>CALNHX010001154.1:0-86417 GCA_940337035.1 Agriotes lineatus | reverse complement strand
CTCATAATATATCCATTGCACCTCAAAAATTTGACGTTTGAAACCAAACGCAATAGCTTAAAATCAAATCTATGATACGAAGAAATCCGCTGGTAGCTTCTTAAAAACCCTTAAAATCCGTGTACAAGACTTGCTCAAAAAGACTCTTTTTACTTTACACTTCTCTACTTTACTTCAGCTCACTTTAACTTGACCTCAAACAAAACAAATCTAAATAGAATCCCATTTATTTACTTAACATTTTCTAATTAACAGCAGCGAAAGCCCAACAAACAAAATAAGGATCGAACAGCGTTTATAAGCAAAATACAAGAACATATGTGGGGTCTTGCATCATACCCCGGCTGCAAGATGACGAAATTCGTCTGAACACAAAATTCAAAATACATTATGATTTCATATACAGAAATATTACCGAACAGGAACAAAATATATCCAAATTCTATTCACATACAACAAAGTCCAAACTGAAAGTCAGCCATTGGGTTTATTTTTGGCAGTTGTTCACTTGATGAATTTCACAAAAGTGTGCAATTACTTGCCTACTAACGAACTGGCTCTGTGAACACCGCACGGATACGCTCCTGGGTATGGCAACTACAACGTCATAAGGAAGAGATGGATACGACGTCAACCACTGGATACAAAATGCGTTACTGCACTATCGAGACTTGGTTTTCCACAGGAAATATTGTCTTTTATTTATCGGGGCCCGAGATTTCGTATTATTCATCTGATTACTATATAGAGCTTATTCATGGCTTACAATTTTGAACATTTGTAAGGAGCCAGTTCCAGAATGGCCTACACTTGTGTCGTACATCTTATTCACAAATGAGGCTACGTTAACCAATAATAGAGCACAATTCCCACTACTACTCCCAGAAAACTCCACACTGGGTTCAACAATCATGGTTTTAAAGAATATTTGAAGTCAAGGTATGGTGCGAGATTATTGAAAACCAATCATTATTGGTTCTCAGTTCTTTCGGGTTTTTTTAAATGGGGAAATCTATTAAAATTTTTAAGTTACACTTTTTCCGAACTTTTTCGAAGATGTTCCACTGAATATAAGACATAGAATGTAGTTTCAAACTGATGGTACTCCTCATTACTACAGAGGTGCTAGGGCTTATTTAACAAGCATATTTGGAGCTAGAATTATTGCTAGAAGTGCACAACATGCGTGGCCTCCTCGTAGTCCAGTCATAAATCTTACATTTTTACTTCCTTTTACGATAAAGGAAGTATTGGATTCATCCTAAAAATTTGAAATTGAGTTTTCAACAGATCTTCACGTTTTAGAGTCCCCTGATCCCAAAAACATATTTTTTTCATTGGTCTGTCTGTGTGTGTGTCTGTCTGTCAGTGTGTGTGTCTGTCTGTCAGTGTGTGTGTGTGCCTGTGAACAGAATATCTCTAAAACGAAAAGAGGTATGGCGTTGAAACTTCATATATAAGTTTAGTGTACTATGTAGATGAGACAGCAAGCTTTTGAAAAAAATGTCATAACCGGAAGTAGGTGTTTACTCTTGTGATTTTTCAGTTTTTTTTTCAATTTTTTCAAAAACTGCTTTAACGATTTTTTCCAAGCTTTACATTTTTATTACATTTTTAATTTGTATTGTTGTGAGATAAGGTGATTTTCCAGTTGAATGCCTCTAAAATGGGTTTCTCTTGTTTCTTTTTCTATTTTTTTTATTAACTCTTATTTTAAATAAAACACCCGGTATATTATTACATTTTTGAATTCAGCTTAAAATTCTAGAAAAAAATTGTCTCTTCAACTAGCTCTCTATTTTGTACCGTTTCTGTAGAATTTGTAATTTTTTAAAATTTTTGATAAATGCTTAAAAATTAAAAATAAATTTTTTCGCTAATTATAAGATCACTGCAAAAGGAAGTTGTGTGAGTGTATCACACCAGTTTTGTTTTTCTTTTTTTTTGCGGAAAATGGAAAGACGAAGTTGACGGGGTCCGTATGGAGACGGAGAAATAGTTACGCAAAATAATTACAGCATCATGCCATTTACTGTAATAGTTATTTTTTTGTTAATATTATATTTAATTGTTACGTTGTATTACATTTGAATTTGAAATGTAATTTCTTTGACTAACCAGTAACTATGATCGTCCATTTTAAAAACTAAATACTTTACATAATGCGGTCTACAAGCATGATCTATGTGTTGTCTATTTCAGTACCTTCAGGAGGGTATAGATAAAATAAGCATCCTCTATATTCGTAACAAGTAACTACAGACGCGTACTTTTACCTCTTGGAATTGTTCTAAAACGGTTTAAAAAAATTTCAGCACCCCAAAATGGAGGTACTTCCTCTTTTTGGAACATCCGAGAAGGCTCTGGACACATGCATTTTTGTCTTTTAATGTCAGGCAATCGTCCAGTATCACACGAAATCGTCTAATACCAAAGCCAACTAAATCTATAGGGGCAAAGTCCCTATAAGGCCATAAAAATCAAGGTGTTTTCTGTCTATATAAATATAAGATTAGTAGCATTATCTAGTTTTAAAGTTATTAACCTTCAAAAGATCAAAAATATCAAGAATGGTTTTGACATATTCTAAAACTGTAAACTGAGAGCAGTTCAGTGGCGCTATTGAAAATAATTTCAATAAATAACTACTAAAATGAACGCACAAACGTTACAGATTTGTTGCTCTCATAATTGGATATATTCTAATTCAAATGGAATTTACTTATAAATATTATAAAACTCTAATTTCTATGTAGGTAATCTGTACTCTTGGTCCATGACTACTATGCTCCGTTTGCTCATCTATTATTTTCGATGTCTATGGCTCCGATTTTATATTTTCGGGCGGCCCCGCCTCTCGCGATTCTATCACTTCAGGCAGCGTTTTCGAATTGTAACGCGGCTTGTCAGCGTCTGTTTTCCTTTTGGTGCAAAATGGTAAGGTCGGTCTAACGTTGTAAAACTTGTCGAGTGATGTTTGCGGACATCCAAGTTTTTGAATTGGTTTCCGGCCCTCGCCTGATGTTGCGGAACAGTAGCACTTACAGTTTTTAGTTAGATATTGGTTCTCTTGGGGGGGGGGGTGATTAGAAGCGCTTTGCCGAGGTTATTTTTAACATGGCCCAGTACCATATGGGCTGTTAGTCGGGAGCCCCGATTACGGAAGTTTGCCATGCCTCCATGCAAACTTGACTTTACCATCGAGCAAGTCGTCCTTGAGCTGCTTCGTTTATTTGGGCCCCTTTTCATATACATAACGTGCAGAAGAAGATCAACAAGGGGAAATCCATAATTATTTTTTCTTACAAAGCGCTGTGAGCTGTGTTTCGGTGCGAAAGGCTTCTCCCGTTTTGCTATCGAATTCAACCCGCTGCGATATGCAGCTGAATGAATCGCCACCGCAATTGGTTTTAATATGTTGTAAATAATATTTGTACAGTTGGTTGAACTTTTATCTAATTTAGTGTTCTCGCTAACCTTAAATCTGTACTGTTACTTACCAGAAATTTGTGATAAATGTTTAATGAATTAATGGCAATTATACTGTGTCTCCAACTGTGGATAAAACCACAATCTGATAATAAGTTACAGTGCCTTTACACCAACAAGAAAATCCTTAAAATCTAGTGTCTTCCCTATTGCACTTGGGAAATTTGTATTTGTTATCTTTATATTAATAAATATAATGGAACATGTTCCAAAGGTTTAATCCTTTTTAAGTCCATTTTATTGTATCCTTAGCCCTCCATCAAATCGTTTATTGCCGTCTATCTTTTAAAACAGCAGACTATTTTGTATTTACACCCAAAATGTTTGTTTGAGTCTTGAACATTGAAACTTAGGTACACGATAACAATATAATTCAAAGCTAATTTAAAAAGCGATAAGAAAAATAATATTTTCTCTCTGAGACCAGTTCCTTAGTTAACCGTAGTTTTCGATTAGAGCAAGATGGCACTTGTAAACGGTAAGAAAGTTATTAAGCTGTTAGCGGCAATTTTAAACAATTAGCATATAAGAAACTATAGGGTACTGTACATTTTTCATATTTTCGTTATCTTGTTATGATTTGTTTGGGTATGGAATGTAATATGCTATTACTTTTTTAATAAATGGTAATGTATACTATTTATTTAAATAAATTATAAAAGGGTCGGCCATTTATTGGCTTAATAGAACTTTTTACACATATACACCAAAATTGCTATACAGGGTGTGCGTAAATTGGCGAAAGAACTTCACTTGGCGATGTTGGTCATAAAATTCTGAGTCGGAAATCGCAATACTAAAATGTTGTATTAGTCTTCGTGAGCCCCCGCGAGCGGTAGATAAAAAACATGTTTTTTAGATAAAGTACATGTTGTGTTTTCAATATGTCAAAGTATCGCGAGCGAAAGTTGTTCAAAATGTAAAATTACCGCCCCATGCAAAATTTCAAAAACATCGGCTAACTTCTATGAAACTATATTACCACAAAATATTTCATCTAGTACACACGGTTTCATAATAGCCGATATTTCTTAAATTTTGCATGCAACCATAATTTTACATTGTGGAAGATAATGCTTTCACGTATTCAAAACAAAAGAGCTACTTTACCTGAAAAGAACTTTTTTTATCTACTGCTCGTGAAGACCCATGAAAACCAATCCAACATTCTAGTATTAAGATTTTCGGCTCAGAATTTTATGACCAACATCGCCACGTGTAGTTCTGTCACCAATTCATACACACTCTGTATACTGGGTGTAATAATATTGAAACCTCCCAGTACTTGACATATATGTTTGTACGTGTTGGTCCAATAGCGTCAGTACCCAAAAAACGTGCGATGTGTAGCATCTACAGTCTCGGAAAAACTCCAGTTGGACTGCGACCATACTTACAGCAGTCGGTGTTTCAGGTAGCTGGTACTCCGCATGTCTACACGTTGTCCATAACAAATGCCAACAATAATAAGGCTAAATGCGACCTTCAGATTTTTCAAGTTTCAAAAAAGTTAATTTCTTGCTAGAAGCGGTGTAACCCATAAACTATCAGCTTGCATGCTTCTCGGTATTCACCAACGGTTGGTCCGTCCACCGTTTTGATGATCTTCCCCATGATATTGGATTCTGCTTTGTAATAATAATCTGCAGGTTGCCTGAATATCTGCGTTGAGTATGTCCAAAATATTTCTTGATTCTCTCCTTATAAGCTCTTGAATTTCTTCAATAATAGAGAGTTCATGATACACTAAATAGTTTGCGCCCCAGCATCAGAGTTTGAAATCATTAAATGGTCCAATACAAGCTTTTGGCATTATCCATGTTTATGAATGTTTAGTAACGTTTTCATTCAAGTGTGATACTTCAATTTGCTCATATTTTTCGTAGTTTTGTGACGGTGTTTTTAGCTATTTCTAGCGGTTTGTTATCTCAGGTGTACAATACCGTTCATTGGTTATTATTGATCTTAGATAAATCGATTGATCACTTCACAGTATGTAACAGATCTAATCTCAGGTTTATTTAGATTATTTCTGTAAATAATCTAAAATTTACCAAATAGGAGAAACTGGATTTAAAATTTAGTAGCAGTTTTTTTTCAGAGTCGCAATTAAAAACACCACGATTTATATTTTTTTATCATGGCATGTTTGTCAATGGTAAAATGGTACCACTCTATGCGGGCTTGCTTGGTGACAGAGTCATAGTGATGGACCCAACTTTCGTCCATAGTGACCACTCTGCATTAATTCTTTCCGGAATTTTTTTTTGAGTGCGTTTCAACAACGTCGTCCCGCTCGGGCAAATTAGGACGTTGTTGGAATGCACGAAAAATAATTTCCGGATATGAATTAATACTCGAATACAGATTCGGTAAGAAAATCGTAACGACACAAACCCTAAAAAGAAGTAATCCATATCTACAAAAAATGTCCACTAAAGTTTGTTGTTGTCTTGGTTACGGCTCGTGAACTAATGTTTCTATTGTCATTAATGAGTGTCGTACGATTTTCAAACTAACTTACAACAAGATACTAAATAATGTGTAAGAAGATAATCTCTTTCCAAGCACACAAGATAGAGAAATGCAAACAAGTTTCCCTTTGGCAGATATTTTGTATAAAACACGCCCACACATTTTTACCGAACTGCACAACTTACTATTCAGCAAAATCATAAAAAATATTTGAACAAATAGAATACCCTTATTTAATACTTTTCATTGTAATTTTTTAAATTCAATTCACATCATATTTTAAATCCAACTTAAATAGCTGAGATAACTGTACCATACCATATTGACTAAATTATTTTTGTAGTTTACAAATAATTAAACAATTAAAAGCCTCTTAGCTTAGCCTCTGGCTCGAGGTCTGTCAGCCAATCGAAGGTAAAGAACATAAGTATCTGCAGTGGTGCATAGAATATTTTATTTTACTAACATATTAGTAAAAATAGTATGACATTTCAAAATGTCATAAATACATTTAAAATAAGAATATGTAGGTATGACGTATTACCTCAATATATGGTTGCTAAGACATTGTTTGTAGTTGCATAGTACCATGAGATTGAGTGAGAAATAACTTGAAATTCCTTAGGGTGTTAGGAGTAGCTTGTCATATTTTGTATCTATGATGTAATGTGGCTTTTTTTCGTGCCTTTTGTTTGCTAGTTAACCCAGTCGTAGAAGCACAAGACCTCAGTGCAGCTTAGGAAAATGTCAGTATAGATGCTTCCGACCTGCGCTTTGTCACCTATAATTCTGTCATCATACATGCAAATTTTACCAGAAAAAAAACCAAACGGTTTACATGAAAATACATGTGCTCTAAAAAGAAACATATATGCATGATAATACATAAAAAGGGTACATAATGGTAACATAGAAATAATATATACGTTATCAACAATAGCTAAGAAAGATCCACAAACTTAATGCTAAATCCACATGCTTAAATACGTCCCTTAAGTGGAAGTGTGATTGTCAATGAGCAACGCACAAACACAAACTGTGCCAACAAGGCGTACTCTAGCGCACAAAATCATTTAATGCGGCTCTGCTCCCGGTGGCTTAAAATCAGCTGACGCGATGTGTCAACAAGAAGATGCAAGCAACTACGAATCCTTTGATTTCAGGCGCGTAATGGCTCGTTGACGCTATTGCGCTGCTGCGTTGCTCTGTCGCGTGCAGTTCTAATAATAGCACACGGGGTCACCATTCAGCTGGTTTGCACTTCCCTATTCGAGCGCGAAACATTCACTTTAAATCTATATTTGACTTAACCTAAACATGCAATATATACGATATAATTTAGTTTCACACTAGCAGGATAATTGTTAAATAGCAAGGTGACACGAACTAGCCCGTTACAATGACAAAAATGGACAAAGCTGCTAAAAATGCTGAATTTACCCATTTTTTCAAATATACAATGTGTTGTTTTAAAACAAACTTATGGCAACCATGCAACTACGAACAACGTCTTAGCAACCATACATTAAGTCAATCCTTGATATTACTTATTTTAAATGTACTTATGACATTTAGAAATTTATACTAGTTTTACTAATGGGCTAGTAAATAAAATATTGTACTGGAGATATTCATGTTTTCTACCTTCGGATGTCAACCTCAGGGAAAATGATATTCATATCTCTCTTAATGCATAATTATCTGTTATTTGACAACAAAATACATTAACTTACAATACAAGCTGTGAAGAAGTAAAATTTTAAAGAATCCTGCTCTTTTAGCTATATGTTCTTGTACCCCTTCATTCGAGGATATGCGCTTTTTTTTTAGTTTTGCCGTCAAGGCCTGAAGACGTAAAGACCACTAGTAAGAAAATCAGGGTTCTCTCTTTCTCTGGTTGTCAATCGTTTTGATTGGTTTGATTGGACACTCTGGTCTTCCATACTTTCCTATCTGCCACTAGTCTTTTTAATTCGGTGTAGCTATTACATTGTAGGTTCTTTATAATCTGTGTCATATATTTTATTCGTGGGCGTCCTATTGGTTTTTCCCATCTAATTTTCCTTCGATTATTGTATTTAGAAGTCGCTCATGTCTTAAAATATGCCCTATTAATGTACTTCTCCTTTTTTGTATAGTCTTCATCAGAGTTCGTCCTTCATTTACTCTCTCCAACACTTCAAGATTTGTTATCCTGTCGGTCCACTTTATTTTCAGCATGCGTCGGTAGCACCATAGCTCAAACGCTTCTAGCTTCCGTTTCGCCCTTGTGGCTATCGTCCAAGTTTCACATGCGTATAGTGTAGTGCTCCAGACGTACGTTTTTACTTCCTTTTACCGTAAAGGAAGTATTGGATTCACCCCAAAAATTCGAAATTGAGTTTTCAACAGATATTCACGTTTTAGAGTCCCCTGATCCCAAAAAACATATTTTTTTTCATTGGTCTGTGTGTCTGTCTGTCTGTGTGTCTGTGTGTCTGTCTGTGTGAACAGAATATCTCAAAAACGAAAAGAGGTATGGCGTTGAAACTTCATATATAAGTTTTGTGTACTATGTAGATGAGACAGCAAGCTTTTAAAAAAAATCTCATAACCGGAAGTAGGTGTTTACTCTTGTGATTTTTTAGTTTTTTTTCAAACTTTACATTTTTATTACATTTTTAATGTGCATTAACGTGAGATAGGTGATTTTCCAGTTGAATACTTCTAAAGTGGGTTTCTTTTGTTTCTTTTTCTATTTTTTTATTAACTCCTATTTTAAATAGAACACCCGGTATATTATTACATTTTTGAATTGTGCTTAAGATTTTAGAGAAAATTTGTCCCTTCAACTAACGCTCTATTTTGTACCGTTTTTGTAGAATTCGTAATTTTTGAAAATTTTTGACGAATGCTTAAAAATTAAAAATTAAATATTTAACTAATTATAAGATCACTGTAAAAGGAAGTTGTGTGAGTGTATTACACCAGATTTTTAGTAGGTGTTTTCTTTTATCAATTGAAAGTTACAGAGCGAATAATCTTATCTCGCCCATTCATGCACAGGTACCTTTTTGTGGCAAACAGCTATCGCCAGGTTACACCTTTACTCAGAATAAATTTTGTCAAAAATCAAAAAGTATTCGTTGTTTAACACACATAGTGCGAGCAAACTGAACTAATAACCACAAGGAAGCTACTGATCCAACATATACAGGGATTGGAAGTGTTATCTACCTTGGTACAGATTAATTTGAACACAATGGATGAAATTGGTCAGATTTTTACCTAGAACTAATTTAAGCGGTTTTGACAAGGTTTTTAATTTAAGTGTTATTTTAAATAGGAAGTAATAGCAAAATCATAAGGATGCCGGATTTGGACTACACGCCTGATCCGAGGGGTTTGGGATACGTCTTTTACGAGAGCATGCTGCAACACAAAGACAATCTGGCACAGGTATGTATAAACCATAGATGTAGAAATGTGAAATTTGCGTATCGACTGGGTTAATTTTATTTGCCAAAATGTAGATTGTTTAATTTAAATCAGAAAATTTGGTGTTTTAACACACCAATTCACATAAATGGGCTTAGATGACGTCATTCCTCAGTAGAACGTTTATCCTTAAAAACAACTTTCAGATATTGTAGATGTCTTCAAGGCTATTGATATGGTATGAAATGTAACTACTTTAAATTATCTTAATTTTTTCAATCTACTCTAAATAAACTTAATTTTTCCCAAGCTGCTCATCAGAACGAATATCTTTAAAATTTTTGCTAATCTTTAAAAGAATTGTTTGGTAAACTGTTCTCTTACTTTAAAAACCGTTAATTTTTGTTAAAATAAATTTAAGCTGCGCTAAAGCAAATTTTATCTTGTTGAAATAACATTTAAGATAACTTTCAATCTCTTTTATCGTATGATGTATATTTTCGTTTACAGCTTTTAAAAAGCAGTTTTCTTGTTGAAATTCGTTTTAACTGCTTTTAATTAACTTTCAAAATCTATAAAATGAAATAGTGTGAAGATAGTAATTTTATTTTCAAGTACTTCAAATTGTATTACAACTTTTGTAATTTTAATCCAACTAACAAAACGTTGTTCTTATTGAAATTATATGCTTTGAAATTATTTTTATCTAGTTTAATAGCCTCTAATGGCCTTTAAGTATTCATAAAACTGAATGAAACAATATTTGCTACGTTGAACAACTTTTTTTAATCACCTTATAACTAGTTCAAATAAGTGATGCTGTTTTGCTATCTCTTTTATCGTTTTGTTTGATCGAAACTAAATTTAAATTACATTAAACTTCTCTTGTTAAAACAAACGTTTTTTAAATAACTGTAAAGCCCTGTAAATTTATTTTCCAAACATTAAAATACTTAATTTAATCTCTCGAAAAATCTTTGTCAATATGAATGATTTTTTTTAAATTACTTTAAATATCTCCAAAACTACATTTGTTTTGTTAAAGCGAAATTTACCTTCCAAAATGACTCCAAATCGCTTAAAAAACGTCTTTTACCTTGTTTTTTAATTCTACGTTTATTTAAATATTTGCAATAGTTATGAAACGGCCTTTAATTCTGTTAAAATAAGTGATCTAACAATGTGTTTGATCTTATTTATTCAGATAGAGTACTGTGAAATTGCTTTAAATGGCTTCAAACTACCTTTCATCTCATGTCTACAAATCTGTAAAAACATTCAATTTTGTTCAAATATTGAAAGCTTCTTTAAATTACTTTGAATATAGTATGAAAAACTACATTTGTCATGTTGAAGTGACACTTGCCTCTCTAAATTCTTTTTCGGTTTCTTAAAAATGTGTTTATGTTGTTTATTTAAATCGAACCGCGTGTAAATAATTGCAAATCTCTACAAAATCAATTTTACATTTGATAAAATGACTTAAATAGTTTGCAAAACGAAATTTTATGCTGAAGCTAAATTCACCTCTCTAAAATAATTTCCAGTTTCTTAAACATGTGTTTCCTCTTGAATTTTTGAAAGAAATCTGGTTTAAATAACTGAAAAATTGCTTAAAAGATCTTCAGCTTATGCTTATGCATCACTCTAAATATTTCAAAATGTTTTTGTACATTATAAGACTGCACGAAACAGTACCCGTCACGTCGAACAATTTTTCTTTAATCGCCTTTTATCTGGTTAGAATAACTTATGCTTTTTAAATACTCTTAAAACATTTTGGAATGTACGTTTAACGTTTTATTTTAATGAAGCTACATTTAATATACTGTACTGCATTTATTTAAAACACTTTTTTTTAAATAACTTTAAACCTCTGTAAACTTGCTTTTGGAACATTAAATTACTGTTTTCGAGTACCCCTTCTTAAAGAAGGCTATTGTTTGACACTTTCCATACTTTAAAAGCATGTTGTTATTTGATACTATGCAATATCAGATATTTATTTTAAAAGTACGAAATTAAAGACTTTTTTGGATTAGACGCAGTTTGTGCCCAAGCGAACGCAGCGAGCGATGCACATAAATAAGGCGGGTCTAAAAGTCCTCTTTCGTACTAGTTACATATATAGTTTTTTTGTTCTACTGGTTTGGAAGAGTTTTATCTTATTAAAAAATGTCAGTTTAATTGAAAAGCTCGGAAAAAGTGGAAGAGGTCACAAACATACCCAAAAAAATGGCAATGTGGATTTTGATTTTGACCAATAGAAACAAGGCTAATTTTTGTTGCTATGGTTATTACTGCTGATAAGTTAAAGTTACTAGTAAGAAAAAGTAAGTGTTTTCGGCTGCTAAACACTGCCGAAGTTGTATTGCTTTTCAATGTACACTTTTTATTGTACACTCTTGTCACAACAATTGATTAAATTTGGTGAGTTCTCAATTTAAAACAGTGTGACGCTAACGTTTTTAAATCTCTTTTAAGCATAAATATGTGGCAGTCGAAAAAAAATCTAGATAAAACTCGTATCTTAAGCTTTTTTTTTGTATTTGTGAGATTTAAAGAATTCACCTTCGGCTCATTCTTTAAACTTTCTCATGCGCACAAAAAAGGGGAATTATAGATACTTGTTGAATAAATAACGATTAATACGTTTAAACAAACTTTTATCTTGTGAAAATAATTCATTATCTTTAAATGACTAAATTTAATTAGTCACTACAATTAAGTAACAAGGAGGAAAGAATAAGAAACTGTAAAATAGAGAGTAAGAAGAACGTGATAAAGAGTGCATCCCAAATAATAGCCTATGCTGATGATTTAACCATATTAGCAAAGACGCAACATGAAATAAAAATGAATTTTAGGAAGATAGAAAAAGAAGCCAGAAGATATGGATTAGAAATTAATGAACCAAAGACGAAATACTTAGTAACAGCTGCAAGAAATCCCAATAATTTGACAAACCTCATTATAAACAGTGATTTGAAAGTCAAAAAGTATAGTTTTGAACAAGTAACAGAGTTTATATACTTAGGTACAGAATTCTCAAATGATCCAGACAACGAAATCGAAAGAAGAATATCCTTAGGCATGAGATGTGCAGCGTCCCTAAATAAAGTGCTAAAAAATAAAAATGTTTCAAGAACAGTAAAGGTGCGAATATATAAAACAATAATAAGACCCACAGTAGTGTACGGTAGTGAAGTGTGGACATTAAACCAAGCTTACATAACAAAACTATTAACCTGGGAGAGGAAAATCTTAAGAAGGATCTTCGGAGGAGTTAAAGAAGGAGGAGAGTGGAGGAGAAGGTCAAACGAAGAAATATACATACTCTTTAAAGATACCACAATCATAAGCATAATAAAACAGGCAAGATTACGATGGCTGGGACACGTACACAGAATGGACGAGAACAGAACTCCGATAAGAATTTTTAGAGAAATACCTGAAGGCAGAAACCGCAGAGGACGACCACAAAAAGAATGGTATCAAAATGTGAAAGAAGATCTTAACATGCTGAAAGTGGATCAATGGGAAAAAATAGCAAGAGAAAGGAAAGAATGGAGGAAAGTTATAGAAAAAGCCAAGGTCCTTAATGGACTGTAGAGCTCGTATATATATCTTTCTGGCCTTATTGACAGCAAATTGTTCCACAAGATTTTTATGTCCATCGTAGACGATGCTTTTTGCTCAATTGACAAAACTGAAAGGTCATGTAGCCTATTTTGGCTCTTAGAATTTCTTAAATCACGTTTTATTATTTTCAACGTGCTAAATAATTTTTCTATTGTGGCTAATGTTACAGGTAGAGTCAAGAATAAAACCAATACAGTAATAATATCGCCAAAATCGCTTTCGAGAACATTATATTTCTGTAGGAATAAACATGTCAAATGTGGAACACTCATGCTATCATTTAAATCCTCTTTTAGTAGGGAAATAGCGTTCACAAACTGAATGGTGAGGTTATTATTGAGGACATCAAATTACTTTTTTTGATGCAAATCACTTCGGACCTGTTCAGCTTCTTGCATTCTTAAAACGTTTTTCGGTTCTAAAAATTCAAAAATGTTTGATAGTTTTTCAAAGCTCTCAAATCGAGTCTGATCACTGATGACTGATGACTGCTAACTGAGAGTGGGGACTGGGGTTGCAGTGCTATCAATTTATACCCAAATAAAGTAGAAGATATCGAGCTATTTAATAAGCGAATACAGAACTTTCAGGGCCCCCCAAAAGGCCCTCTAAGGGCCCGGGCCCCTAAGCAACGCTTATTCTCGCTTATGCATATCACCGCCACTGATTCTGATGTTAGTAAAACTTTTTTCTTGGAAAGCACAGCCATAACTTCTGCCTTAACGATAATACTTTTGGAGTGTTCAGAATTTTTATTAAACGAAGGAATTCTGTGCATAGCATCCACAGCCATGTAAGGAATAGTATAACCAATGCAGTTTCCAATTTTATGTAAAGTTTCAAATAGGTTCTCGTTGGGAATTTCGGGGATTCCTTGTATTTCAATGTTGTTTTTTCTGGTGTATTGCTCCAGGTCTTCAAGTTTCGCAGTGAGTTCATTATTAACTTTATCTAGTGCCGATGTCTTGACGATTAGAGCGTCTTAAGTTTTAATTTTGGCTTCAAAAGCAGTGAGTTTTTGTTCATAATCGTCTATTTTACCACAGCAGTAATCAATTTATTTCATCATTTCATTTTGACTTGTTTTGATTTGATTAACTGATTTAGTTAGTGAGTTGATAGCAATCATTACATCCTTCAGAGTATAATTTACATCCGTTGAAGAGCAGCGATTTTTATAATCGATAGAAAGATTATCACTTACAGTTTTTTGGGAACCAATATCGTCGAGTCATTTGCAAGCATCGCACTTGTATTGGGCCATGGCCTTCGAGTCACCGGCTACATTAATGCACTTGAAATGGAAATAACTATCACATGTTTGGCACTTAGTTCCAGAATTAAAACGATTACTTGTAAATGAGTTACCACATTTAGAACATTCATTATCAGGCATGGTTAATTATAGTTTCTTATACAGGGTGTAGAAATGCTTTACGCACCATAGGGATTTCAATGGTAATTATTTCATATGAAAATATTTGTTTCTCTAATTATTTTAGAGCAAACTTGTAAATAGGTTTTTTGTAGAGCAAACAATTCTGCATCCATTTATGCCATCATTTTTCTCATTTTACATCAGAAAATAATGAAATAAACTAGAATTATCATTTTTTCAAAAATCAGTGCAAATTGTGAAGTGGTAGTATGCTGGAAGCAGATTAGGTGCAATAAGTGTCATGGTTGCAGCTATATTTGATAGATGCAAACAAATAAACAGCAAACTAATTTGTTGATGCTTTGAGATGCCTCAATAATTTCAAGGCACCACTGATTTGTCTAAAAAGGCAATTTTATTTCTTTAAATTTTCGGTTTTCCAAAATGTAAAATGACAAATGCTGGCACAAATGGATACAGAATTTTTTTCTCTACAAAAAACGTCCAAACAAGTTGGCTCTAAAATAATTAGAGAAGCAAATATTTTCATATAAAAAAATTACCATTGAAATCCCTATGGTGCGTAAAGCATTTCTACACCCTGTATAGTTATCAGAGAAAATAAATAAACTGGCACGCAGCAAACCAAAACCCGACCGCACGACGACAACGACAGTGCGATAAATGTCTTCCAGGAAACATTTCTACAAACCAGAGAGCTATATGTGGTGTAAAAATAATGTAAACCCAGAACAAAGTCAGGTCAGACTACAAATCATGAGGGAGAAAAAAGCCTGGTGCAAGTAGATAACAAATAAAAGAGAAGGATATAATTAAATTAAACGACCTTTCGTTTAATAAAATAAAAAGGGTTTATTTTACTTAAATTACAATTGCGAGTAATCGCTAGCCTACATGCCAAGACGAAACTGGCGTCAGTTTGTCAGGCATTGCATTAATAGCATTTCCATATCCTAATTGGTAAATACAAACAATTACAACGTTTAAACATTTTACAGACTATGGAAAACTGCAGTTATCTGTTCTATTTGCAAGTTCTTAGTTCAGGATGACAATAACATAACATGTTATTATTTGATAAGTTGATTACTGAGATTGTCTGGCTGACTGATGTAAGTATATGTAGAATCGTGCATAGAACATTACAAAACACAAATTAAAGATATTCAAATGGTAAACCATATAGAAAAGGTCAAATAACAGAATAAAAGGACAGATAAAGGAAGCATCAATGGTGTAACTACAGGTGCATAGCAATAAAACCTTCATAAATGTACTTGAGCTATGGGCATTGCCTCATTGCATATTTTAGAATCACAATTACATCTCTATTAGTCTGTTATGATAAGAAGGGAATTTAAGAGTTTAAGACAGGTATAACAGGTATCACACACATCAAACCATCAGACAAAAATAAATGTAAATAAACCTATTTTATCTATTCTTACTGTTACTGAGGATTCTTCTCATGACCCTATGCAACAGAACATACCTACGACCTCATCTAAGAGCAGAGCAAGAACAAAATGATTCGCAATTTTATTCCAACACTGCCATAGACAAATAGGCAAATATTGATTGACACTGATAGATCATTTCTCATAAATAATGAACTTTTTCAACCTCAAGCGCCTGATAAAACTGATTCTAATAAAAGAAGCTTTCCCTCTTTCTATTACCTATTTAAAATTAAATAAATCTTGCATAGAAACCAGAACATGGCTTCGCTATTCCCAAATTTTAAACGTCTGTTATTGCCCGTTTGTTTCCTAAGGTTAAGGATAAATTATCAGTTGGTTTTAAGGACTAGAGGCATTTACAGCAGGCCATTATTTAAATTAAATTTTAAAAATGACCACATGACTTTTTTTACTGCTTGTAAAAATTAAATTTTTTGAATTTTTCAAAAACAACTTTTTTGACAAAAGTTATAGGTAATTACGTAATATCAAAGAGCATATAATTAGAAGAGGATCAACCTTATAAGTTTCAACGTATAAGTTGCCAAGAAACGTCCCGTCGCGTCGGTTTTTCTACCTGACACCAACTGGCACAACCATAATGTCACCCCAGCACGAAGATAAATTGACCTTCTGAGAAGAAAGTAGTGGTGGGCAAAATCAAAGGAATTTTACAATCGAGATATTCTAATACGAGAGAAGTTGAAGTTGATTTATTGATGTTAAGTATACATAGTATTTACACATGTCAGAACAATATACATATATACAGGATAAAACAGGTAAAATAATGAAAGCTTAAGCGCTATAAAGGCGCAAGGGCGCCAATGCACGTGCAAAATTCTTCGTTGTAAAAAACCTGTTTTAACAAGAACGATTTTATTGTTATTTTAAATTTATTAATTCGCATTATTTGGATGTCCGGAGATAATAAATTAAAAAGTTTGATGCATGGTATAATGGCCCATTTCGGCTTTTATTGAGGCGACAATGCAGATATTATTTTTATGTCGGGTATCAAACCTATGCTTGAATTTGGGATAACCGCCGACGTGCTCCCTTGCATATATCAAGCATTCGTATATAAACACGCACGGGAAAGTAAGTATTCTTTTATCTTGAATCCTCCCTGAATCCAAGCCCAGCAATTATTCAAATTGCCCTTTGTTGCAAGCAAAAATTCTGGCACTATCGGCATAGTGTCCCCACGCTTTTGAAGAGACAATTTTTACTATGTTTCTTAAAACAAATATGTTTCTTGATAGTTTTCTTGCTAAGTACTCAACGTGTGTTCGCCATGTTAACGCGGGGTCAATATATACACCCCAAAACTTAACTTTTTCTGAATTTTCAAAATCAGAGTTGTTATAAAGACTAAAAATAATTTTTCCGTCTTTGCAGCATTTAGCGTAAGTCTATTTGCAGTGAACCATTCTGAGGCCATCAACTGTGTGTACTCCATCGCCCTGTGCATTTCCGGAAGTGTTTTACTACAATTTGTGACCGTTGTATCGTCCACAAATAATACAAAATTTGCGGAGTACATAATTTGGCAATTCATGTATGTATGTATGTGTTATCTGTAACCTCATTTACCTTGCGGTGTAGACGCTGGTGCTTAATGCGCTGACATCTGGCGGTACAATGCTCAACTTGCCCCGGATTCAGGATACAGAGTTGGAGCGGGCCTTTGGTGCTTACGCAGCAACCATTGTGTGAGGTCTTGGTGATGTGTTGACCTTGTTACTCTATCTCTTAGGTCTGTGGTTCTGAGTAGAGCACAGTTAATTTGGTGCCCAACTGTGAATGGTCTCATCGAGCCCGATTGCAATCGCCAAGATTAGGGGAAAATTCCGACACCCGCGGGATTCGAACCGAAGACTTGCTTAATGCAAGCCTGACGCTTACCCAATTGCGCCACGCTGCTTCTGCTGGCAATTTATTAATATATAATAAAAAAATTATGGGGCCTAAACTGACCCTTGCGGGATTCCATGCCGAACAGAGCGGACGTCGGACGTATTGTTTTTGAATTGAACAAAGTGAACTCTGTCTGTAATAAAAGAGTTTATCAGGCTTATAGTATTCTCGCTAAACGTACATGTGACAATATTTATCCAGGAACAGTTTGAAGGAACTATTTTGTCATTTTTTCAGTGGTATGTTAGGTTTTGCAAAGATCGAAATTAAACTATGCTTGTTCCCTGTTACCTGAAGTAGATGCAAACGAAGTCACAATTGTCTGTTGTTTTGGCTAATTTTTATACTTCTTTAATTGTTCTTGATGCAATGTGGTTTTTACATGTGGAATGATGCATTTTTTTGTCGCACTGAATCTAAAATTTTACTACTTAAATAATTTTAAAGAACTTCATAAACTCTTACCGTCTTAATAAGGTATACACATTACCCTTTTGCTGTGACGCAACAATTTTCTCTCTTTATTTAACTATAAGGAATTGGACGAAACAAAAAATCTGCAGTTTTTAGTCAGGTCCGCTTTAAATATGGCTTGTTTTATAATACTGTCAATGTGATATTTGACCAAAATGGCAGTAAAATAACGCGCAACAACAAACAAGCGAGCACGCCTAAAGTTTTATTATAAGCGTTAGAGACTTCTTCAAAGAGGAGAAACGTGGAATTACATAAGTCAAGAATGTTTTGGTTTGAATAATGTGCTATTGATAGCATCCGTTACATTAAAGGTTTGGTATATGTCAAATTCTTTCTAAAGTCTACTACCTGCGATCTAATTGATCTTTTTGAATTTCAATGCAATATAAGACATACGTTTTAAACGCTATTAATACCTACAAAAAATAAACAAACAACTCAATAATGTTAGTACAAACCACAATAAATATGATAAACTTTCAGAAAACACATTACAATTAATCCAACTAAGGAAAAAACTTAATAAAGAAAGAATAAATGATACATTAAAACAAATTGAATGGTGTGAAATAAATAAAATAACGAGGAAAGCTATACGCGATGACCTTAGGAATTTTGAAGCAAATCTAATAGAAAATATACTCAGTGATTCAGGTTCAACAAAACAATTATACAAGGAGCTAAGTAGCGGAAGAAACTGGATACAGAAATTAAAAAATAGTAACAACGAATCTAAAACTAACAGAAACAAAATACTAAAAATAACGACGAAATTCTATATAAAACTATATACATCTTCACCAAATAGAACTGCACTAGTGCGTAACAAATTCGAAATGCAATTCAACGCTCAAGAAAAAATAAAACAGCAGGTGACGAGACGATATGATACCCAACAAGTTATTAAAAATTGGCATCGAGGACCTACTGGACCCTCTATAAATAATCTTTAATAAAATCCTCCACTCGGCTATAATACCAGACCAATGGACAATATCCAGCATTATACTTATGTATAAGAAAGGAGACTCTCCACTAATAACAAACTACAGGCCCATAAGCTTGATGTCCACAATCTATAAAGTATTTACCTCGGTAATACAAAATCGAATACATAAACAACTAGAGAAAAAATAACCAATCGAGCAAGCAGGCTTCCGAGCAGGGTATTCCACTGTTGACCATGTCCACGTTCTTAACCAATTAATAGAAAAACATTTAGAATACCAAATTCCATTATACATAGCTCTAATCGATTTTGAAAAAGCTTTTGATAGTATAGAACATACCACAATAATTCATGCTTTACTGTCACAGGAAGTCCCTAACAAATATGTACAACTAATAAAAGAAATTTACAAAAAGCTAAAGCTTATATAAAAACAGAAGTAAACGGGGCCAAAATTTCCATTACAACGAGGTGTCCGACAGAGCGATCCTCTTTCTCCACTACTTTTCAATTAGAGATGTGCTTTAGGAAGCTAAAATGGAACAATGTCGGAATCAATATTTCAGGGAAAAAACTATCCAATCTTAGGTTTGCGGATGACGTTGTACTCTTATCCAATGCCAGCCAAGAACTAGAGAAAATGATAAACCAGCTGAACAATGAATGCAAAAAGGTGGGTCTAAAAATAAATACTCAGAAAACGCATATTTTAACCAACACAGAAAAAAAGACAATCAAATTAGAACAAGAAACTCTGGAATATACAGAAGACGCCACATAGCTAGGACAAATAATCTCTTTTAGCAACAGACAAGGAAAAGAAATTCAAAACCGGATCAAACAAGCTTGGAGAAAATTCTGCTCGCTAAAGAAAATTTGGGACAGAACAAACAACCAAAAATTGAAAGGTAAAACTTTCAATAGATGCGTCATACCAGTTCTATCGTATGGAGCACAGACATGGAGCGCTACTAAAGCCCAATTGAAAACTTTAGAAATAACAGAACACAAAATGTTAAGACGACTTCTGAAAGTGAAGCAAATGGACCGTATAAGAAACTCAGATCTCCGCTCAAGACTAAGTGTAATCAGTATTACGCAACAATGCCGACAATTGAAATGGCAATGGGCGGGGCACGTGAAAATAATGCCAGACAGATGGACAGCAAGAACAACCCAGTGGTATCCAAACCTGAGGAAGATAAGGAAGGGACGCTCGATAACAAGATGGGAAGACGATCTCATACAGCAAGCAGGAAAGAATTGGAGAAAGTTAACAGCCGACAGACCAACCTGGAAGCACTATGGGGAGGCCTTTGCCCACACCAGAAACGATTAGTTGCAATCTCTTAAAGTAAGCATACCTTAATTATATTGCTTATAATATCTTTTTTTCTTTTTAATACCATGTATTAAGAATGATACAATTAGTTTATTTTGTTTTCATGTCTTTATTTTTCTTGTATCTCTATACATGTAACTCAATGGCTAAAATAAATAAAAATAAAAGAAATAAAAAATTTCCGTGAAACAAATTCGTAATGAACATGAAATACATGTATTAAATCAAATGTAATTCAAATATACCTTCAAAATTATTTGTTATAAACGTGAATTCGCTGTAACTATGATCGTTAAAAGCGAGTTCTACTGTATATAATTTTTTGGAGTAAAAATACAATTAAAGTCGGTATATTCTTGGACCCTTTTTGAAACTAACAACGGTTGAGGCATCAATGACATCTTGTGGCAATTTATTCCAGGCATCTACCACTCTATTTGACAGGAAGTATTTTCTTGAATTGGTTTTAAAGCCGTCTTTGTTTAATTTCATTTTGTGGCCACGTAGCTGAGAACATGTGATACAGAAAAACTCATTCGCAGCATGCCATGATCAAATGGAAGTTTGCCGTAACTTGAGATATACCCACTGAAGCAAATGAACTACCAAGTCAGAGAAAACTAAATTACATCTTGTCCTTGAAATATTTTTTTAAAAATACACAAAACACTTAACAAAAACATTTTTATTGACTGTTATGATTATTACACTCGTTGTTGTGTACAAGCCATCTTATTTGCCTTTTTTACATCCTTTTACAATAAAGGAAGTATTGGATTCACCCCAAAAATTCGAAATTGGTCCCCTAAACCCAAAAAACATGTTTTTGTTCATTGGTCTGTCTGTCTGTCTGTCTGTGTGTGTGTGTGTGTGTGTGTGTGTGTGTGTGTGTGTATGTGAACAGATTATCTCAAAAACGAAAAGAGGTATGACGTTGAAACTTATAAATTTTGTGTACTATCTAGATGCGACAGCAAGCTTTTGAAGAAAATCGCATAACTGGAAGTATTGTGTTTACCCTTATAATATTTCAGTTTTTTTTCGATTTTTTTCAAACTTTAAATTTTTATTACATTTTTAATGTGTATTTATGTGAGATAGGTGATTTTCCAGTTGAATACCTTTAAAATGGGTTTATTTTGGTTTTTTTCCTGTTTTTGTTATTAACTCCTGTTTTATATAGAACACCCGGTATATTATAACATTTTTGAATTCAGCTTAAAATTTTATTGAAAATTTTTCTCTTGCACTAACACTATTATGTACGGTTTCTGTAGAATTTCCAATTTTTGAAAAATTTGACAAATGCTTAAAAATTCAAAATTAAATTTTTGGCTAATTATAAGATCACTGTAAAAGGAAGTTGTTTGAATGTATCACACCAGATTATTCTTGATACAGTTAAACTTAATGCAGTGTACACTTTTGTGTCACAGTGATAGATGTGTTCATAAATAGATTGCAATCTGACATTCACCTACACACTTAAATTACGACATGACTAGATTTTCTATCTTTCTTTCCAAGGCCTACTCTAAATGACTTTTTTTTAACACACGACACCATACTATTGTTACGTTTTTACCGTTCGGGCTATTTAAAAATTATACGACGCTTCTTGTATTAAACATTTATTTACACGGTTAATTACGACGATTTACAAATACAAGAATTATCAAGGCGGAACACAAATTACTTAAACTATGAGCTGTATTAAACATTAACTAATTTATGTGGCTATTTATTCACGACTTAAACATTAAGGATTTATATGGTTATATTTATTTGTTATTTATTTCACTAGGGTTATATACACACGGTTCGTTAATATCACGCGTGCTTCGCTTCGCATATTTATATATTGCCGGCTAATTCCCTCCTGGAAGCGTCGAGACCATTCCAGCAACGGTGACGTGTCACGTGTATTGACCTCGGGCGTGACTCATATATCCGCAGGGGCCCGGCTGCTTCTCGAAGTTCTGGGTCCAAGGCCGTTTCTCGAAGTTCTGGAACAATGACTCATTCGTCCGCAGCTGGCCCCAAGGTCGTCTCCTGGCGGCTGTGCCTCACGCGTTTGCAGCTGCCTGATTGCAAGGTCATTACACTATACTCCATTTACTTGACACCTGCACTGTCAAACTGACATTATGTTAGCACCACTGCTATTTTTCACATTTTAACAATTAAATTCAAGTACAGTCTAATAAAAAACACATTATTTTGGAGGTATCGTCAAGACATTTTTTTTTAAATTTGACACTGACAGTGCAGATGTCAAGTAAATGGAGTATATATTAGCTGCTTTCCTTTCGCGTGCATCAAACCCCGACGGCTAGAAGCCCGAGTCGCTCGGTGCTGCTCGTGAATGGAACGCGATTTAGCGGCATAGCGCACATCTAGCGCACGCCAAAAGTTTTAAACGGTCACATAACCTTAAAACGTTATTTTGAAACATTTTTGTTTGGTGCTGAACAGTAACAAAAACTCGCTGAAATTCATTTTCATTTTTTATTATAACCAAAAATATTCCAACACTTTAAGAACTTATAGTATACTGAAAAATTAAATCTATGCACCCACTATTTTACTACAATATCACAAGTGAATTGTCTTCTTCTATCAGTCTTTGTTTTCCTAATAGCAACTGCTTTAGAAAATGAAACAAATTTAGATGTAGGAATGGTGTCGGCCCAGTTGCGCCCGGCCCACTTGCGCCCACTGCAATTTTCGACCCATTTGCGCCCCAGAAGAATGTCAACGGTAATTAAGGTCCCATTTGCCTCCAGGCTTGCATCTCATTAGTCATCAGGACACCCGAACTTAGCCGAGTGACTAGTGCAACGGTCTTCTACCTGCAAATTAGTTATTACAAAAACATAAAATTTTACACTGTTTCCCTTAGCTGCCCTAACTTCTATGCGTTTCTGTTGGTACATTAATGTTTGTGTTTATTTGAGATTTATTTTAAAATTTTAGTAAGAGTTTTTACACTGGTATCAAATGTATTGATTAATAATTCAGATTATTAGATTAGCGCATTTTATCGACGTGTCAGTGACACCTAGTTTTTCAACATAATGTTATAGGAATTAAACAATATACTACGTAACTTTTTATACTCTTATTTTATATAGTTTTCCATCCACTTTTAGGCAATAAATGAAGGAGTTACTTAGTAGCGAATAGGGCGGATAGGTTAACAAAGGTTGTACCATTTATAACTTTTTTAATAGTTATTGCCAACTAAGGTCTTCCTATTTTAGCTGACCTCCGCTTGTGTTTCATTTAGTATAAAAAGAATCTGTGGTTTACTTGGTAGAATAAAGACAATATTATTATTAAATACTCGATTACTGTTTATTGAATCTGGCAAAAATGACTAAAAGCTTTTAAGTCGCTATTATTCGTAACAGACAATACATCGTCCCAAGAATGTGTGGTTCACTTTTTAATAAAAAAATATAACCAAAATTTAATTTTTATTTTGACGCTACTGTTATTGGTCTTACAGTTTTTTAATTACTTCCAAAATCTGAGTCTAAGTTAGCATCCAAACGATTTTTGGTGAAAATTTTGTTGAAATCGGTAATTACAGCAGTTTTGTGTCAGTCTGCCGAACAAAATCCGAGCCAAACAAAAACATTCTACACATACACTTATACAGTGTCCTCCAAAAACTCGACATAATATGGAAAAAAATTATTTTAGGTTTGTCAAAAAAACTTTTTAAGTCAATAATTTGTGCTTGTCTAAAAACCTATTTAGCCCCTATCATATATACCGAGTGATTTTTATTTATTTAGAAAATTGAGTTTTTCGAAATATTCAAAATCCAAAAAGTGCTATTTCTCGGAAATTAAGTAAGATTTCAATAAGATTTTTTAGAGTGTTTTATCTTTACCTAACTGAACAATCTCAAGACCAGAAAACACGTAATTTTTGTCACTTTAGCTAAAAATTAATTTTTCAATTTTTTAAATATCTTTCAAAATTTCACAGACCAAGACTTAATATTAAAATTCAATTTTGTTTTGTGTGAAGACTTTAAAGATTTATAATTGAAAAAAAATAATCTAAAAAACAACGCGTTTTTCTAAGTCGGCAGATCTTTCTGAAATTTTGTATAGGGCCACAATTTATTATTCTGAACAACTTTTCTTAATAAAATTCTGCTATATCATAAACAAAAAGGGTAGTTTACCTGAAAATAAAATAGTTTTTACTTCCCTGTGGAGGCTTTTTTGTTTTTTCAAAAACTGAAAATATTCTTAAAATTCTTTTCAAACCAAGCAGGACCGAAACTTTTAGTCATTTTTGCCGGATTCAATAAACAATAATCGAGTATTTAATAATAATATTGTCTTTATTCTACCAAATAAACCATAGATTCTTTTTGTACTAAATGAAACACAGGCGAAGGTCAGCTAAAATAGAACGACCTTAGTTGACAAAAACTATTAAAAAAAGTTACAAATGGTACAACCTTTGTTAACCTATCAGTTCTTTCCTCTACTAAGTAACTCCTTCATTTATTTTCCAAAAGTGAATGGAGAACTATATAAAATACGAGTATAAAAAGTTACTTAGTATATTGTTGAATTCTTATAACATTATGTTTAAAACCTAGGTGTCACTTACACGCTGATAAAATACGCTAATCTAATAATACGAATTATTAATCAATAAATTTGATACCAGTGCCAAAACTTACTAAAATTTTAAAATAAATCTCAAATAAACACAAACATTAAAGTACCAACAGAAACGTATAGAAGTTAGGGCAGCTAAGGGAAAAAATTGTTAAAGTTTGTGTTTTTGTAATAACTAATTTGCAGGTAGAAGACCGCCGCACTAGTCAGTCGGCTAAGTTCGGGTGTCCTGATGACTAATGAGATGCAAGTCTGGAGGCAAATGAGACCTTAATTACCGTTGACATTCTTCTGGGGCGCAAATGGGTCGAAAAAGGCGGTGGGCGCAAGTGGGCCAGGCGCAAGTGGGCCTATATCCACGACAACAAGCTCTAGTGAAAGTAATTGAAAAAGTAATTTATGTTGTGCAACTACAATTAACAAGTAATGATAATGGAATTACTATTTCATTTGTGTAATTGAAAATCTGGTAACTGCATTACTTCCTTGAGCGGTAATCGATAATTAATTACACTCTAAAATGTAATTTGCCTAGAACCGTTCTAAACCTATACTTAAAGCTTGTGTTTGCTGTATATTACTATACGCTTCTTCCTTGGTCGTTTTGGAATTGTAACTATATATATATATACACACTTACACATGTCGCAACCTTGCACGGCCATGGTCTAAATTTTACATTTTAACTAAGTTCAAGCTCGTTTTAATTGCGTCTGTGTATTTTTAAAGTGTTACTATACCATCTAGTAGTACTCAATTTGCTCCTAATGTTAAGAAAATGCGGCCTCACCACCTCCTTCTTATATTCAAGGTATACATTTTTCACCAGCACATGTTAACATCATTAAGATTATACACTAATATTTTTCGGTCATTGAAATCGGAATTAAAGTTTTCTGAAACTGTCTGATTAAGATAAAATGTGGTTTTAATATCTTATAACCAGTAGCTCTGAATATTGTGCCCAGTACTAAGGATTAGTATATACAAAACATTTTTTGTTATCTTTATAATAAGAGTACTTTACTCTTTCGTCAAATTATTATTCTTTGATCCATCTTGTATATTATTAATAATTTTGGATTTTTATGGGCTCAGTTTGGTTTCTGGGTAATGCAGAATTTTTATAAAGGATACTTTTGTTTATAAACAGATAATTAGAAACATTTTCTATATGTAGAGAACTTATTATATATTGCCCTGTGCTTAAATATGTCCTTGCTGTCGTTTTGTTCGATATAATCTTTTATTTTTCATTCGTTCTCAACTCTTATATTATCTTTAATAAGTATCCTTATTAACTTATCTATTTAAATGTATTCCACATTGGTGCTACGTCACTAGGTCAAGTATTGTTTACAATCCAGGAGTTTCTACAGACGTTCTGTTTTAAATGTACGTCGAGTAACTTACTAGGTCACCATATCGCTTAGAATAAGTAAAACATGACACAAAAGGTCTGTATATAAGCAGTTTAATTTTATTTGAATTTTTAAACCCGCGTGAAGACAGCAACCAAAGATAGCAACCACTTTGCCGAAGATTCCCGAATCCCATAGAGTTAACACTAATGATAGAAAAACGTGCAAACCAAATATTACTATAAACTGATTGCATAATTTGACTAAGATTAGTTAAAATACAACCTTCGGCTTAAAATTTATTAGAGCGACTTACACATTGGGGCTAAATTCTAACCCGGATATAGAATTCGTTTAATCTCACAGCGGATTTTTTTTTTCGAAAATGAACTTTGTGCCAGGATGTAATTAGCGCTAAAAGTTATACTTAGTTATAGGCTTCAAAGCACCGTTATCAAAATTTCTGGCACTACCGTCCTAGGGGGTTTAAACCCACCCCCAAAAATAAAAAAATTGGTTTCTAACGAAAACGGAACTTTGTGCCAGGATGTAATTAGCGCTAAAAGTTATACTTAGTTATAGGCTTCAAAGCACCGTTATCAAAATTTCTGGCACTGCCGTCCTAGGGGGTTTAAACCCACCCCCAAAAATAAAAAATTGGTTTCTAACGAAAACGGAACTTTGTGCCAGGATGTAATTAGCGCTAAAAGTTATACTTAGTTATAGGCTTTAAAGCACGGTTATCAAAATTTCTGGCACTGCCGTCCTAGGGGGTTTAAACCCACCCCCAAAAATAAAAAATTGGTTTCCAACGAAAACGGAACTTTGTGCCAGGATGTAATTAGCGCTAAAAGTTATACTTAGTTATAGGCTTTAAAGCACCGTTATCAAAATTTCTGGCACTGCCGTCCTAGGGGGTTTAAACCCACCCCCAAAAATAAAAAAATTGGTTTCTAACGAAAACGGAACTTTGTGTCAGGATGTAATTAGAGCTAAAAGTTATACTTAGTTATAGGCTTCAAAGCACCGTTATCAAAATTTCTGGCACTACCGTCCTAGGGGGTTTAAACCCACCCCCAAAAATAAAAAAATTGGTTTCTAACGAAAACGGAACTTTGTGCCAGGATGTAATTAGCGCTAAAAGTTATACTTAGTTATAGGCTTTAAAGCACCGTTATCAAAATTTCTGGCACTGCCGTCCTAAGGGGTTTAAACCCACCCCCAAAAATAAAAAATTGGTTTCTAACGAAAACTGAACTTTGTGCCAGGATGTAATTAGCGCTAAAAGTTATACTTAGTTATAGGCTTCAAAGCACCGTTATCAAAATTTCTGGCACTACTGTCCTAGGGGGTTTAAACTCACCCCCAAAAATAAAAAAATTGGTTTCTAACGAAAACGGAACTTTATGCCAGGATGTAATTAGCGCTAAAAGTTATACTTAGTTATAGGCTTTAAAGCACCGTTATCAAAATTTCTGGCACTGCCGTCCTAGGGGGTTTAAACCCACCCCCAAAAATAAAAAAATTGGTTTCTAACGAAAACGGAACTTTGTGTCAGGATGTAATTAGCGCTAAAAGTTATACTTAGTTATAGGCTTCAAAGCACCGTTATCAAAATTTCTGGCACTACCGTCCTAGGGGGTTTAAACCCACCCCCAAAAATAAAAAAATTGGTTTCTAACGAAAACGGAACTTTGTGCCAGGATGTAATTAGCGCTAAAAGTTATACTTAGTTATAGGCTTTAAAGCACCGTTATCAAAATTTCTGGCACTGCCGTCCTAAGGGGTTTAAACCCACCCCCAAAAATAAAAAATTGGTTTCTAACGAAAACTGAACTTTGTGCCAGGATGTAATTAGCGCTAAAAGTTATACTTAGTTATAGGCTTCAAAGCACCGTTATCAAAATTTCTGGCACTACTGTCCTAGGGGGTTTAAACTCACCCCCAAAAATAAAAAAATTGGTTTCTAACGAAAACGGAACTTTATGCCAGGATGTAATTAGCGCTAAAAGTTATACTTAGTTATAGGCTTTAAAGCGCCGTTATCAAAATTTCTGGCACTGCCGTCCTAGGGGATTTAAACGCACCACCAAAAATAAAAAATTGGTTTCTAACGAAAACGGAACTTTGTGCCAGGATGTAATTAGCGCTAAAAGTTATACTTAGTTATAGGCTTCAAAGCACCGTTATCAAAATTTCTGGCACTACCGTCCTAGGGGGTTTAAACCCACCCCCAAAAATAAAAAAATTGGTTACTAACGAAAACGGAACTTTGTGCCAGGATGTAATTAGCGCTAAAAGTTATACTTAGTTATAGGCTTCAAAGCACCGTTATCAAAATTTTTGGCACTGCCGTCCTAGGGGGTTTAAAACCACCCCAAAAAATAAAAAATTGGTTTCTAACGAAAACGGAACTTTGTGCCAGGATGTAATTAGCGCTAAAAGTTATAATTAGTTATAGGCTTTAAAGCACCGTTATCAAAATTTCTGGCACTACCGTCCTAGGGGGTTTAAACCCACCCCCAAAAATAAAGAAATTGGTTTCTAACGAAAACGGAACTTTGTGCCAGGATGTAATTAGCGCTAAAAGTTATAATTAGTTATAGGCTTTAAAGCACCGTTATCAAAATTTCTGGCACTACCGTCCTAGGGGGTTTAAACCCACCCCCAAAAATAAAGAAATTGGTTTCTAACGAAAACGGAACTTTGTGTCAGGATGTAATTAGCGCTAAAAGTTATACTTAGTTATAGGCTTCAAAGCACCGTTATCAAAATTTCTGGCACTACCGTCCTAGGGGGTTTAAACCCACCCCCAAAAATAAAAAAATTGGTTTCTAACGAAAACGGAACTTTGTGCCAGGATGTAATTAGCGCTAAAAGTTATACTTAGTTATAGGCTTTAAAGCACCGTTATCAAAATTTCTGGCACTGCCGTCCTAAGGGGTTTAAACCCACCCCCAAAAATAAAAAATTGGTTTCTAACGAAAACTGAACTTTGTGCCAGGATGTAATTAGCGCTAAAAGTTATACTTAGTTATAGGCTTCAAAGCACCGTTATCAAAATTTCTGGCACTACTGTCCTAGGGGGTTTAAACTCACCCCCAAAAATAAAAAAATTGGTTTCTAACGAAAACGGAACTTTATGCCAGGATGTAATTAGCGCTAAAAGTTATACTTAGTTATAGGCTTTAAAGCGCCGTTATCAAAATTTCTGGCACTGCCGTCCTAGGGGATTTAAACCCACCACCAAAAATAAAAAATTGGTTTCCAACGAAAACGGAACTTTGTGCCAGGATGTAATTAGCGCTAAAAGTTATACTTAGTTATAAGCTTTAAAGCACCGTTATCAAAATTTCTGGCACTGCTGTCCTAGGGGGTTTAAACCCACCACCAAAAATAAAAAATTGGTTTCTAACGAAAACGGAACTTTGTGCCAGGATGTAATTAGCGCTAAAAGTTATACTTAGTTATAGGCTTCAAAGCACCGTTATCAAAATTTCTGGCACTACCGTCCTAGGGGGTTTAAACCCACCCCCAAAAATAAAAAAATTGGTTACTAACGAAAACGGAACTTTGTGCCAGGATGTAATTAGCGCTAAAAGTTATACTTAGTTATAGGCTTCAAAGCACCGTTATCAAAATTTTTGGCACTGCCGTCCTAGGGGGTTTAAAACCACCCCCAAAAATAAAAAATTGGTTTCTAACGAAAACGGAACTTTGTGCCAGGATGTAATTAGCGCTAAAAGTTATAATTAGTTATAGGCTTTAAAGCACCGTTATCAAAATTTCTGGCACTACCGTCCTAGGGGGTTTAAACCCACCCCCAAAAATAAAGAAATTGGTTTCTAACGAAAACGGAACTTTGTGCCAGGATGTAATTAGCGCTAAAAGTTATACTTAGTTATAGGCTTCAAAGCACCGTTATCAAAATTTCTGGCACTGCCGTCCTAGGGGGTTTAAAACCACCCCCAAAAATAAAAAATTGGTTTCTAACGAAAACGGAACTTTGTGCCAGGATGTAATTAGCGCTAAAAGTAATACTTAGTTATAGGCTTTAAAGCACCGTTATCAAAATTTCTGGCACTACCGTCCTAGGGGGTTTAAACCCACCCCCAAAAATAAAAAAATTGGTTTCTAACGAAAACGGAACTTTGTGCCAGGATGTAATTAGCGCTAAAAGTTATACTTAGTTATAGGCTTCAAAGCACCGTTATCAAAATTTCTGGCACTGCCGTCCTAGGGGGTTTAAACCCACCCCCAAAAATAAAGAAATTGGTTTCTAACGAAAACGGAACTTTGTGCCAGGATGTAATTAGAGCTAAAAGTTATACTTAGTTATAGGCTTCAAAGCACCGTTATCAAAATTTCTGGCACTGCCGTCCTAGGGGGTTTAAACCCACCCCCAAAAATAAAAAATTGGTTTCTAACGAAAACGGAACTTTGTGCCAGGATATAATTAGCGCTAAAAGTTATACTTAGTTATAGGCTTCAAAGCACCGTTATCAAAATTTCTGGCACTGCCGTCCTATGGGGTTTAAACCCACCCCCAAAAATAAAGAAATTTGTTTCTAACGAAAACGGAACTTTGTGCCAGGATGTAATTAGCGCTAAAAGTTATACTTAGTTATAGGCTTCAAAGCACCGTTATCAAAATTTCTCGCACTGCCGTTTGATGGGTTTAATTTGACCCATAAAAATATAAAAACCAAAATCTGTGCTAGGTTACGATTAAGCTTTGAAAGTTACTAAAGCTGTAAGTTACACCACTATCTAAGGATTTAGTGTGACAGTCTCTTGGCGTGTATCCTGACTTTTATAAACCGTCCTTTATTTGACTAACCAACTAAATTTAACGAGAAATTAGAAGAGATAAATTGATTTTTAGTACGTTTTCGAGAAATGTATATAAACTATGCAACATATCGGGTGCAAGCTTTTTCGGCAAGTTGATGTTAAATGTTTACTCCTAGTATAGAATATTATTGGTCAAGTATTCTAAGGGTCAACGCGTAAGTATAGTTTTTTCATTTATTGCATGGACCAGACACTCGAGAATGAATTATTGCAGAGAATAAACTATTGCTATAAGTAGTTAGTAACTAAATGTATAGCAGGGCTTCTTAAACTGCAAATAAAGTCTAGAATTTGCAGCATATGAAAGGCGAAGATTTTCTTTCCTGGTTAGAAATAGAAAATAAGTAAGAAAATAAATTAGAACTGGTTTTTGTATACATTTTAACATATGTTTTAATATTGCCGACATAAATTACATATTCCATTTGAAATATCTGACATATTACAAGAGATACACTCTTTGTGGATATAACGAAGACACGTGCGGCATTTAAAATAGGTATTGTTTTGTATTGTTCTGGAGCAATATAAACATCTGTAACGCATGTCACTTGAATTAGTTAATAACATAAGTTTTAAGTCATTCCTATAGTTGTCCATACAGCACGCTGTCGTCAACGGTATGTGACTTGAAATGCACTTAAAAAAGTATAGCAGATACACGCCGTAATTATACGAATCTCTTTGTATAAGATGATCATTAATGCAAATTGTCCAGTTTTGTGTGTCGATATTGGCTTGACGGCAGCTTTCATAGTAATCTAAAAATTTTAAAAATATATTTTTTGCAATGACTTTTGTTGCTACCCATCGGATCTTTAACTGGAACTGTTTGTCCGCTATATTTGCAGTTATTAAACACCAATGAGTGTTGTTAATATTCAGTGGCATAATAACGCATTTTCTTTCAAATTGTATTTGATTGCAAAATGTGAAAGAATATTGACTGGAAAAAATTATTTGTACTAAATTGCTTTCTACTATCTGGAAATCTTGGTTAGCGTTTATAATATTTAATAAAATATCAATCACGAAATTGTCCAACCACTGTTTTGCATCCAAAGATTGGAAACTGTCTATAAGAACTTCTTGTATCGCACAATGTACGCTATCGAAACATGCTACTATATAGTTTCTGCTTTGCAATTTGTAAAAATTAATGTCATTTACTAAACCATTAGAAAGAAAAGATATTTCTTTATTAGTCGTCCATTTTTGATCTTCGAAGCACGTGTAGTGCATGTTTGGGGCGACAAGTCGAGGCAATATATAAAAGTAGTAAAAATATTTTAATTTTGGTAAAATATTTGACCAAAATATATCATCCTTTTGTATTCTTTGGATATTAATATCTTTTAGTGTATATATTACAAAATCGCAATAGTTTCTGCCAGATATTTGAAGTATACCTTGTATTTAAAAATAGTAATTGTGAGTTTTTTTTAGTAATAAGTTATTGTCAAGATATTCCAAATTAGCTTTGCATACTGATACATTTTTAGCTTTGAAAGGACACTTCACTTCAAGAATGCCATCGTTTCCGACTAGAGCATCCGGAGACGCGGCTAAGAATGGGAAAACTTTGTAAATTAATAAACCCGATTGTGAACAACTACGACCAGAAATTTCTTCATATTTCGAAATAGCACGTTTTTCGTATTGGATACCGTGCAATACGGCAGGAGTTCTAATATTAATTTGATCTAAAATTTCTTGAGCTAAGTTAGAAGATGTTGCATGATTACGCGCTTTGAAAGCTCTACCGAAATATGAACTGGTCAGTCGTTTTCTTCTTTCTTCCCTCCAGAGTGTACACATTCTTTGAGAGCGGGTGCTGGCTTCTAAAATATGATATTCATTTTCAGTAAGCTGTAATGATTGCAAAAGCTGTTTACAGCTATTAGCCAGGTTTAACTGAGGTTTTAACGTAACATCTGTTGGTTGAGGCACTTTGTCGCTACAAATTTTGCAAATAAATTCGCCACTGTATGTATTGTTCATATTTTTGAATTCACACTTTTGATGAACCCATCGCTTGCACTTGTCACATTGTACCCAATCTGTGGGATGGTCAAAGTCTCCGCCAAAGCAGTATGCGCAATTTGTAGGACCATCAGAAACGTCTACATTGGAATTTGTAATAGTTTTGCAATTTTCTTTTTGATTCATTGTCAATAAACAAAATTTACATAAAAATTTTCCACTATACGTTTTATTAACATTAGAGTTATCACACTGTTGGTGTATCCATTTCAGGCATACATCACATTGAACCCAATCCGTAATACTCGTACCTATGAAATCACTTTTTAAACAGTACAAGCACGTAGTTGGTCCCGATAAGTCTGCAGTACTGTTATTTTGTGCAAGTTTTGACTTCAAATAACGTCTATGAAAGTAAGTTTTATTAGATTTTTTAATTTTCTTTTTCCATGTTTCCTGTGACTCAATTTCAGAAGAAACATTATGGTCGGTCTTTCTCAAAGAGAGGCAAGGTTTCTTAGGTCGTGTTGGTTTTATGTCATAATTTTCTAAATATTGTTTGGTTAAGCCTGACTTTGGAATATCGTGTTCAACTTCTCTATATATGCTTAACACGTTTTCACGTAATTTTCTCACAATTCGAGACGGTTTCATATTTCTTTCCCCACCCATAATGTTACACTTTAAATATCCGAAGTAGCTTTCAACGTAAGCATTACTAACCCGATCTAAACCATATCCTGAAGCTTCCAACATCATTGCAGTCCACAGAGGATAGTAGGCTAAATATTTTCGAAGAAGAATGTCCAGAAATGCTTTATTTTTATATTTATTGATTTCTGATTTTTCCAGTGATAGAACTGTGGATTGAGAAATGTTATTAAAGAAATGATAAAAATCTGGTGTGATACATTCACACAACTTCCTTTTACAGTGATCTTATAATTAGTCAAAAATTTCATTTTTAATTTTTAACCATTTGTTAAAAATTTTAAAAAATTACAAATTCTACAAAAACGGTACAAAATCGAGTGTTAGTTGAAGAGACAAATTTTCTCTAGAATTTTAAGGTGAATTCAGAAATGTAATAATATACTGGGTGTTTTATTTAAAATAGGAGTTAATAACAAAAATAGAAAAAAAACAAAAGAAACCCACTTTAGAAGTATTCAACTGGAAAATCACCTATCTCACATCAATACACATTAAAAATGTAAGAAAAATGTAAAATTTAAAAAAAATCGTTAGAGCGGTTTTTGAAAAAATCGAAAAAAACTGAAAAATCACAAGAGTAAACACCTACTTCCGGTTATGCAATTTTCTTCAAAAGCTTGCTGTCTCATCTACATAGTACACAAAACTTATATATGAAGTTTCAATGCCATACCTCTTTTCGTTTTTGAGATATTCTGTTCACAGACACACACACAGACAGACAGACAGACCAATGAAAAAAAATAAGTTTTTTGGGATCAGGGGACTCTAAAACGTGAAGATCTGTTGAAAACTCAATTTCGAATTTTTGGGGTAAATCCAATACTTCCTTTATAGTAGTAAATGGAAGTAAAAAGGGCTGGAACTATACATGCGATCTGTTTTAATGTAGTCTTGCTGAATTGTATGTAAGTTATCATCACCGGCGCTTTCACTCGGAATTCTTGAAAGCGTGTTTAAAAGTTGAGTATGGGCAGCTTTAACTTGAAGGTTGTAGAAACTGGATTCCAGCAGTATTACCATATTTCTAAACCATATTTTCACTTCAATAACGCTTTTAATTGTTATAGCCCCTGCCATTAGTTCTTTAAACAACATTCTTTCGTCAGAATTCTCAAAATGTGCATTTACATCTTTTGATATGGTTTTCATTAAGTGGGCACAACAGAGATGAACAGTTATAAAGCTTTCGGATTTTGTATGGGAATTAATTATGATGTCATGACACACTTCTAAATATTTCACTAAATCCATGCTGTTTAAAGATTTTACTATCGCATGTATATTAGCAAAACTGAAATCAGTAACAATCCCACCAAATGTAGGCCATTTCCCGTTTTCTTCAGAAAAAGTTTTAAAATCATTGAAAATCTTGAAAATTGTTTTAGCAGAATGAGAACATGAAATCATTTCAAATATTGGACAAATTCGATTGATGTTGGATATATGTACAACTCCTGAATACAAATAAATCTTTACAGAATCTTTAAATGGTTTTCTTACAATTCCTCCTGTAGCGTCAAAAAAAAGTAAAGGAAGAACTTCATTTGGAAGTCGTTGTTTACGAATAATCTGAAATTGTTCGGTGCTATATAATTTTACATTAAAAGGTATTGCCACTTCTTTAATGTACTCATCATGATCACGTTGCATCTTAATAAGGTCTATAATATCGTCTCTATCTCTGTCTAATTGAGCCTTAGATTCTGATTTTATTTTGCGAATTGTAGGGTCTGATTTTATAGATTGCAAATTCCCCTTTTTAATGAAATTAATGTTAGCCCTATTAATACTTCGGCGTTTATATTCCATAGGTTGGAACTGTAAGATTTTTCGCTTAAATATAGATCTTTCGATGCCTTTTACGTAAGACGTTAGGTTTGAAGGGTGACAGTAATCCCAAGAAGTACTGTATACTGTCACAGCAGGTCCTTCAAGTTCAATTCTAAATTTTTTACAACCGTGATTGTTATGTATACATTCAGCATATATTAGACATTTTTCAGATCTTTTTTGATATTTGACAGCTTTGAACACTAACTGACATATATTATTTACATATTTTTTTATACGGTTGCGTATTATATAAGTGTATACGCCACTCTGCAGTTTGCCTTCATTGTACATTAAAAGCCACAGATCTTTTGATATGACGAAACTGCCCTCCTTAATATTACACAGTCCGTAATTTAACGAACGTTTAATTTTCTTGGGTACGTTATGTCCCTGTTTGGGCAACAGGGAGTTATTCTGAAAGTCCAATAAATTAAAAAGGGCTTCTGGTACATCGAAATCATCTCCCGTTGTGTTTCCCGTTGTGTTTCCCTTGTTTTTTCTATTTTTACCGTTTACGTCGGCAGACGAGTTTAATGAAGAGTTGTGGCAACTATTTTGTAAAGTATCTACATCGAGAAACAACTCTTTAGTCTGTATAAAGGAAGCTTGAGTTTGATTTTCACAAGGTACTGGTTTTACTGGTGTGGATGTTGAAAGGGGTAAAAAATTGTCAAAAATATTAAGACACTCAGACACGTTATTTAAAACTGTGATTTTATCATTACAGATCGCTCAATCACTGAAGATTGTTTCACATCCGTATATGTATTTTCCATAGAAATATGAACATTCGACTTATTTCCTTTGTTATTTATGGATATGCTGCAATTCGTCTCATAAGAATTTTCCAATCTTTTTAATTTAGCACAAATAGCTTTTCGATTACGAACGGAATTTTTTTTACGTAACTTAGTGCACATAATACCGTAAATAGATTTCTCCGATTTATATGATAGAGTGCTGTGCTGGCCATAAAACGACGTTACTGATTTTTTTAAAACTAATAAATCATCTTTTGTGGAGGTAACTGCAGATTCAGAATTATTAGGAAAAGTTGCCTTAAAATATTCTTCATTGCGATGTACTATGTGGTAAATTTGGCTTGGATATTTTAATTTTTTTTTGGTATGTTTTAATGCGTGCAACACCTTCGAAAATAATGGAGCATCAGGTAATTCTTTCAGTATGATCTGTTTTATTTTTATTAAAAGTTTTTCTTTTACAACTGCCATAACTTCAGAAACGGAGATATATATATATATATATATATATATTACAAGAAACTATAGTTTATTTTGTTAAGTGCCTCTAAAGCACTAAAATAAACGCAATATCGGATAAAAGCGGAGGCATGCAAAGGAATATAACTTAAAACCTAGAAGTACTTATAACCTTAACTCTAAAATCCTAATCGATAGCTACACAAAATAAATGTGGAAAGCTTACAATATATCTGTAAAACAATAAACTGAGAATTTTTGGACGAACCGACTTAATTTAAATTTAATGTAAACACTGCAATAGATTGACTAAGAAAAGAAACAAAAGAAATTATTTTACTCTCATTCGCAAATTAGAAAAATACTGAGTTAGCAAACAACCAAGCTAGCAACTGAAGTTCAGTGGAACGCGCAAACCTCAAACAGGTGGACTGTTGCGACAACTGTCGATCCATAAGGTAACCTTTTTCGCATCTTAATGCAGTACCCATCGTAGAGATGTGCGCGAACAGAACGCACGTTGCAGTTGTTAGCAATTATATCATAATTTGTTAATTATGCTTAATAGCTTTACACCATAGTAATTTTTATGGTAAACAAACAACTAGATAAATACTTTATAGAATTACTATTATTTAAGTAAATTGATACTTACAATATGTAGGTATGTATTAAAAAATATTAATCCACTAAAATCCTTCGATCTCCATATATCGCAATTTAAAATGCTAACATATTATATCTGCCACTAAGTATTCAAGAGCATATACTTTAAATCAACCGAAATAATACGAGTATAATCTATTGTACATTATGCCAGCTTACGCTTGGATGAAATATTTTTATTATTTTAGTCAGACATGGTTAGAGTTGCTAACCTCTCTTGCAAACTTAATGCAAGGTTTTTTGATGTGTGATGCAAGGTTGCAAGTATTTTTATTGTAAAATTCCAGTACATTGGTGGCAAACTTCTTGAAAATCTTCGTTAAACGTACTCACAAATACCCACGTGAACACAGTAGCGTCATCTGACTGAACATTTATTCAAAATTTATTGGACTTCTGTTGTATACTTGCTAAAAAAGCTTGCACCCGATATGTTGCATAGTTTATATACATTTCTCGAAAACGTACTAAAATCAATTTATCTCTTCTAATTTCTCGTTAAATTTCGTTGGTTAGTCAAATAAACTTCGGTTTATAAAAGTCAGGATACACGCCAAGAGACTGTCACACTAAATCCTTAGATAGTGGTGTAACTTACAGCTTTAGTAACTTTCAAAGCTTAATCGTAACCTAGCACAGATCTTGGTTTTTATATATTTATGGGTCAAATTAAACCCATCAAACGGCAGTGCGAGAAATTTTGATAACGGTGCTTTGAAGCCTATAACTAAGTATAACTTTTAGCGCTAATTACATCCTGGCACAAAGTTCCGCTTTCGTTAGACACCAATTTTTTATTTTTGGGGGTGGGTTTGAACCCCCAAGGACGGCAGTGCCAGAAATTTTGATAACGGTGCTTTGAAGCCTATAACTAAGTATAACTTTTAGCGCTAATTACATCCGGGCACAAAGTTCCGTTTTCGTTAGAAACCAATTTTTTATTTTTGGGGGTGGGTTTGAACCCCCTAGGACGGCAGTGCCAGAAATTTTGATAACGGTGCTTTCAAGCCTATAACTAAGTATAACTTTTAGCGCTAATTACATCCTGGCACAAAGTTCCGTTTTCGTTAGACACCAATTTTTTATTTTTGGGGGTGGGTTTGAACCCCCAAGGACGGCAGTGCCAGAAATTTTGATAACGGTGCTTTCATGCCTATAACTAAGTATAACTTTTAGCGCTAATTACATCCTGGCACAAAGTTCCGTTTTCGTTAGACACCAATTTTTTATTTTTGGGGGTGGGTTTGAACCCCCAAGGACGGCAGTGCCAGAAATTTTGATAACGGTGCTTTCAAGCCTATAACTAAGTATAACTTTTAGCGCTAATTACATCCTGGCACAAAGTTCCGTTTTCGTTAGAAACCAATTTTTTTATTTTTGGGGGTGGGTTTGAACCCCCAACGACGGCAGTGCCAGAAATTTTGATAACGGTGCTTTGAAGCCTATAACTAAGTATAACTTTTAGCGCTAATTACATCGTGGCACAAAGTTCCGTTTTCGTTAGAAACCAATTTTTTTATTTTTGGGGGTGGGTTTAAACCCCCTAGGACGGTAGTGCGAGAAATTTTGATAACGGTGCTTTGAAGCCTATAACTAAGTATAACTTTTAGCGCTAATTACATCCTGGCACAAAGTTCCGCTTTCGTTAGACACCAATTTTTTATTTTTGGGGGTGGGTTTGAACCCCCAAGGACGGCAGTGCCAGAAATTTTGATAACGGTGCTTTGAAGTCTATAACTAAGTATAACTTTTAGCGCTAATTACATCCGGGCACAAAGTTCCGTTTTCGTTAGAAACCAATTTTTTATTTTTGGGGGTGGGTTTGAACCCCCTAGGACGGCAGTGCCAGAAATTTTGATAACGGTGCTTTCAAGCCTATAACTAAGTATAACTTTTAGCGCTAATTACATCCTGGCACAAAGTTCCGTTTTCGTTAGACACCAATTTTTTATTTTTGGGGGTGGGTTTGAACCCCCAAGGACGGCAGTGCCAGAAATTTTGATAACGGTGCTTTCATGCCTATAACTAAGTATAACTTTTAGCGCTAATTACATCCTGGCACAAAGTTCCGTTTTCGTTAGACACCAATTTTTTATTTTTGGGGGTGGGTTTGAACCCCCAAGGACGGCAGTGCCAGAAATTTTGATAACGGTGCTTTCAAGCCTATAACTAAGTATAACTTTTAGCGCTAATTACATCCTGGCACAAAGTTCCGTTTTCGTTAGAAACCAATTTTTTTATTTTTGGGGGTGGGTTTGAACCCCCAAGGACGGCAGTGCCAGAAATTTTGATAACGGTGCTTTGAAGCCTATAACTAAGTATAACTTTTAGCGCTAATTACATCGTGGCACAAAGTTCCGTTTTCGTTAGAAACCAATTTTTTTATTTTTGGGGGTGGGTTTAAACCCCCTAGGACGGTAGTGCCAGAAATTTTGATAACTTTGCTTTGAAGCCTATAACTAAGTATAACTTTTAGCGCTAATTACATCCTGGCACAAAGTTCCGTTTTCGTTAGAAACCAATTTTTTTATTTTTGGGGGTGGGTTTAAACCCCCTAGGACGGTAGTGCCAGAAATTTTGATAACGGTGCTTTGAAGCCTATAACTAAGTATAACTTTTAGCGCTAATTACATCGTGGCACAAAGTTCCGTTTTCGTTAGAAACCAATTTTTTTATTTTTGGGGGTGGTTTTAAACCCCCTAGGACGGTAGTGCCAGAAATTTTGATAACGGTGCTTTGAAGCCTATAACTAAGTATAACTTTTAGCGCTAATTACATCCTGGCACAAAGTTCCGTTTTCGTTAGAAACCAATTTTTTTATTTTTGGGGGTGGGTTTAAACCCCCTAGGACGGTAGTGCCAGAAATTTTGATAACGGTGCTTTGAAGCCTATAACTAAGTATAACTTTTAGCGCTAATTACATCCTGGTACAAAGTTCCGTTTTCGAAAAAAAAAATCCGCTGTGAGATTAAACGAATTTATATCCGGGTTAGAATTTAGCCCCAATGTGTAAGTCGCTTTAATAAATTTTAAGCCGAAGGTTGTATTTTAACTAATCTTAGTCAAATTATGCAAACAATTTATAGTAATATCTGGTTTGCGCGTTGTTCTATCATTAGTGTTAACTCTATGGGATTCGGGAATCTTCGGCAAAGTGGTTGCTATCTTTGGTTGCTGTCTTCACGCGGGTAAGTTTTAATAAATTTTCTAGCATTAAAGGGTAGCTAGTCCTGGCTCCTACATTCACATCTTACCCTACAGCGCTTCATCTCTTCATAAAAATTCAACCCCTTTAGTAAAATAACCTGGTCCTATAAATCTATAAGTTAAATTTTTGATTTGCTTCCTGAACGAGTGCAAGAAACCGAAGGAATTGCACAAATTCACGGAAGACCGCCGACATGGCTTTCATACTTAACTTTTAAGTTTTTCGTTTTATCTATTTTCGATTTTTTTATTTACTAACGTTGCGTATAAATTTGTTTTCTGCTCTATTTATTATGTTCCATACTTGAATGTTGTAACAGCCTTTTCCAGACTTTCCATCATGTCCCCATTGTCGCTATCTCGCTTTTATATGCAACATAGAACGTTGGCAAGTCAATTTTTTTGGCTCTCTTTTCCTAAAGGCATAGATTTATGTTCATGCAGGAACTGTATCGGTATTTATCTTTCTTGATTCCTTTCCTAACGCAAGAAGACCTATCAAGAGTTTACAATCACTTCTCATCTGACCTAAGTTATCGTTGAAAGCTTTGCAATACTTATTGCTTTACTAATTTGGAAAGTATATTTTCAATATATATTTCATTTCATATATTTTTGAATTTAGTCCGACGATCTAAATTTGTGCGATTTGTCTTAAATAATTTTTTCTGCTTTTCCTTGAAACCAAATACGACAGTTTTTTCTAATGCAATTAATCCAATTCAAGTTTAAAAACTAAAGTATATGAAGCACCTTAAAAAGTAACACTAAGATTAACTAAATCAAAACCGTAAAATGCAAAATCAATCTCGAAGCTATAATTCAAGCAGGCCTATAATTATGTTCCACCAAATAAGCACCATAAATACATAGAATTGGCGGCATTAAATACTGAAATATTTGTTCAAATATTAGGTGGAGGAGGATCTTGTTGCCGGTATAACAAACTATGCTAATATCCGGTTTGATGTTAATCCAAGCGAACTTGGGAGACCCTCCACGTGCTCCACAATGTTGATAATCTCGGGTCACATACGTATGTGAATGTTGGTTATTCGATTATACCAGATAAACCTCTGGCATTCTGGCTTATTAACTTAGTGTCCTCCCAAGGAAGTTCTGACACGACCGGTATTTATAATAGCGGGGATGAGGCGACCCCTAATAAACGGGAACGGTCGGCTGTTTTTAAAGCAAATTTGTTTATAGTACAGAATTTCTAGAACACCGCTTAGAATCTACTAAATATTTTAAATTCTTACAATAAGCAGGGTGAGAATTCAAGCTTTATCGACTCTTATAGAGCGAGCGAGAAGAAATACCCAAGTAAACTGAGATAAATTCGCTAAATAGCCGTAGAGAGGAGATAGTTGACACTTTGGTATTTTCTCTCCTCATAAACGATTTCGTACAGCTTCCAACAGCCACAAAAATGACTAAGCTTCGAACTTCGCGAGTTTAAGACATAAAAACTTTTAGTTAAAGCTTCTCGGACGATGTTGGAATTCTGAAGATAGTTGTAGTGTCTTTGTGCGAGTCGCTGGAAAAGTCATAATAGCAAAGATTCTTTCTGTTTCGGCAACTTTTAGGACAGTTGTTCTTACTGAGACGATAAAGCGATTATGGGCTTGTTGTACGTGTCTCGGTAATAGGATTTAGAGAACTTGCACTTGGATATAAACAAATCAACTACGTGAAACGAATGCATTAAGAATTTATGCTGTTTGTGTAGCAGACGGTCTGCGCAGATTAACTGCCATAAATGTTAAGGGGGAATTAACCTTTCCTCTATTTTATAAGGATTCCTACAATTTCGTTCAAATAAACTTCTATTGATGATAAAACCCCCTCGCGTCTTTTATCAGGTCTTTCAACTGATTTCAATCTTCCCCAAACATGAAAAATGTTCCAAATCAACCTTGTGAACCTGCATTCACCCTTTCAAAGAGAGGGCAGGGTTATCTTTTTGTCAGCGTACAACAGCGCAAGCTTTTATATGTATATTACGACTGAAAAAAAAACAAGAGATTTAAAGGTATTAGTACATAAAGAGTTTTTGACATAAAAGAAAGTGGAGAAATACTGGGAAATGCAGTATTTTAAAATGCAGGTCTATATGAATTATGAACATGAATATCGAATAAAATTATACCTTCTTGATTAATTCTGCGTTTTCCCTGGATGTTATTGCAATTTGCACGCTGACGAAAAGCTTGTATCGAATCGCATTTTCGTAACTTAATATTTTTTAATTTAATTGTTTTTTATACTGCGATCTATTACAGGGTTCAATTTCACTCCATTTTCATTTCGAGTAAAATAAGGAATGTCTCATGAAGGAGAGTTCAAGATGAAAATAATTATTAGCAAGATCAGAATAGCACAGCTCATTTTGAAAATGATAGAAATTTCGGTATAAACTTTATACAGGCATAGGGAAACGCTAGTTGTAAGAAAAACTAATTATCAAGGATAATTTATGTCCAATGTTGTTGAACATTGGGATAGGTGCTTGGAATGACATTATCAAATCGAGTTAGAATAAAAAAATATTCTGCTCAAACAAAACAAACTTCGATGCAATGTTTTCGTTCCCATTATAGCTATTACTGATGAGATTCAGACAATCGTTGTACATTTTGACACAATTAAAATATTCCCATCTCAAGCGATTTAGCATTACAATCAATCTGCAGCTACCAGAGCTGTTAAAATATGTCAATTTAATGGATTACTACGATACAGCAACAAACTTCTACAAACATGCCATAGAAAACTAAGATAAAAATGGAACGCAATTTTTCTACTGAAAATAGCTCTTTGGTTTGCGGAAACTACAACAGTGGTGACTATCAACAGGTCACAGGAAAGTTAGTTATTGCAAAGAAAGTCGGAGCGTGTGAAAATTCTAGATTAGGTTTGGTGGCGAATAAAGTGACAGTACGTGGGATTCTAAGATTGGTTACATTAGAAGATAAGTTGAACTGAACATAAGATGGGAATTTATCTTTGGAACCATCCTAGAAAGCAGGAATCAATGCAATTGGTTGACAAAGTTTCCCTGTGACCTTTATGATTGAATGCTAGCAGATACGTTTCACTTTTACAGGCGATGTTTAATAAGTAACGTGGAATATTTTAGGATGTTATAGAAGAGGCACATAATTTGCGGCCGAATTTTATAAACAAGACTAGCATCCATTTCGAAGGTACAGAGGGCGATATGCGAATAACGAACTCCTTGTTTCCACGACATTGTATGGACAACTAGATTGCTAAACTTTTCAATTTATTCACTTTCTTAAAATTTTAGTTGTCATAATCTGTATATATTATTTCGTGATAATCTCAAAATGGAGCTGAATACGCAGATATAAATTACGCATGTGTACCGTGTCTGCGGTATTCTATCGTCCAACACCTAGTCACAATATTTTTACCAGAACTGTTCTACAAGAAGCTCGTATTTTGAGAGTATGAAAAGGAAAGGTATGAGGAGGAGGTGCTAGACGTCACAGAAAATGAACCATATCAAGCCGTGTGTATGTTCCACATTTGCAGGTTTATTATTCTGTTCTAATTTAAACTCTTCAAAGGTATAAAAAATAAGGTTTGTATAGAATTTGTGAGCATGGTCTACATCCTTATCACTTTGAACGCGTTCGGGCACTTAATATATGGATGGAAATCTCTGCTCTAATTTGGTAAATGGATTCAACAAAATCGGAATACATTATTAAATAGTTTCTAGACAGATGAACCAGTATTTATCCGATACGGCATTGCACATTTTAGAAACATGCATTCATGGCCTACCGAAAACCCACGTTTAATAAGAATGCAACATCGACTGTCAGTAAATCTTTGGTCTTTCGTTTTTGGACGTCGGCGTCGTCTCATATATTTAACTGCCAACTAGCTTTTCAACCAGCACTATATTCTCTATATTTTAAACCTCGTTTCTCATCAGTGATCAATATAACTGACTTTTAGATGCGCGGACGATGGCAGAACCAGACAACAGAAACCGGAGAAAAGCATAGATGTACCTGAGCCATACTATAAAACTGGGTAAACCTAACTAAATACCGAAAATCACAAGAAGAACTAGACTGAGATGTGCAAGATTTTTTTGCCTAGGATATATTGTTGGGTTTAAAAATATACATTTCTAAAAAGAAGTTTTCCGTTCTTGTCTGCTGTTAGGCTAATTTCTATTTTTAACGCCGCTTGTGGAAATTTATTATTTCTCGTTCAGCTATTTCTAGTTTTTAATACTCAGATACTCCGGCATTGGCTAGGTAAGACTACGTTAGATTGCTTGTATACATGATGACTTCTTCTAGGAGTAATTTTGCGTGGTTGAAGTTATTCAATGGACTGCTCGCTAGAATTACCAGCTTTGTTCTATTTTGTTCTGTGTTAATTAATGTAGTGCAGTTGGCAATAGGGCGTCGAAAATAAAAAAAGGTAAGTTCTCCCCGGCGAAGGGCTGGTTCAAAAATCGTTCCCAAAAAGAGTTGTGTCGATCCCACACCTTTTCAAGTTCTGTGGGAGTTAAGAATTTGTGGCGTTCTAGGCAAATCACACCTTGTGTTTTACCTTAAACTACTATCGTGGGGTTTTTAGCCACCCCAACATCTATATTATTATAAAAATGATGTATTTACAATTTAGTTATAACTTTCTTCTTTCAAGTATTTTACTAACTAAGAAAGTTTCATATACCCGTGGAAAACGTTATATGCAAAAAATATTGTAATTTTTAACGGTCATTGGGTTTCCCAATAACTCCACTATATCAGTTACGTTGCCTTTTTGTTTTGGCGTTGGCTATCATGATACATCGTCATCTAAGCAAAAATGTACTTCAGCGGCCTGTTACTAACTTTTGTGATAATAGCGAAGATGAAAGAAATTCAGAAAAAGTCTGTTTTATTGCACAAAATAGTAATATCAGCGGCTATATTAGTATTGTTATTACTATCTTGGCTTCTTGCTTTACAGTTAATTAATTCAATTGTTAAAATTATTGCTATTATTACTATCACCACTACTATCATCTAACTTCATTACTATAATCACTACTCTTATGTATTTATTCCTACATTTCGTGGTTTGTTAATCATATGACGAACTTCATGTCATGAATCAGATGCTCTTCTATTACTGCTGTAGAGATTTTCTGACTATCGTTGCTGTTTGAAGTAAGGTTGGTATTATAATGATTAAAATTATGAGCCTTAGACTGGTAAATTGTAATAACTGGAGGGGATTCTTTGTGATTATTATTATTTTTATGTTGTAATTCAAGTGATTTTACTATATAATGATAATAATAATAATAACACATAAAAACGTCGAAATGCCAATCCTTATTAAAATAGGTGACATCTTCGTATTTACAAAATGACTATCAACGATGCTTCTTGGTTCTTTTCTATTAAAAAATAAGTTGTTTATTTTGCTACAGAAATTAGAAATTGACCTTCTATAATAGCGCTGCAATGAATATTGTTTTTTTTTTAAATTAATATTTTTGAGTTTTCTAACAGTTGTAAGTTTGTGAGGATTGAGGCAACACCCAAAAAAATCGAATTAAATTTTTTATAGAAAAAGTATTTGTATCCCAATTTGCATACAGAAGCTTATGTATTGGACATACTATAAATGTATAAACTTATACACATATTACGTGTAACTATTATTAAGTCATTATTCAATTGAAGGATTGTAACACCTCACATTCGGTAAAACAATTATGCATATTTTGGGTCAATTAACTACTCCTTCTCTTAAAATCCGAACATTTTTGTCCCGACTACATCTAGCCATGCCGCACTTGTTACATAACGTTGAGGGAGCGTAGCTTTTCGTGTAATAAAAACATCCGGTGTAACAACCGTTGAGGCACTTTATCTTTTCTATTTCAGTCAAGTGAAGCCCTAGCTTCTCTGGAACGGTTCGAGCTTATTTTTGTGGTAAGTACAGATTTAGCATGTAATAGTGCTGTCAGCAATAACCTACAGCGTAGAATGTTCTAAGATTCTAACCAAACAAAGTGCTGAAAGAATTAAGATAACACAAAGAACTGTGAGGAAAGCCATATTTGTAATAAGACTAAAAGGCAGAGAGAAGAATATTAACATTTTAGAAAGAACGGAGAACGCTGATGACATGACAAGCACTTAAAAAGCACAATAAAGCTAGGTAGGACATAACACGAGAAAAACAGAAGAATGGCGAAGACGTTTTATTTATTGGAGTCCATGTACGCAACACGCAGTATAAGAAAACCACAACAAGCAAGCTGGACGACATTAAGAGCACAACTGGAAAACCATGGCACTATATGTGCAAAACAGTTTAGTAAAAGCTATCGTAGGCCAATGTCTAACAAATGCACAACTAACATGAGTGATGATTATTGTTATTTTTAGCTTTTTCCAGTAACACTATTGCAGGCGAAAACGGTATTGACGACACAAAACACCAATTGGGGATGCCAGCTTGTTACAGCATGAACTGAGCTTTAAAACAAAACCCCCAATTTTTTACCGCATATAACTACTTCACGACAAAATCAGGAAAATTACACAGATTCGTTGCCCTAACCTCTTTACAATGGGCTCTAAGGCTGTAGCAAAGGTTTTCGGCTAAGAGGCTCAGTGAGAAGGGCGGGTTCTTTACGACCTTAGATTAGGGCTACGATCCGGTAAACGAAATACAGATATTAAATGTTTAGCGCCACCACTTTTGTTGAAAAACCCGTCTACGTAAACGTAGAAACCATAGACAGAGCTGAAAATGTGTCTGCAGTGCTCGATTTCAACCAGCGGCAGCATCAGTGAACTTATAAAGAAAACACAATACAAACACGCATGCAACAGTTGATATGCGAAATAATAGTGCACCAAGTAAATAATTTAATTAAATGTATTCAGTTAGAAAAACATGTGAAATAATTATAGAAATATGAAATCCAATAAATCAGTTAGTAGCTTTAAAATTTCTCGACAAAAACAAAGTCAGCAATCGTGAATTTACTGCGCCGATATTCCTTGAAAGTTTATTAAAAGCGCACCATAAATCTCAAACTACATGCTCATCGTACGTTAGCTTAAGTTACACACGCGCATCTTCTGAACAATGTCGCACAAAAGGGTTTAAAATGCACTATAAATAACTAGGAACAAATACCTGGTTTGCACAATTCAGAGAAATCAACATTGATGTACACCGAAGTTGCCAGCAACTGGTAAAATCAGCAATTGCTTAAAAGGGTGTTTGCAGGAGACGGAAACAGGGCTTCTAGATGATGGTTACCACAGCCAGGAGTTGAAACGGTAATAATCCCCTCGGAGGGTGAATAGACGTCGGAACGAAACTTCCAATAAAGAAACTACGAAACGAAACGTCTTGGTAAGATAGAGCTGGTTCCTTTGAGAATCTGGTAAATAAATCCGCTGAAGCAATGATGAAGGTCCGCAACCTCCCGGTAAAGATTCTTCAACCAGAACTGCCTTATTTGGGTCAGTTCAACCCCGACAGCTAGTGCGCACATCACGACGAAACACCAAGGTTTGGAAAGAAGCGAAACGAAAGAGTTCAACTTCTTCGGAGGTGACAAAGGTCAACAAAAAGCGCACAGTTAATTTTGACTTCTTCAAAGAGCACAAAAACTAACGGAAAGCACACAGTTAACTGAACGAAATATTTCACAGGCCCCCCAACAGCGCGAGCTGGGGACGTGAAATAGACGACCCAGTTCTCGACTCTCTTAAGACGGTAGCGGTGATCAGAATGAATTGCTCCGGAAGAAGATTAAAACCAAATGAAAAGGAGTTCGCCTACTTAGCTTCTTGCCCTGTTCAACTTATGGACCCTGCCGAAAAGTTCCAGTATGATGATATTCCAACTCAGCAATATGCCTGTATGGCCTGTCTGACGACAAATCCGTAGACAATGGGCCTTCAGAGCGGGAATTAAGATACGATAAGCGGACGACGTCATTTCATCCGCTGCAGAAAACCTATATAAATTTAGAACACGCATATCTGAACTTTAATTGATGATATAAAGTAAGCTGGGAGACGCTAATATTTGAAATGACCGGAACAAAGTTTGGAAACACAACTAAACTGTTAATTTAGGCTTAAATGGGCCGGGAAAACTCTAAAAAAAATTGGAGAAAACGGCGGAAAAGGGCGAAAATACAGCAAATTATCCTCACAACTTTATTATAATTTTTATATGAAGTTACTGCCAACTTTTTATTTTTAATTAAAAAAAAAGGTGTTGTAGAGGGAATTCTGCAAATTAAATACTCAATGCAAAGTCATAATGCAATTTAAGGTCGTTGATTATAGTTCCCTTTATCAAATATACGTTTTTACTACTCACGTCTAAAAGACGAAGGAATCATTGCAATAGTGAGAATATCACTACCGAAATTTTTTATTATCTTCACGATTCAGTATCCCTAGATGGCGAAAAACATATCTTCTTAATTCCGTTTGCCCGTCTGTTGGTCCGTCTGTCTGTCTGTTGGCAGTATAGCTCAAAAACTATTGGTTGGAGCAGTGTAACATCTTGTATGCGGATTAGATCTCTACCTGGATCGAAATAGAATAAACTTCAGGTCAAATTATTTAAGAATTTGCTCTTTATTATTTACGGTTATACAAACAATACCTTGACCAGCCGCATACTTTGGTTGGAATGCCCCGTGATCTCTTAACTGCCGATATGAATTAGTCAAAACTTTACATGTAGGTAATCCTCTGTTGAATACCTTCTTCTGTATTCTTCTTGCTCCGTATTTTCTTCATGTGTAAAGCCTGAGCTGTGTGCAAATATACAGTGTCCGCCAAAAAAACTTTTCAAAAAAACTTTTGACGTCAATAATTTATGCTTGACTAAAAACCTATTTAGCCCCTATCATATATACCGAGTTATTTTTACTTATTTAGAAATAGGAGTTTTTCGAAATTGTCAAAATCCGAAAAGTGATATTTTTTGGAAATTAAGTAAGATTTCAATGAGATTTTTAGAGTGTGTTATTTTCAGTTAACTTAACAACCTCAAGGCCAGAAAACCCCTAGTTTTTTCAACTTTAGCTAAAAATACATTTTTAAATTTTTTAAATATTTTTCAAAATTTCACATACCAAGACTTAATATTAAAACTAGATTTTTTTTTATGTGAACACTTTAAAGATTTATAATTGGGAAAAATAATATAAAATGTTAATTGTTTCTTTCGATTTTTTATTATTTACCGAAGTAGCCCTGTTAATGAATTACTGTTACAAAAATCCTGTAAATGTTCTTTTGCAGTTGTCTAAATCGGGAAATCTTTCTATATTCAATTTACATGTTCTAAAAAATCTATGAATAGAAATCTATGGATAGCAAAAATACATATATAATTATTAAGAACGAAAAAAGTCGAACGTAAATCATTTATATATTTAACTACTTTAATGTTAAACGGCAATATAAAATTTGAGTCAGCGTTATTAGTAAGCTTTAACGTATCGACTTTCCAGTCAGTAAATTATGGATACACTAATTATTACTAACTCTCCCTAGAGATGCAATTTTTTGTGGGCGCGTGCTTTCTCTCGTTGCTTTTAATAAGCGGGATAAAATTGTTTTTTATTAATCGGTTTTCCAATTTTTAATTTATTCCTCCGGGCAATTATATTTAGTGCTGCCAGCAAAGCGAACCGCAATCCGACCTCCTTTGCCTTATTTAAATTACCTAACCTGATTCCTTATTAAGTTATTAAGCTTTTATTTGGAAGACTTCCAGGATGTAGTTGAAATAAATTAAATTTCGCATCCAGCTCTGCTATCATAAAATGTAATTTATCATCCCAAATCCGTTCAGTTCTATTTACAAATGAATCGTAGGGCGAATTCACCAAACCGCTCTTTGCCATGTTTTCAGCAGGTTGCAAGCAGTGTAGGCCCATCCTCAATAACAAAGTAAATTATGAATTAGACTTTTCCACGTAACTCCTCGACGGACGAGCATTTTATCTTTCTTAATCCAACTTCCGGGCGAGCGAAGCTCCCGGCCGTTTTTTACCCACATTTGGCCGTCTTTAAAAGCATGATTGATGGCAGTTCTTTTAACTTATTGACAGCTTCGTCGCCCTATGAAAGACGACGACGTTAAACGGCTTAATCCGTGAAATACTAACATTACATTGCAAAAATGTACCTGGGCTTATGTGTATTCGTATATATGCGTGTAAGAAAACAGTTATAACTTTGCTTTGCAGTTTTTATTTTCAACACTTTCTAAAATCACTTTAAATAATAGCTTTAGATTTGCAAATACTTAAAAAGGAAGCTCTAAAATGCACTTTAATTTGTATATCAGCCTCATTACCTTCTGCGGGTGGGTTTCTCAAATAGCAAAATTTCTGTATATTTTGTAAAATGTTTTGTTATTCAGTTGGCCGTGATGAATTCACAGGGAATTAGTATTTTTTTCAAAAACATTATTTTGTCTAGATTTATTGTTATGAGAAAGAATACTGGTTTATGCAAAATTTTCTCTAACACAATAACCGAGTTCATATGATAAACAATGGGTACCTTCTGGAAAATAAGTTAAAACATAAAGCAATTTCAGAAGTAGTATTACATATACAGATACCATTAACAATAATGTAAATCTGTTGAAAAAGGCAAACATGTTTGCCGTAGTAATTAGTATATTTCATTACATCTTTCCACGGCCTGCTGAATTGTGTGACAAATGTCACTTTATACGGCCTGGGCATTTTTTTAAAATCCATTTTTGTTTTCATTTCTGAGAAAACGCCAATTTTGGCTTTTTGGCGCCACATACCCACGATGACATTTAAATGCCAACGGCTGTCAAGACTAATTCGTGTTTAGAAATGATTTTTTAAATGCAGTATCAGTAGGATAAGGACCTATTGTTTTTAATGTAATATAAATATGAATGGTGTAATCTATTATTTAGTGTCGTGTAAGTACGTTAGACATCTATAGTTTTAATATTTTTCTTGAGAGAGGTGTGGAACTCCAAGAATTCGTAGTTGAAGACGGATTCATATTTTCACGTAGAAAATTACTTAAAAAAGCTGGGAATAAGAACTTGGAGAAGAAAGGCCCTAGACAGAGAAGAATGGAAAAAGGTCATTGAGCAGACTAAGGTCCTACAAGGACCGTAGCGCCCAAAGAAGAAGAAATTTTTTGGATAGCTCACACATTTGTTTTAAAATAGCACATGATATGCAGATAATCGCATTTCTTACAAATTTGGAAGATGTTCTAGGTGGTAATAGTAATGAAGTATTTTATTCTGTGTGTTATTGCAAGGTTGTAAGTTTATATGTAATTTATTGTAAAAAATGTAAAATTAAACATTTAAAAGTTATTTGTTTTATTAGATATCTATCTGTAAATGTAGTACTTAAAAATGTACTAAAGGAAGTGCAATGTTATTTTATAGTCTTCGTCCAGAAGAAGTTACTCGGAAACGTCTTTTTTGAAAGCTACAACTAACAATTCTTTCCCGCTGTTTATGGATACCTATTTAAATAAAAATAGAAATCGCTAAAAGGGTACGTTGTTTGAAGCACCAGTACGATAATTTAAATTTAGCTTTCAGACCGTTTCCTTCATAAAACTTAGTTGGAGGTAACTTCATGATAAGATCTTCCCCAATCGCTATATTTGCACGTAGTAGAACCGCTTTCTATTTTAACAGTACCAAACGAAATTATAAGCAATAATAACGAATAAATTAATCAAGAAATTATACTGTGAACGTAAATAATGTATATGAGAAAATACACGACAAAACTAGCAAGAAACTGATCAAAAAACACAATAAAAAATCTTAGTAAAAAATACACGGGAGGGTTATATTATTTTTGTAAAATTTTAAGAAACGTCGTAAAATGTAATCAAATATTTGCATTGTAGTCAACGTAGTAACTAACGTTACATTACAAATTTGAAATTCCCGCTCGTGGGTATACAGCGCTCTGCGGAGAATCGCGAAACTTCACATATGCCCAGGCCGTATATAGTGACGTTTGTCAAACAATTCAGCAGGTCGTGCATCTTTCTATAAATACTTTAATGTTTCCTAGGTTTCCTCGAATACCTTTTATATTTTATCTACGCCGTTAAAACGGGTATAAGGGTGTAATGTTTGTTTGGAAACCGCAATGACAAAATAATTAGCGCATACTTTCTAATCCACAAATTTAGAAATGCTTCACTTCCATTATTTTACTACTAAAAAAAATTCTGGCATGGTTTACCGTCATTGTGAAACCGCCAACGCGGAGTATCAATTTGAGTCAGTCTGAAATCTGGCGGACGTTAGCGTTAGCAAGCGTATTATACTACTTTAAAAAAATTATTACAGCGAAAATGCCGTTTACGACAGGTAACAAGCTTAAAGTGGTCCAGCAGCTCAGCGTGAAGGAGGTACTTAAATTGAAACAATAGGAATTTCTCTTGCGATAGCCAAAACAATTGTACCTGGAGAGATACAGGAACAAATTATTGATATGCGTAGAGGCACCACCTGGTGTTTTGTATTTCGTTGAAATACTAAAGAACTCGATGGGAAATATGTTCGAGCCTTCTTTTATAATTTTTGAGATAGCCAACTGGAGGTGCTTAAGGCAACAATATCGATCAGTCGGCGCTACGAGAATATTTGTGTGTGTGGTACTCACCCACTTTATGTATGGAAATCTGTTCACCAAGTAAATTGAGCCTTAAATTATGTTTACGGCTACATTTCGAGGACTTTACGATCGAAATTAGCCGGCTACCCGATGACTTGTGGCTATAACACCCGGACGTTCCTTCGTAAAAAATCGTCGATGCCTGCAGGATTCACGAGGTACTTCCCACCGATGTATCAGAGCTCTTATTAACGTCGATAAACAAGAATCTGGATGCGGTCTTATGAATTGGTAGTCATTCGATGATCAAATATGCATCGTTAAATGGGCAAATTGGTCTGGAGCAGTTTTAAAAATCGCTCTTAGGTAATAAGAGATCTAGGTCTGGTCTCGAGGGCACTAGAGGCTAAATTGCTTTGCCAGATGAAGTTGAACTCAAAAATGGCCTTTTCTTATCCGGGTTGTGCCCCTTTTATCGCTCTTTCTCTATCTAGTTAATACCAAGTGGGACAAATAGTAGCATGCTGCAATGTGAAAACTGAATTTTGTGGGGACAAGAGTCAGATGTGAAACTGAAAAATACACTTTTATATTTCAATAATACTTGTATGAAAGCAAACGTCACAACATATCTAGGTGTTCTGGGTGCAGCTCTACAATCGACGGTAAAATGTAAAAATTAAAGCGCTCTTCACCAGGTGCTCGATATTCAACTGACGGGGCAATGACTCGGTATCTACCAGTAATTAATCAACGTTTGCGGGCTCAAGACTGTAAGCCACGCCACCGGCGCTGCCTTCAGCTGGGTTTCTATAAAATTAAATCTTATAGCTCTAAGGAAGTTGTCGGTGGAAATTTGCATGGTTCTACAGGCTGTATAATGGGCGACCTATCAGGGTTGCGCAAGCGCATTTAGACGATAAAGAGTAAACATCTGCAGTTTAAAGATGTTGTTCAGGGCTTCATTGCCGATGATGGTTACTTTACAGGATTGTTGCGAAATAGTGGATAGCAGTACGGTAAAATAATAGTCCGTGCGGAACAATAACTATAGCGTCACACAAATCCTTTGCTCGACCATTCCTGGCGAAGTGAACTTTGCAGAACAAGCATCGAGCTTTCTCGCAGTGTACATTAAAAAAACAATCAGCACCAATATCATCATCATCAACAACATCAGCTGCAGGGTCCATCATCGAACATAAGTCTCCCCTAGGTAGGGGAGGCTTTTACTTTGTGCTTTATTTATAACAAGAGATCAATAAAAAACCAATTAGGGTAGGCTGTGATATGTGTTGTACGTTTGGCAGTACTGAAGTGTATTGTCAGTCTATGTCAAATTTGAGATTAGTAGGTTAGGTTTTGTTTGTTGTTTGACACAGACTGACGTAAAACTTAACCTGCAAATCTCGAATTTGACATAGACTGACAATACACTTCAGTACTGCCAAACGTATAACACATATCACAGCCTACCCTAATTGGTTTTTTTATTGATCTCTTGTTACAATGGGTTCCTGCTTACCATTTTATGTCATGCGACCAGTTCCATCTTAGTCTACATATTCTTTCTACTATGTCTGTTATTTTGGACCATTTGCAGATTCCTTCATTAGTCATTTTATCTCTCAAAAACAATCGCGAGTAGAAATCTCAATCTAATCTAGCAAACTATTGGTTTACTTTCTGTCATTAAAATTAACAGCACAGTGTTTTACAATACACTGACATCTGCTGTAATTTGTCTTGTTGTAGTTTATTGAGATATTTGATTATTACTTTCGGCTACATATTCACTGCCGTTAATAGAATAGGCTTAGTTCCAGGTTTTGTTTGAGCATGAACATCCGGTTTTGTTGCAATATGGGCGCTTTTGTTCTAACATGTGTCGTTTTCGTTCGAAGTGTGCTACGAAGTTAGAGTTGAAATACTGATAGAAGATTCTGGGCGTTTATTTGAAGAAGCTTCGGTTAACAAGAGAATATCCTCCTCGATCATTCCAACACCCATCTTGCCCATCGATGTCCAATCGTTCGTTTTGTACGGCCGTACAGAACAACTTTCTTCTTTTCCATGTGATCTTAAATGCTGGTGCATTCAGTTCTTGTTTTTTTTATCTCCATAGTTCTTATATGGTCCAGTCTACTGAATTGCCTACATATTTTCCTTTAACTCATTTCTGAAACCTCTAAGTATTATTTTTGTTTTTTATTCTATATTCACGCTTCCTCTCCTTAAGTACTGCAGATTTTTACAATAGTCTAACCCATTTTTTATTTTTGTATTTTATGTAATCTCTTCGCTTGGCATCGTTTGATTATTATTCTACCTAACACTGCTTTGTTTCTAATATTCCTATCGTATAGATCGTTCGAGGTTAGCGTAACTCCCAAATGCTTTTACCAATGTGTCAAATTCCTCCCTTTTCTTTCTATTATCATGCATTATGTTTACTGTAGAGTAAAGTCCACACCTGGTCTTCAATACTACTCTATTAAGCATCTTATCTTTGTTCGTTGTTCGTCTTCCAATACAACAACCTTAGCGTTTGCAATTGGTAATGTTGGGAGGTGCTTATGTCCTATTTGTATCCCTATATTCTCAATATCCGATTGGTTAAAACCGATTTAATAAAGACTTCGAACAGCATGGGTGATACTTACTCTAAAGGCTTTTGAGATTTGCATAAGTGTTTATATGACGATGTTTATTAAATATTAATTAATGACTTTTTTAAATCGGCAGTGATGAACGAAGAAATCGACATTAAAATACTAGAAATCGGCAGTGAAGTAATCCATACAAGAGTTGGTTAATATCTTTTCATGATCTTCTTCTTTGTCTATTCCCATGTGCCGTTAAGCGTTGGGCGCCTCTTGCTGAATCCATCGATTGTATCTGGGTTTATCGATTGCGATCCTTCTCACTTCTGCTATCGTCTTTTCCCTTATCCTTGCTTGTTCCTCTATTCCAGCCTCCATGTTTTCCTAGGTCTTCCGCTTGGTCTCTGCCCTTCTGCTCTTGCCTCCAGTGCTGGTTTTGGTATTCTGTCTTCTCTCATTCTTTTTAAATGTCCATACCACGTCATTTGTTCTTTCTCTAGTTTTGTGATCAGTGGTTCTTGTTGCAGCTGTTCTCTGTGTGTTGCGTTCCTTATTCGATTTTGTATGATTTTTCCTGTTATTTTTCCTAGGAACTTTATTTTTGCTGCTGTTATTTTGGATTTGTGTTTATTGTTGATCGTCCATGATTCCGCACCATAGGTTAGAGTTGGAGTATATATATCTGCGTAGATATGTAATTTTGTTTTAGCGCTTACTTCCCGTTTACCCAGGATGGTATTGTATATGCTGTAGTATACTTGGTTGGCCTTGCTCACCATATTGCTTTATTCTCCTTCTGTTCTTCCATCGTTTGTTATCGTTACCCCTAGGTATTCAAGGGTTCGTACTTCTTTTATTGGCTGGTTATCTAGAGTGATTCTGTTATGTTCTTCATCCCCTTGCTTTGTTACATGCATTACTTTTGTTTTTTGGATGTTGACTGTTAGTTTAGCTGTTTGAATTTCCTCATTCCTAATGTTTAGTGCTCGTTGTAATTGGTTGGTATTTTCTGCAATTATTAAGATGTCATAGATCAGGTTTGTATGTACACAGGTTGCATGTTGCAATCACCAATCTTAGTTTTCGGTGTTTATTCTCTTACATTTCTTAATTATGTCATTCATTGCGATGATGAACGAAAGTGGGCTTAGGCTATCCCCGTATTTTATGCCCTTTTTTATTATGAATTCTGATTATTTTTGTCCGTTTAGTCTAACTACCCATCTGACATTTTTATATAGGCTTTTCACTACACACTTTACTTTATTTGTTAGCCGCAGGTCTTCCAGCGTCTTCCATATTTGTTTTCTGGGTATCGTATCTTTTTGTGATAAAAAGTTAAACTTCACTACCTTGGTGTACAATAGTTAGTTGTATAGAAGAATAAAAACGACCTTTGGTGCCGAGCTGCTATTATGTTTTTTAAATCCAGAAATAGAGTTCAGTTTACTTTAGCCTGAAACGCTAAAAACCGGGTTTTTTGGAATCCCTAGAAAAAGGTCATACAGAACAAAAAGTAAGTACAGAGAAATCGGCGGAAAGGCGTTTTTAAATACAAAACTTACAAAAATCCATCAGAAATTCCGAAAAACATGAAAATCGCCGGCGAAATGACATAAAAGCGTCATTTTATTTCGGTGCGCACGCAACGCAGATTGTGTCTCAAATATGTTACTAAAGCACGAAAAACACCAGAGGCGGCACCCATTGATTTAAAATAAATAGATAGAAGGGGGAAAACTGCAGCATAGTAGACCACAACCTTTTAGTGGGTGCTAGGTACACACAAATCTTAAACTGCAGCTAACCTAAAATAGCTCCTGGGCATGAGATAGAGATGGTCTACGATACTGCATTTTAGCCAAAGTATTTACTAGAGGCTTCTATACTTTTATACTCGTTGGGGCTGCGCCACACCGTTTAGGGTATTTTAACGACAGTTGGCAACGTAGCTATCGCTGGACGTGTCAATTGTGTTAGTTAAGGTACATTTTAGTTTGGTATTTGCTTGGTGAAAATATACATTTTTCGCCTCTTCCGACAACAGATTCGAGTTCAGCAGGCCGTAAACCATAGGAATAGTGCAAAACCGCTTGCAAAAGTTGAAATTAAAGCTTTTCAAGCTAAAGTAAATATTTACCGTCGTAAAACAATGGATTACGTCACTGCCAATTTCTCGTATTTTAATGACGTTTTTCACTACTGATATCAAAAAATTTACTAGTTCCACCATTGCTTTTCACAATTCGCTTATCGTTACGTTGTCGTAAGTCTGTTTCAAATCTACAAATAGGATATGTGCCTCCCTTGCAGAGTAGTTTTTTCATTTAGTTGAGGCAAAACACATTACTCCTCTAAATCATCGACTTCTCCTTCTATTCTTCTTTAATCGTTCGCCCATATAATAATCCTGTTGAAACTGTTACGCTTGTGTTTCTATAATTACTGTAGTGCTTGTCATTGTTTTTATGTATGGAACTTATGTTGGCTATTTTTAGTCAGTAGTCTGTACTTGTTGAATGCATAAAGTAAATAAGTCGGCCTTATTTTTTACTTTACAAATACTAGAAGGGTATTTACATATCCCTCAGATATTTTGCATTTTTAATATGCTTTAAATTTCGATAAATTTTTTGTTTATTACTATTTTATCTTAAGTTGTGCTCTGTTTTCAATTAACCGGTTTTGGCGGTGGTCTATCTCATCAATATTAAATAATGAGCGATACTTCTTTTTCAGTTTTCTTACTGATCTCTATACCTCCTTCGATTGTGATTTAGTTAATTGACTCTTATATTTTGATATTTTCTATTTCAATATATATTTTTTAATTTTTCAACTACGTAATTCTGTATTGCACTAAGCTCTCGATATTTGATTTGTACCTATCTATTTTTGGTATAAACTCCTTTCTCTTCTCTTCTCTTCTCTTCCTACTTTAATAGTATCATCCCACCAATAACATGTTTGTGAGTTGTGAGTTGTTGTAGTAACCAAATGTACTTCACTGTGAGACACCCATCTTTTGTTAATGTGTTGTAGATTATCGCATATAGTTATATATTGTTAAAAATTAGGTCAAACCATAACCAATTTAAATAACTGAACACATTGGGGTGTAAAAATCCATATGTAGGGATGTGTAGAAGAAAATTATGTTATTGTTATTTTCATTGTTTGTTAAAGATGCTAATTCCAATATTGCCTAAATTATGATTTTGGCAAGGACATTGTTCCCGAAATAACGAATATTATTTATTGATTTACTTAATATTTTATTTTATTAAAATAATTATTGTTAGATTTATAAAAAAAGGTATCGCACCAATGAGGCATCATTAGCGTAAACTAAATAGTATTTTTAGAAACCTATAAAATTTTTAAATTATCGGTGAGTTGGCATGTAAATTTGAAGAATATATCTTTATTAGTTTTGTACACATAGAGTTAATGGATTATTTTAGTTTAACAAAGTATCACTGGTATTGGAGATTCATGACATTTAACATGCGGTTAGCTTTTCTTACTCAACGCCGAAAGAATAAAATACATGCAGGTTAAAAATATCATTAAAATAACTTTTTCGGGAAATAGGTCCAACAAAGTTTACGAAGCACAATCGAACTTGCTGTCGGCGACGCTGGTGCGCGAATGCGTTTTTCCTTTTGACAGGTCGTCGCCGACTTTTCCGTAAAAGAGCTCGGCTGCAGCTTTCACCCGAAATAGGTCAAGGAATATGCCTACAAAGACACTATGCCGGAACCTGAAAACGAAAACCACTTCAAGTTTTCAGACCAGAAAAACAATTTGGTATAAGGCGTACATACTCAAACCGCCGTGCACAAATGCATGTTCGCTCGATTCTTATCCGATGCGGAACGAAAATTGTTATTAAAGGCTCTCGCTTGTTGTAGTGATATTTTGTATTCCGCAAGAATAAATATAACATTATTTTTCCATTTTATGCCGAAAGCTTTCAGCCGGCGGCGTTTGCAGCTCTAAACGTTGCGGCGCTTGCCGTAGTTCTTCCAAATTTTATATTCAGGCAGAAAAACTTCATCTCTGAGAGTAAATGCTTTAAGTTGCCTAAGAAATATTTATACCATTGTAATTGAAACATCTCTTATAAAACAATTAAACCGTAGTAATGCTGTATATATCTTTTTATATGTCTTTCTACACGTTTCTATATGTGAATTTATTTAACCTCCATTGAATTACTGTTGGAAGTTAATCAAGTATTTTTATCTGGAAAAAGTACAATAAAATGTAATTATCACAAAAAATAACTATTTGCAACAGAAAAGACCCAACTGATGCCTTCTTAAGTTTACAGTGTGGTAGTACCTAAAGAAAAACCGCTAAAAATGATCATGATGTACAGCGAAAAAACCTTTTAAAAAATACAAATCCAATGGAACTTTAAAACCAGACAAAAGTGGAAGATAATAAATAATAACGCAAAGACTGGCTATAAAGTAGAATGTAACAAAGGACTAGAAGATTACTCCAGTAGAGCTTGCTATTCAGTTGCCTGACTTTTACTATGTAAGTTCCACTGATCGTTAGAAGACTTTTGCAATAATGAGGTTGGAAAGTATAAAAATATCTAGGTTTGTACAGTAAAAAATGTTTAATCCTAAGGTACAACTGAATTTTCCGAGATCGGCCTTAAAGAAGTTAATATAATGGCTCAATAATTAAATAGAAGCAAATATGTTCTATTTAAATCTTTCGAAATGTCGTAATGTACAGCCATAATTACAGTAAGTTATTCGGTATTTTTCTTATTTCGCAAAGAATATATTTTCCGCTAATTTGGCACAAAAGAATCATTTAATGCAAAGTACTACGTTAACAGTTAGGTGCTGATATTATAATAGTTTAAAGGCTACCAGCTTCCCAGGAGTTGTTGTTGTATTTAAAGAATAATAAGTGGTATCACATGCCTTTAAGTACCACAGCCACCTATAATTCAAATATTTAATGGAGAGAGCTTATTTGCTTCTAATAACGATTTATTTAGCTCTTTATTGTTCAGAGAAACGATTTTTTGTTTGTATGGTATTGTGACCAAGTAGAATTTCTACACATTTTGCAAGTTTCTATTGGTGCTACGGTTTTAGTTTACTATGAACCTATGGAATAGCATACACATGTGTCTCCTATACCACTTGTGTGAATCTAATTGACAATTCATTAGCGGTATTACCTACATTATTTGGCTTGTTTGAGGGAATCTGCGAGTGATATCTCGTATGGGATATCTTTTCAGATGTTTTCTGTTGGGTTTTGGCGTATTGCATAATCTGCTTCAGGAAGTAGGTACGTTTGGTTGCCGTAAGTGTTGGAACTGTCGTTTAGTAGCTATCGTCCAACTGAACGGTTTTTCTTTGGCTGCCAAATGAACCTAAAACTAGCTAAATATAATTCATCCAAATCGTCATAGACTTTGCGTCTGACCCGTTACAGAGACTTGTGATTTAGTAAATGGTGCGTGTCCATTACTTTGCTCTTGCCTTATGGTCGATAAGTATAGTGAAATTTGGAAAAATACATCAGATCCCATTTTTAGATGTCTTTTCATAAGCCTACGAGAATGTTAAGCTAATTTACACCAGAAGTGAGTTTTTTAACCCTTAGACTACGGCGCGGGGTCCTCAAGGGACCCCAGACTTTGTTTTTCTTGAACATATTTCTAGATATTCTTTTAATAAATTTTCCCTCTCGTGTATTTGTCACTTTTACAATTATACATAGCATGATGTATTTGGTTTTGTGTTTTTAATATCTGCATACTTTTGTTGAACAAAAAAGGTGCGTGGGGTCTCCAAGGGACCCCACGCCGTTTTTAATGTGTACCATTTTTTTCTACAAATCAATAAGTTGATGTCAGTTTTTTTATGTGTTCTACGACGATAATGAGGACAATATTTTTGCAAGAAGTAATTCTGATGTTGTAACTTGTTTATACCTTTATCTGAACCGGTGTATATTATCTCAAAGTAGACTCTTGAATTGAGTAGTAAGTGAAAATAAGGATAAGGGATGAATGTTTTTTGTTTTTAATATTTTGTACACGAGCATCCGATAAAAAAGTAAATATAAGATGTTTATAATGTCAGTTCTTCGTTTGCAAAAAACATCGAAAAGAAAATATTGTCTCCACAGCGAGTTGCATTGATCACATCGAAAATTGACAATATATTATACTTTTTCTTTAATTTATAAGAATTCTGTTGTTACCTTTTTTTTATATTTGTAATGTGAGTTAATTTTCAATATATTTTACCATTATAAACACTTACTCAAATGTTACCATACGTTTTAATATGTTTTTAGCTGGGGTCCTTCGAAGACCCCACGTCGTAATTACCGTTGGTCTAAGGAACGCAGTAGTCTAAGGGTTAAAGGACGCTAATGGCTAATGGAGTTTCTAGTTGCGGTTTTGGCCCCCTGACCTCTTAGTACACTCGATTCAACAGATTACTGACCTTTCTTGCATTTAAATAAGTATTTACAACATTTTAAAATATATTAACATGGATAAGATTATGAGAGTATACTTAAATTTTCCTGTTTATGCAGGTTTTACTAGTTATTGAAGTGTTTTATTTATATGTATATTTTTTGCGTGCCTTGCGCTTTGTTTATTTGTAAGTTTAACTTACATTTAAAATTAGCAATTACATACCGTACACTGTAAACGCTAGGTATACACGTCTTGGGCGGTTTGCTTTTTGGTTCACCTTAATTACTTTAGATACATAAAGCCGCTATTTTATTTCGGTGCGAAAACATGAACATTATTTGTATCCATTTATAGAAAATCAAATATCACTTTAATTGCGCTCCATGTCTTCCGTATTCTTTTCCATAACAAGTTGTAGCTTATCAAAAATGTTGCGTTTGATAAATGTGATTTTAAGATGTCTCCCTTCTGCAAGTTACGTGTACCCTATCTTTCAACTTAGATTGGCGAATTGTAGAACAATTAGTTGGTGCCGCCCGTATTTCGTTTTGATCATTTTGTTGAATGCTATTGGTTACGGGACTAGATTTAGTATTCACAGCTCGCTATCCGACTCACATTGAAGTGTTGTAAGGATATTGTTAATTTACTCTATTGTTATAGCATATTACAGAGTTCAGCGGTAATAGCTATAAATTATGTTGCGAAGAATCATAATACGGTGCTGGGGTATTATTTTGTTGAAAAAATAGTTGCAAGTAAATTTACATTTGCTTAATTTCTTTTCATTGTAATCATAATTTCAGGAATTGTCGGTTATTTTTCAATTTTTAAAAGGACACAATGTTTTTGTTTTAGAAAAATAAGTTTTTAAATCTACACAATTTACAGATTAGAGCTGATTATTAGTGCATATATGTCTTACACTACAAGAAGCTCCTTTAATTTATAATAACACCCAGTGCCGGTTGCAGAAAGCAACGTTAAGTCTGGTGTTAGCTAACGCGACGTCAAAGTGAACAAAAACTAATCAAATTTCAAATGCTTATGGTAACTAATACATTAGTAAACAAGATTTGATGCGATTTTGTTCACTTTGACGCGACGTTAGCTAACACCAGACTTAACATTGCTTTCTGCAACCGGCCCCCAGTCTTTATTATAGTGCAGTGTAGATTAACAATTACTAGCTGTGATTTTCATTTAAATTGCAATTACGTACTTATTTAAACCTAGGTATATGTTGAATGCGCCATGCAGTTGTTCATTTGTCGAGTGGTAATCATAAATTTTAATTAACAGGTATTTTTATTTTTACAGTTTGTCTGTAATACTCTGAAGTGTTACAAAATAACCAGTTTTTAATATATAGTATTTACTCATGTTTGTATTTATATAAGTACAATTTACGACACAATAAAGGTTAGAAATAAATCATCATTCAGAGCTGCAGCTAGTCCGTGCTTATTACACTCGGAAAATTCGTGAACTAATAAGGAGATATTTGGAATATGTCCAGAGAAATGTACGTTGTACAGTGTGTCCCAAATAGGACACTTTTGATAGGAAACATTCATTTCTAGAGGAGATAGTAAAAAACTAACTGACATGTTACGGGCTCGTTTTTTGTGCAAAAATGAATGGCGAAAACCGCACATCGATATCTTGATCGCTTTGGAAGATACAGGGTGATTTTCAATTTGGTGCATTTTTGACTTACCCCCGTAACTTGCTTATTTGTGAATATTTTGTGTTTCTGCAAAAACATTCTTAAGGCACTTTTTTAAAAGGAATCGAATGGTATGCTTAGTGTTTTTGTAAAACAAATGGCGGGGAAGCTGTGACATAAACTTTCATTTTTACTTATGGTAAATTTTCGACTCACCCCCGTAACTTGCCTATTTGTGAATATTTTATGTTTCTGCAAAAACATTCTTAAGGCACTTTTTTAAAAGGAATCGAATGGTATGCTTAGTGTTTTTGTAAAACAAATGGCGGGAAAGCTGTGACATAAACTTCTATTTTTATTTACCATAAGTAAAAATAAAAGTTTATGTCATAGCTTCCCCGCCATTTGTTTTACAAAAACACTAAGCATACCATTCCATTCCTTTTAAAAAAGTGCATTAAGAATGTTTTTGCGGAAACACAAAATATTCACAAATAAGCAAGTTACGGGGGTGAGTCGAAAATGCACCAAATTGAAAATCACCCTGTATCTTTTAAAGAGATCAAGATATCGATGTGCAGTTTTCGCCATTCATTTTTACACAAAAAATAAGCCCGTAACATGTAAGTTAGTTTTTTACTATCTCCTCTAGGAATGAATGTTTCCTATCAAAAGTGTCCAATTTGGGACACACTGTACATTAAAATAATTGTTTTTATATTGTATCTTTGGTTTCTGTCAAGTATGTCGTTCTTTAAATAGGAAGAACATACTGACTACGTCACAACTACGCTTAACCATGGACGTTAATAGCATAATATTACAGGATGATACTGTCAGTATAAATTTAATAAAGATTTGCCTCTGAATCTACTTTAGCATTTGAAATTATAAACAATAGAATTATTCTTGTTCTCTAAAAGTGCTACTATTTGTGTTCAAGCAACGATGTTAATTGTATAGGTTGAATTATACGGTACAATTAATTGAAAATTCTAGCATTTTAACCATCGAATTCCTAAGGCGCGTGTTTTTCATACCCTGCGTTATATGTGTCGTACTCACTTCCTTTAAAGAAACGTCGTACACTGATTATTTTTAGCTTAAGTTTTTGTATCCTTTATGAGATGCAATTGTTGGAATAACTAAGTTTTTTGTAGATTTTATAAAAAAATCTCGGCTGGGGTCTTAGTCGATAGTGATTCAGTAAAGGGAGGTTACATCTCGTGGCGGCACTGTTTGGAAACGCCAGTCTTTCACTTCAATGGGAAAACATTAACACGTAATATAATAGTTTTTTTTTTAATTTGTAATATATTAGCAATCGAAATATAAGTACAAGTACAATTCCATAAGCTAATTTGTGTTCTATAATTATATGACATGCTAAGGATCACACTCAGCGGTGCTACCTTAAATAATAATGTAACTACATCTTAATAATATATATACAGTATAATTTGGCACAGCTAATAGTTTTATGAATCTAAACTGCCAAGTCCGTCGGCCACTTTTTTTGCAGACGTCTTGGTTGGTTTGTATTAGCTAGCAATGGTTGTATGCTTTTGTTACTATGGACTTGAAGTTTTGTTTTATGGCTGGTAGCGTATTAGACTATCACTTTCTTAATGTATGGCATTTGTAAGTCTTCATGAAGGGTGCTGTTTGATACGAACCAAGGGGCATTCGTTAAGGCACGCAATGTTTTGGATTGAAATCGCTGTAGAACGTCAACCTTAGAGGAATTGGAACAACCCCATAGTTCTATCCCGTATGTTCAAATGGGTTTAATGATTGTTTTATACAGTAATAGTTTGTTTTCTAGCGAAAGGCCAGTTTTTCTGCCGATAAGCCAGTAGAGTTGTTTTAGCCGTAGGTCCATTTCCTTTCTTTTCTTGGAGATGTGTAACTTCCACGTAAGCCTGCTGTCCATGTGCATTCCTAGGTATTTAACTTCTTTGGATTGCTGTATTTGAGTACCATTGTAGATTTCTTTATTATTTTTGACTGGTTCTAAATCTACGAAAAATAGTGGTAACGGATCTTTAGTTGTTCTACTTTTTATGTTGTGTATGTTTCTAGTTATAAATCCTTGTTGGTGTAGTTCCTTTTTTATTTCTTCGATCGGTATTGTGGGGTGCAGATGTCTTATGACTACACGATACGCTCTCTCTTGTTTAAGTTGGTAAGTATGATGTTTGATATTTTTATCTAGTAAATATTTGCTGAGTATTCGGTATTTTTCCGGTGTTTTGACATTAATTTTGACTTCGTTATTAGCCATTGACTTTGATTCATAATCTATAGGTGTTAGTACAACGTTTAGACTGTTTATCATATCAGGGTAGTTTTTCAAGCCTTGAATAAAAATTGGGGGAGGTGTTGGTATTGTTTCATCAATTGATGTAGCGGCATCTACTTTATCATCTTGTGTTTAGCCAGATATAGGGGAGAGTCTATTTGCTTGTGATGTGGTGTCTTTAGTTGCCGAGGTTGCTTGTGTGTCATCTTTTATTTGCGTTTTAGAATTTTCGTCGCACGCTTCCTCTTATTTCTACGAACTTCTTGCCAACTATTTTCTTTACTTAGGGACTCATTCTCTGAGTCGGTGTATACATCCATATCTGTTTCATTTAGGCTTTGCGAATTTATAGAAGGCGAAGGTCTCGTAATGTAAGTTGAGGATATTGGTATTGTTAGCTTGCATTAAATGGTGCAGGATTTGATAATGTTTGGGCATTATTTAAATATTGAAATTGTTGGTTTGTTGTATTCACAGGTATTTGTTGTTGGTAGTAGGCATTGGGTTGAAAGTAACTAGGAATTGGGTTGAAAGTAAAGTTTGACATTAAGCCCTGATAACTAGTGCCGGCGCCAGGGCCTGGGCCGGCCGGCTGCATATTTTATTTTGCCGAAGCAATTTACTATTTGTGTAAACAGAATTCTTCGCACAAGTATTGATAGTGAAAAATAGCGAGTTACTTATCTGTGAGGTCAGCTGGCTGATGACTCTACAATTATCACTAGCACTTGAGCACCGAGCGCGTTTCACACATCCTTACGCTACGAAGCTCTGTAGGTACTGTAATATAATAGTGAGTAGTTAACTGGGGTTAACGCAACGTAGCCAAGAAATTGAGCCTTGTACAGACGCATTCAATATATTCATTAGTGATCACTTACTTCACATTATTATTCGTGAAGCTAAAGAAATTTTACATAATGTGGAGCTAAAACTCTTAATTAATTCTGTTATTGTAATGGGAAGCTACTGAAGGCGACGAAAATCAAAATCTAGCCTGTGGGAACTGAAAATATGACATGTAGGTGCCCTATTTTTTTCAAAAACAGTGTCAAGACATAGTTATAACTAGATCATCATAAGATTTAATCATTTCAATAGGCCTGATGAACGATCAGAACGTTATACCTTAGCATCATTTCAAGAAACGCAATATTGTTCATTGTCCACGCAAAGATTATTCTTCTTCTTCTGCTTCTTCTTCTTCCTCTTATTATAGGTCAGTGGCCTGTTTTAACCATGAAGTGGTTCTATAAGCCCTCTTTGCCCTTAGGCAGGGTAGGTGGCTAGCCTTGCTCGTCGAACGTGAGGAAGAGTTCCCGCTCACCGCAAAGATTATTATGAAATATAAACCTGATATTTAGATATTTATGGTATTATAGTTGCTGCTGCTCCACGGGTGAAGATGTTAATACCCGGTATATTTCGAAACGATCATATGAGCACACACATAACTATATACATATAGCATGATACCCAAACACATATATGCAGTACACTATTAAACAACTATTTGTGCTAAACGCGCTCTCCTATTTCGAAAGGGCTCTGGAAACTAAAATACGGTTAATACTGACGCGGACTTCAAAACGTGCTAGACGACTTAGACACGAAAACTGGAAAGCCGTAAACCGAATAATTGAATAGACTGGAACCGAACCAATCATGGTGCTTTTCTATTGGTCTTTAAATAGTTTCTTGTCAGTTGCGGAAGTGGAGGATTTATTGCTTCTCGGTGGCCGGATGGACTCGCTTTTTCGAAAGTGTAACCAGGTATTATGCCTCATTTCTATATCGGAGAATTGGATATTTTTCCGAAATTCCTAGGCAAAAGTATTAGATCCTGTTGTTCGAGTGCCTTGTGTCAGTTAGAATATGTTATGGTGGGTTCCTAGTCTGCAGGCGCTCAATGCACCTCCTCTATCCATGAGCAGCCGTCGGCGTCGACTACGCCACATGATTTGAGTTTTTAATTTACGTGCTCTTTACATTATGGTCGAGGATGTAATCCAACATGCGACAGTAATTATCCAATTTTCACATTTATGCTGCAGGTCGCCGAGTGTTCGCTATAGTATTAGAATTTGGGGCCTATATGAATCTAGAAATGTAGGTGCTTGGAATGTACAAATATACGCAGATATTTTATTCTAGTTAATTTCTCACTCTTTCTAACAGTTTCCGTTTAGTAAATAGATTAGGTAATGGATATGGCATAACAACAGATAATTGTTTTACATCGTTGAATGGCAAACTAACTGATATAAGTAAAATAAAGTTTAACTATTCCAATGTGTTAAAATCGTCAAAAATGGGTCAAAGTAAAAATTGCATGGAGAACTCTATAATTTTTTATAACGGAAACTAGTATCCTATGTAGCAAAGAAAGGAACAGCTGTGAATTTACTCGATTTTATAGACTGAATTAGATGACCTTAAAAAAATGTTGGTGCAAGATTGAGAAGGAGTAGTTTATGCATGGACTGGGATTTTTTTTATCATAACTTCTTATAGAAAACATTTTAGTTAATTTTGGTTGGGTATTCGGAAAGCTTAGGCTTTTCTGGATAAAAAAGGCATCAGTCTCTGAACTCGCTGAGAGCAGTAGTTTTCGAGATTTATGTTCTGAACTATTTGCTACTTACCCAACTCTCATGACTTCTACATTAACCAACCTATTTTTGTGTTCCAGGTTACTAGCTTCTTACTCCGAAGAATTCGCATGACTTTAAACTCAGAGTTTATATATGCAACACTTACTACAGCAGTAGAACTGAAGATACATGAATTTCGCACCATTCCTATGTCTACACGTCTCAGATGGTCCTTTCGTAAAATTTCAACATGATACTAACGGATTCTTGACTCTTTATAACTCTTATACTACAACTACTGTTAACCATTAACTCACTTAACATTTTTAACTATACTTAAATAGTGTACGAATCTTATCATGAATAAAATGTTACTTGGTAATTAATCAAATTAACCAACCTTACCTCGTCTCTTCGTGTTTGTAATAATTCACTAATATTTTAGTTTCCAGGTTTATAACTGAGAGACATGATGATTTATCTCTACCAAATTATCTATAACGTATTACGGTAGCATAAATAGGAATTTATTATTTTCCGAAGACTATTTCCCACATCTCTTATTATCCAATGAAAAGCCATGCTTTTTCAAAATTCAACCAATCGTGTGTTTTTGTAGTGGCAAAAAATCGAAATTTTCGCTTGGGATTTTGTCAGTTTCTTTTGCCACTTGCATCCACGGCAACCACCAAATATGTTGCTTTAATCAAGGTGGTATTTAAGAAACGTCATTTAAACTGTCATTCCGCATCAGTATAAATGTCAAAATGAACCGATATTTGGGAAATAGTCTACAAAATGTATTTTGGGCTCATGATTTTGCTCGGCAAATGTTTTACTCACGATTTGTTGTTTTTTTTGGCAATGCCCCTTGACAAACTAACTTTGACAAATTCCCTGGCCGTCGGCTCGGGAATTTGATCAAGTTAGTTTATCTTGTGACATTGCCAAAACAAAATACTTTCGTAAAACATTTTTACCGGCAAAAGCATTTGCCCTTAATACATTATTACTGATAAAATTGTCATCCGAAACATTTATATTATAAACGGCCAGCTTATTCCATAGAATTAAACTTGAAGTATTTGATTAAGCATTTTGTACACTAGCTAGACCAATGCTATGTGCTATACAATGCTAAAAAGAGATTAAATCTTAAATTCATTTTATTAGCAACTCTTACAGTATATTTGTCACTTGGTATAATATCGTTTAGTGCTTCAACTATTGTATTTGCCTTTATTAGGTCAATACTTCTTCTGGTATGCAATTGATATGAAAACTCTAATCCAACATTTGTTACCTTCTTTATCTACATATCGTTCCTTATTTGGGAAAATTCGTTTTACAATTTCCGCTATGGAAGGTTGGCTTTTACATCACTTTTCACGATATGAAACGTCGCTTTTTTTATCAGTGTCACTTGAAAGATTTGTGAAAAATTGTATAACTTTCGATTATAATCTCACAAGAGCATTAATTCTCGCGTATCACTCGTGCCGATTAATACGTTGTTTCTGTGCACTCTAAAAAATTACCGGTCATGAATTAATGCTAGAATGTAGATTCGGCAAGAAAATCGTAGCGTAACGGCCATAAAAAATAAAATTTAAATTTTACTCGAAAATAAAATATCAAGTGATACCAAAAATGTATCCATAGTAAGTTATTAATATGTTGGTGGCACTGTAAGTCTGTCAGTCTCTGTCAAAGCTGAAGCAAAACCTAACCTGTTAACCTCGAATTTGACATAAACTTACAGTGCCACCAACATATTACCAACAGTGAATGTAAAAAAATTATCACCTATTAATTTCAGTTAGGTTAGTTAATTTACAAAAGTTTATCAAAAAATTTTTTTTAGCTTGGAAACCATACTACAATTAACTTTTCTATTGGTTCTTAATTACTGTCGTAAGATTTTCAGTATAATAATACGTTATGAAATGTGCAATATGGTTTCACTCATGTAACTTGAAAACAGTCGTTTGCTAAAGTTCAGTGGTCAAACAATATTGGACTTTTCATAACAGATTACGTAATATACTTTTATCTACTCTAGTGGGATAAGTAACGCATTACGTCACTCATTTGACACTATTTCAGTTAGGCAATCAAGCTCATTATACCACTCAGTTATGTAATGGTTTCATTAAAAAACTGAGTTGTGTAATGACTTCATTACGTAACTGAAATAGTGTCAAATGAATGACATAATGACATTTGCCTACTAAAATATTTTGAAAATGACAGATCTGACATTTCTCTTAATGCACTTTTCTCAATTTTAGGCAGTCTTAGATAAAATTTTGTACAATAGATGTGTGATAATGCGTCATTAATATACTTGTGTGCTTACACACACGTATATTAATGATGCTGTTATCCCACTTGTATAGTAAATAACTAATTTATCTATAACTGCTTTGATAAGGACTTATTACGTCATTCATTTGACGCTATTTTCGTTAAGTAATGAAGCTAACTAGATTAGTGGTGGTGTAGTCATCTTCCATTACACCACTAGTTGCGTAATTGCTTCATTACCTAAAGGAAATAGTGTCAAATGAATCACGTAACGACATTTGCCTACTAAAATATTTTTGAAAATCACCGATTTGACATTTTTCTTAAAAGCACTTTTCTCAAATTTGGGCAGTTGTAGATAAAATTTTGTGCAATACATGTTTGATAATACTTCATTAATATACTTGTGGGCTTACATAACACCTGTTACGCACTCGTTTGTAACTTACACATATGTATATTAATGATGCACTTATCCAAATTGCATAGCAAATAACTACTATATTTTTTACATATTAAATGATACTTTTAAAAACTGGAGTTTCTAAATGTCATACTTTTCGTAACTAGTTATCAATTGAATATATTTTACCACTAGTGATGAAAACTGGTACAGCCAAAGTGACCAGCTTTAATTGGGCTGTAAAATAACCAATTCAAACAAACTCCGGTCATAGGACACTGACACCTTTAGTGTAGAGTTAAGGTAATACCTTTAAATACAGCTCAGAAGGTAGTAATTTGAACTAAAATGAGGAGTAGCATGAACATAAGAGCAACTGCGAGTGAAATCAGGGTTAACAGTAGGACACTGTGACAATTAGAAGAAAAGGAGACACAATTGCACTACTAAAATTTTCAAAAATGAGGGCTTCTTGGTATTTTCACTGTCTTAGTTTTCTAAGTATGAAGGTAATATGGTACATTAAATTGGCATGCAAAAAAGCGAAAGCACACCGACTTGATCTTCAATACATTGGCGTTTATCTGACATGACGTTTATAATTTCATCAGGTTTAAGCTTAAGAGACCATTCTTCCTAAAAAAATTTTTTTTTTGTATAAAACAAGTTAGTAAATGCAATTTTGTAACCTGTTTGGCTTTGTGGGATCTTGCATAGCTTGTCCCGTAAAATCCGTTGCGTTACACAAAATGAGGCACTTCCTAACTAGTTTTATAGGTAGCTATTTTCACAGTAATAATCTGAAATAATGGATGTATTACTTGTAGGCACAAATGCACGTTAACCAGCTCTTTGTATATTGCTTCTGGAAAAATTGAGTTTTCTGAAAATCTCTTAATATTAAAGGACTTGCATTAATCAGGATTTTTGTCATGTTAATGTAATTTTCTTCAACTTGCTAAGCCTCCTATTACTATGCAAGGCTCGCTTTCAGTAATGATCTCGTCACATCCATCCTCTGCTAGCCATAAATGCATTTTCCGAGTTCATTATATGTTCAAACAATATTAATTCCTGCGAAAAATGCTTTGCTAACTTAAATAAAAACCTGCCGGATAGGATGAGCTAATTGAATTTATAATCTGAATAGAAAAGTCCATAATTCATGCTATTTGTAGAGCCTTTTGTTCGAGTCAAACGCGCATTCAATTTTGCAGTAAAAAATCTGCTGATGAGTGTGCACAGGGCCTGTGTATTGTAGAATAAAATTACAATAAATTAGATTTCTGTTGACCACGTTCTACATTATAGTTCTATAGTGTGGTTCGAATTGAAAATATTCAGCAACGTTATCTACTGTAAGTCTCAGAAACGTCGCCGTTATATTTGTCGCGTTTTGATTATACCAAACCTTCTTCAAATTAGTTTGCGTTCAGTGTTCAATTTACAATGGCAGAACTTATTGAAAAACCTGAACATCGAGTAGGTTTTAATTGAAATGCCAAGTCGCATTATGCTCCCAGGTTACTAAATGATGTTATTGCGACCTTCGTTGATTATTAATAAATTATTTTTTAAATACCTTTTGCCAGATAGTTAAAATTTTATTTAAATTGAAATTGGTAGCAATCTAATTATTGTATTATTTAGAAGGTACAAACTTCTAAGCGTGGTGCATTCTGTACGTGAATTTTTATGCTGCATTAGATAACCGTAGAGAAAATATGTTGTAAGACTTAGAAGAGGTAGTTTCTGCAAATTATAGGTTCTCTATATTAACTTTATAAGTAGATTCGAAATGTGGTTAAACTACAAGTTCTTCAAACAAAAATAAAACTCAAGTTATCTACATACAATTGTGTTTCGTAAAGACGGTAATCTAGTTCAAAATTAATTTAAAGGAATTGCTTATAACAACAGAACGTTTGGATCGATTTGGATGATATTTCTTATGACACGCTAGACATGCAAAGGTTGTTTTTTCAGATCAAATCGGTTATTATTAGTAAACTATTAGTGAAAACAGCTGGGTTTCCACAACATAGATCGTACACTAAAGCCATTATAAAGGAACTTTCTGAACTGTGTCGTGACACCATTACTTCATGCACTATGAACTTAAAGGATGACTTATACTGAAACGGGCTTCTGGTTTGCCTTGCATGGAGAATATATTTTTATATTTACATATACAGTAAATTTGTATTTGCATGAATTATTATTATTAATCATAGTAATCGTTGTAATTTACATAGTCGAAAATGAGCGAGTACGTGCCAGTTGTGCGTGTATTGTTTAAATTTGTATATGATCAGCAACCCATCAAAATCATTCGAACATCGTGGGTTCGCGGAGAACAGCTAGTTGCTTACGGGCTTCGTCCAAAACCGCATGTCTGTTATTGCCTCTAGTGCACTGTATCTGCGGCAAAATAAATGAAAGCGGCTAAGAAAGCCTTGTAGTAAATAGTTGCTGCCTATAAGTGTTTGTGGGTGCCACAAGAAATTGTTTACAATTTACATAAACCGCAATTTTATTGTATACCGAGTAAGTACACACTACGACATCTCCAAATGTGTGTCTGAGACATACCCAGAGTTTCGTAAAGTCAGCCGACCGACACTGAAATCCAGGTACTTCCTGACGCAGTGGGAAATTTCCGTTCAACCAGTCATGCAAGAGATGACGTAATCCAGGGCGAGCCCAACCAGCAAAGTTGCACTTCGTAGGCCTCGAGTATTCCAAGATAACAAGTCATATATGCATTCTAAGGCTTCAGTCCGTGTTGTGAAACTTTCACGAGCGTAAATAAATGTGCTTTATAGATAAGTCAGTGCATACGGGACTTACAAATCCGGGTTTTGAGGGACGAAATTCGACAGCGGCCTTTCATGCTTTGTAACGTCCCCGCTTGTAAAGACAGTTGCTTTTGCCGTATTTTAATACTATTTGAATATTTGTGTACGCCAGATAGAATTGATCTACTGCTGTTTACTTCTAAATGCCGATAGCTACGAGATATCACACATAGATTGTTCATCCTTACCTTTTTATGCAGATTATATGTGTACCTGGCTAAAACCGAAAAAATTTCGGTAAAATATATAAAGGGTGAGCACCTATAAAATATAATACTTTACTTATTCTTGTTTTAATTCAAGAATTCTTACTTAACTAAAAATAATATTTTGGACATAGCTGTGGTTTCTACTCTTGCCGAAAAGAGGCATATTTTGGACTCAAAGTATACAGGGTGAACCCCTTACATTTTTTTAAATGTTGTTTTAACTGAGCAATAGATAAAATTAATAATTTTCAGATAGCTCAGGCTTTATCCTTGACGAAAATTGGACCAAACAGATACAGGATAAATTTTGTATGAGACAAAAAGGGGCAACGAATAAGCTGCATCGCAGAGATACGAAGGGTGCAGCGTGGCAGGTTGGAAACGACGGGTGCGCAGCGCGGGGCCTACTTGCTTCCCGTTGAAATGCCTTCCACAGGCGCTAAAATCGCGTCCGTAGTAATTTTTTATTTGCAAATTGATATAGTTTATATGACCAAGTGTTTCCTTTAATTGTTTCAGTATTATTAGGAACGTTAATATATTTTTACCAATAGTTACTTTTGTTTTTCAAAAATTTAGTGACATAACTTCCACTTCCGACGAAAGTTCTGAGTAAAGCCCTTCATAGATTTTTGTTTTATTTTATGTGTCTTTTAAAGGTCAATATGTTTGCGTGATCAAATTGGCCGTTCTCGTGCAAATGTTAGCTTCAGCAGCGTACCGGTGCAGGCTACCTTCCTGTTTTTGATTAATTGTTGATCGTTTGTAACCACGACTGGAACATTTAAAACCTTTATGCATGCTGAGCTAGCTAAGTAACGAAAAGAGCAAATATAATTTTTAAGAATACAAGAGCTTTTAAATTTAACGTCTCAACAGAGGGGACAAACGTATCATTAGAATAATTAATATGAATATTCTTTTTCGATATAAGGTCACCTCGGTGGTTGAGTGAGCTTGTTGTCTGCTTAGCAACCAGGTGGACATGGGTTCAAATCTGGCCGTAGCCGAGAATTTTCTCGGAGCGGCAATGGATTTGAACTCATTAGTTAAATTAGATGTAAGTTGTTGTGTGTGTGGTATGTTTGCATGCGGGGGAGCGTAATCTAAGTCGCGTGCGGCATTACCTCCGTTGCACTTCCCGCGAGGTATGAATGGTCCTCGACACCGAAAGGTAAAAGAGGCTATAGATTATGAATGAATGATGAATGAATTTTTCGATATACGTTAGTTGAGTTAAATCGTCTATAATCGTCTCATTAATCTGTAGTCAAAACGTACCCGCATATGTCAAGGATACTTTGAACACTTTAGGTGAGTAAAACTTGGTGGAAAAATTGTAGTTTTATTGTTTGCTGTGGGACTTGACCGGATAAATGTTTGATTATTGATACATTACAATTTTCGATATGCTATTCTCCTCTATCCATAATTAATTAATCTACATGGGAATTCAAGAGTTAAACTGTAAGTCTATAGCTAACGTTAATCGAAATCAAACACGTATTAAGATATCGTATGGGGAAACGTTCTTGCAAATTGTTATACTTATTATTGGAGTAGTTGAAAGTGAGCGACTAAAATTTTAAATACTGCATAATAATTAGTCTAGCAATGCTAGGTCTAGCGTTTTCAATTGGTTTAGTTAAGTATGTACTTGACATTTAAGGAAAAATCGTTTACTCTACGTATGTATTAACTGCGAATTATAACAGGGAGAATAAAACGAACCCAACACGGTATCACATCAAAGAAGTTATAAAACGGCTAAAACCGAAAATAAAAAACCAACGAATAGATTAAAGGAAAGATCAGAAGGAAGACAGAACCTCCTGACTTCTAAAGCAAAGATGGATACAAAAATGGGCGTCATCGCTAAGAGACAAAACAAAGTGACTAAGGAATAACATCTATTAGAACTTATTAATAACGAAGGTAGTATTTCATATTACAGTTATAACGACTTGCCTCACTTGAACTTTTGTATACAAATAGCAACTATATCTTTCTACCTTGGCATAGACTGACTAGTGATTGCTTGAAAGTATATGTAAAATTTGGGTAATACTTCATAAATTTTTCTCTAGTAATTTATACGGCTCCGTTTCCACTGGCCGGATTCTTTTCAGTAGAAATATAACAAGTGCTTGAAATATTTCCATGGGGAAATTTTTTAAGCACGCGTTATATTTTGATAAAGAATATCACGAATGAAAAAACATAGTAAAGAAAACATTTTTATTAAAAAAATTACGAAACTAATATCTAAGTACTAATGGTTTACGGTTTTGTGTGATGATAAGTGGAAATTTTCCGGTAAATTTCCGATTATCAATTTTCGCCGTTACCATGGAAAATTTTCAACTAAATTTGCATAAGGGATATTCTCGCCGAAATTCTATTCGCCGGAATCCGTTACGGCGGAATTTGATTCGCCGGAAGTGTTTTGACCGGAATGCATTTCGCCGGATATCAAGATCGAGAGCACTATGCGGATCGTGGGGAGAACACCTGCCGTGGTAGTGAAAAAAAAATATCAAAGACGGTAACTAACCTAAACAGGCTAGAACGAGGCACAGCACTTTGCCGAATTTCGTTATATAACACGCACCCTACAATCCGGCGAAACGAAATCCCGCGAATAGCTCTCCGGTGAAATAATTATCCGGCGAAACGAATTCCGGCGAGTCGAAATCCAACGAATAGGAAGGAAACGATTTATACGACAATTGATAATACTGACTGTAGTTGATGTTAGACATTTGATTATTATCTATATATTCTCTTTACCACTGTTAAGATCAATAACATGAGACTTTTCAGAGAAAGGCAGTACGATCTACTTTATCGCCAAGTGTGTACCAGGAAGTATTGAAATAAATATGAGTATAATTAGTTTTGATTGGGGTTACTTTGATTATTTAATTTGTTATCAGATGATCAAGAGTTGTTACTTTCTAAAGATTTTCGCACACTGGCATATTCTGTACTCAACCTATAATAATGCTAAGTACAAAATATTGGGTATACAAGTTAGAGATAGAAAACCAATAGTATAGATCAAACACCAGACTGCAATTAAATATTTGTAAATAAACAAAAAAATGTACAGGACTGGACACATAATGAGAACATCAAAATATAGGTGGATCAAAAAGTAATTGATTTGAGAGACACAACAGAACGAATGAGCGTAGGAAGACTAACATTACTAAAAGTAGATGACACTACGAAGATATTAGGAAAACGATGGTATCGGGATTACACAAAATCGAAACGAATAAAACACAAAAGGGTAGACCTACATTTAACGATGGATAACAAGCGATCGATGAAGAAGAAGAATAGATTTTTAAGTTTAACTTTTACTTTATCTATGTAAACCACTTATTTATAATTTATATTTTTGTTTGTCGCTTGACTAACATCTTTTAACTCTTTGTAACTTCCGAAATTACATCTGCCGAGTTCGAGTTCCAACCTTACACCCGAACATTGGTTTCATCTTACGCTTTCCGCTGACATACATACACCTTTTGCGGTTGTCACCTCTGTCGAAGAGCTTCTATAGAAGAGGCCGCTGCATAAAATAACTTATAAAAACCACATTTTATGTGGTTATTAACAGACTTTCAGCCTTTATTAAGAAAAAGGTTTAAAACGGTTTAAACGCGGCTCTTAGATTGTTATTTTCGATAAATATTAACACGAATATGTAGATTTTATTTTATTTTTTTATTTTATTTTATACTTAACCAACAGCCGTTAGGCCAATTATAGGCGTCACTGTACATTTTATGGGGACTTCCAACCCCACTAACGACTTTCATGATGTTATTATGACATCCGGGACCAACTATTTCCGTGCCAGCCGTACCACGAGGCGCCGAGAGAAGCAGCCGTGAAACTCCCATCCAAGTTCTGACCAGAAAGAGCGTTGCTTAACTCTACTGATCGTACGTGGACACTTGTTCAAGCTACACTACCCGGGACCTTATGAAGCATATCGAGAAAAAGGAGCAGTCCTAGTAAGGCTGTAGCAGGGGCTTGCAAAGCGCTCATGGATTTCGTAATCCCAAAAAAAATTTTGGCAACCGGGAGTGCTCATTGCTTAAGAAACTAAGTAGGTAAAAGCTTACTAAATTTCAAAGGACTAGACAATGGGCAGCACTATATAAAAAGGTCTTGCCAACCTTGGGCCACTCTCAATACATTAAAAATCGTGTTAGTGTTTGCTATGGTTGTCTTGACAACTTTATACCTGTATACCGAATTAGTTTCTTAATTTATTCAGTTCTTTTTTTATCTACCTGTGAGTGAAGCAACGAGCTAAAAGGACGTTATTTCATTTACACTTATTCCAGGTGGATGTATCTGCAATTATAATTTGAAACAGAATTGAAGATAATCTTCCAACTCAACCCGTCGCGTCGGTACCACTTTACATCTGTATTTAATAATTTTCTATACCTGCCACTACACAGAAGTATGTTTGCCTTTTAGTTGTATTCGGACATACACCACAATGGTTGGATTTTTATTTATGGTTGAAACTAGAGAAGTGCCGTCTTAGTTTGCATTATCACTTTCTTGTATTCGACAATTCGCTATCTGTATGCTAACTATTTATATCGAATTTTAAATTATTTTATTCCACTTCGTTGTTTAAACCTTCAATAGAGATGGGGGCGCTAGTGAATACTCGTTTCACGCACTCTCACGTTCACAGCGTAAACCTCCACTCATGACGTGATTCACAGCTTTTATTTGAAAATTCAAATTCAAATAGAACAGAATGTTTAAATTTCAAACCAATAAAAGACCCGCAACAGAACTAAAAAATTAAAATTGTCTACAATAGCGTACAACAAAGGATAACTACGTATTTCTCGCAAAAACATGTCTTCCTACCGTTTTCAAATACATTGCTTTTACTACCAAACTCTGTCATTGAAATTGACTTTTCCCTAACTGATAAGAGTGCAAGAAGGTATATATTGTTAGTAAACACTTTTAATTTCTAGGTTTGAAGGTACCTTTACGTCTGAGGAACTAAAAGTAAGTTCTATTTAGGTCACCTATAAACGCAGACACGCGATTGACTGTAGACACAACATTCACAGCACAACACAGGTGCGATGTTCCGTCGCTGCAGGCTGCCATACAGAAGTACAGTACCCTGCAGTCGTTTATTCGTTATTAAATATTTAAGGTAAAATTAACATGAGACGTGAAATACGCGTTGAAGTTTTTACACACGGTCACTCACTTCACTGCCCGATTTTCAAATATTACTCACGATCACGGTATGATCCGCTGTGACCCAGCGTGACCCGGTGGTTTTCACGAAACGGGCCCATCTCTAATATTCAACTTTCTTATTGTCCCACAATGGAAACAACTGTTTCATTTCTACGATATACTTGTTAGAAAGTGATTTCTCTCCCATTTAGAGACAATTTCGAGAACTTGATTAATATTGACGTTTTCTAATTTATATTACACAACTGACGATCTCTATTTCCTTCATCACAAAGTCAATTTCAAAGATGTTTTAAATGTTGGCGTTCTTTTTCTTAGTAATTGACCGATATTGTTTGAACTAACTCCGCCTTATTAACATTGTTACCCAGCGTCTTCATATCGACTATTATTATCAGCGTCTTGATCTAAGCGAGACACTGCAACGTTTCCCGGTAAATGCGTCCTAGATTGATCCGGGAATCCAGAAAATTGGGTTTGCTTAATTCTCATAAATACACTGAAGCTGCAGTTCTGTTATCAAAATATTTGTCTAGATTGCAGGGGACTGGAATTTGATACAATTAGGAAATTGAAAGCTGGGAACTTCTCCTAATATTGGCTTTCAGCAGCGCATCCCACGCCGTTTTTCGAAATCGCTCGAAATTGAATCCGAAATTGTCTTACATAAATATGGTAAGCACTCTGCCAAGTTTCTGTTGTTGCTGAGATAATGCAAATGTAAATAATCCCAGAGAAACCTAGGATTTTGAAATCGGATGCAATAAGGAGAGACAAGTTGGCGCCGTCAAAGTGTTTGTGCACTTGAAACAAATGGCTGCGCTCCGGAACCTGTATAGAAATAGAATTCCTGAAAGCTCACACTGCATGTTGTGACCTGAAAACAAAACAACGGCACTCGCTAAAGCTCTGAGACGTAACCTCGCCTGCCATATTCCTTTCTAGACCGTGTATAAATGTACAATTATATTTAGTGGCAGATTTCTGGCTAAAGCTGCGGACAATGCAACGGCGCAGTTCTGCATTGCTTGCATTCCTAGAAGTTTTCAATCGGACGCTTTCTGAAATTCTCTCTCCTCTTTTCCGCTTGCTGCGGCAGCCAAGAATGATATATACGGTGCATGGCATAAATCAAAGGAAATTAATGCAAACTATTTTGTTTTATTACTAAGCGGATTTAACGGACCAAAAACTATTCGAATATATAGTGGTTTTAAACTTTTGTCCCGTCTGTTAAAAGTCTGTTTTATTCCTGTAATATACTATGGGATAAATATAAGGCAAAGGTTACAGTGGATGAATTTCAAGTTGCGGTCAGAATGCCATATAACTAAAACTTTTTTATAGGTTGTTGTCATGTTAGCTATGAGACATTGGAACAATTTGATTTGTTTAACATTGGTGGCTTTTTATAGCGGTGTAACTGTAATATTGAAACAACATTAATTAGCCGTCTGGATTTTTTCATTCTCTTGTTGGTTTTATATAGTTTCAACTGCTGCAGGCGCCGATCAAACAGTCTCGTAAGTTAAACAACTTTAGCTACTTTCGGTACTCGGATGGGTGAACGACCGACAGTGATAGTAAAATCACAATCAGTTTCGGTGACAGACGTTATCTTGCGTTGCAGTCTAAAACCCTGAAACCAGCTTCCCACCGCAAGCAACGCAATATTATTATTGCTTTATCTTTCTACGTGCAAATTAACAAAGCCTAAAGGTACTATAACTTATAACGGGTTAAACACTAATAACGTTAGCCCCCGCGTCGAATTTACCTAAGGCACAAATGGTGTTTTAGAAATTTGAGTAGAGCTAATTCCCGTTACAATCTTCATTCACTCCTCCACAGCCTTCGGATTTTCGCTAAAGCGATCCTAGCCGCTATACGTGGACATAGCGTATGCCACGCAGTTCTATCTCCAAACCCCTCTTCGGGTTTGGACCCCACTTTCCTGACCTCCCCTGATCCGCCAGCACCAGTAGGCCCCGATCTTGGTCAAAACTCCGTTTAAATCCGGCACCAGTTGATCCCCGCCCTGGCCCGCTGGCACCAATCGGCACCGATCTTGCTAGAATCTTTGTTTAAATTCCGGCACCAGCTGCTTTCCCACATCACTATTATCATAACCATTTCATAAATTTTACTTTAAACCCGACTTACCTTAGGAAAGATCTCCAGGCAGATATGCAGATATAATCCAAGTGCCTAGACGTAGGCAAATTATTCCGCTTGCCGTTGAGTCCGGTCCGACCGAAAACCTCCAGCGCCCAACGGCGATTCTAGCTGCAACGATCCGGACTTGGTAAAATGTCCAGTTCATATTATTCCGAGTGGTCCAAACTTATTCACAAAGGACGTACCACGTCCAGCCGGGCTTTCTGCATTCGGCGTAAACATCACCGTAAAACACTTTATTCAATCGAATCTGTTTGCCCCTTAAAATCATAACAACCCAGCGCTGTCTTATTGATGGAATAAATACATATAGCCTGTTTCAGATCCGCTTCAAGTCCGGTAGAGTTACCTCATTCAAGCCGATGTGCACTCATTTCTACTTCATTCGAACTTGTTTCAAGAGGGTCCAGGCGCAGCAACCGAGCCAAACTAAGGTGCTATTTGGGTTCTGGTACGGTCAGGGACACAGAAGACAAGAGACCAGAAAGAATTTTATTCTATATTTCAGTACATAACAATTTCTTAATTACGAAATATTTTGTATATATGCCTCAACAAATTATACGTGTTACTTTTCTTTACATTGTGTTATCCTTGTAATTATACATTTAAGTACAACGAACCCATGAGCATTTGAGCTTTACCCGAGGCAACCAGTTTTCAACTAAATGTAGCGAATATTGGTCAAGTTCAAAATAAGCACCAAAAAAATCAAAATTGAAAATTCCGATACAAATCAGAGCAACATTACACACTATGGCTGATAATATTTGAATAGTAAGCAATCTAAGATTGCACAACGATTTGAATAGGGTTAGTCCGCGTTAGTCTAATGTATTAAGCAGAAATTTTCAATATAGTGATGAGAATATTTAGACAGTGTATTAAATTTTCCAGGTCTAGAAAAACGTGTTTATATACAGACAGATTGGTAAGAAAAATAAGGAAATGTGACTCTTGTAAATCTCCCTCATGAATCAATATGAAAGTTGGTGGTGCATTAAGAAAAATTTTAACAAAGATATGTGAAAGCGTAACTGTTTAGCACGAGACCTACTAAAACATGACGGCTAACAATTGACCGAACTCATTTCAACTGGACAGTTGATTATTAGAAATGGCCCTTTTTGAAGATGAAACCAGGTACAACATCTTTGGTGCGAGTTCAACTCGTTTCATTGGTAGATCCATGAACTTACTCGTACATAGAGGCATATTGGAAAATACAGGCTGCCTTATACAGACTGTGAAATAAGAAATGTAATCAATAACAGCTGCTATAACCAACAATGAGACCTTTTCTGGTTTTAGCCCAACAGACCGCGTGTCGACCACTTAGTGGAACCGCTGTTTATACAACATTTATTGATTTTCAATACGCCTTTGGTTCTCTTAATTGTACAGCGATGTGGCACATATTAGCTATTGGAGTGCCTTTAAAGGTACTTTATCCAAAGCATTCACATAAAGGCATAAAGGTATAGTCAGCAGTAATATACATATTCTAAAAGAAGTTAAAGAAGGGCTACCCATTAGTTCCTTCTTGCTTAACGCTTTATTGGACTGGATGATAAAATATACTAACTTTCAACAAACTGGAATCACATGAGGACATCAAACCATCTCCATGATGTGGATTACGTGAATGAACCAGCATGCCTGCCAGTTCATGTTCACAAGAATAAACAAAAGATGCCAAAATTATACAGAACAAAATATTGGTCGTCGAAATAGATATGAGAGTTATCAACAAATGGATCCGATGAAGAAGGTATCGGACATTTCTACACAATTACTTTTACTCAATCACCTAATTTAGTCAAGTTATCACTCAATTATGTAAACGAAGTACACATTAAATATAAAATATCTATTGCTCTCCAACACAATTTACAAGGTTATTTTAAAATTAGAATTACCTATATCATGTATGTAAAATATTAAACAGGAACATAAAATGTATTCGGTTGGACGCCAAGGAACTCTTACTGGGGAAAGACGCAACCCATAATATTGGGTATATTTGTAGTAGTCTGTGGTGCGGTCGCTGCCAAAACTTCGCCTGACGCTACGTTCTATAACAGCCGGTTCTGGAACTAAATAGAACAGCGCCAGATGACTGATCTGTTTACATTTTTTGTTAAACAAAAGATATTTAAAAAAAACTATCCTACTTGAGGTGCTCCTCGAAGGCGAATCGGGTAGTACTTCATTTTTACCTTGTAAATGTTCAAATTCCAGCAAGGCGATTCACTGATATTATTGGAAAATTTACGGGTCACAACTTAGGGGTCGAAGTGGTGTATTGAGATCTTGCCATGGGACATGAAAGTGCCTTTGTACAGGTAGATTGGGTCCTTAGTTAATTCTAGCGGCAAATCAACCTGGTGGTAGTTATCACGCATAAATGTGCTTGTTTGTCAAGCTTTCCCTGGGAGCAAATTATTGCCATTTCTGCAGTCCAGCGTTGGATCTTTCACCCATAGAGATGCATATAGCTGAACCTCTGATGTTGTAACCAACAAGCAATGAAATTCAGTTTGAGAATTTTTCTGTTGGTCGTCAACAAGTGTTGTAACCAAAAAGCTACAAATACGACCTGAAAAGCGATTTTAGGGTAAAATTTATAGGTGCAGTAACCAACAAGCCACACATATATGCTAGGGGATTTGTAGTTCGGGGCGGGGTGTTTTCTAGATGAGTCTCGGGATTCGAAGGTTTTACGATGCTGGACAGCTTTTTCGGGCAGCTTTAGGTTTTAGGCTAAGCCTATAGGACTTAGAAGCTGAAGGATCTTTCAGTTAAAGCTGGACTGGACTGGTCGCTAAATCGAAGTGCTTTTAGCAGTCTGGGTGCCTTGGTTTTACACCTTTCCGGGCCTCTTTATTTGGAATGTTTTCTAGAAGAATTTGAGAAACTCTACTCTACACGTCGTCGCAAATCACTGAGTCGGTTTTATATTTCTTCAATCTATGTGCACAAGATATTCAAGTACTGCTATGGGATATTAGTGTCTGACAAATTTGAACGCATTATTATTCGCAAAAATACTAATTTGAGGTGGCACTAACGTCATAGGGGAAAATCTCTAGTACTACATACACTATCAGTAGTTGCTACTAACAGGTGCCTTACCAGAATACTAAACGCTTGTTGAAGAAATCGCTATAAGCAATTAACTATGGAGAAACCGCTAAAACAATTAATTCAAGCACCAGAATTTCAAAAACAGATATGGGTTTCTGTTGACTTTGAGAAGAGATGCACATACTATTGCAAACATAAAATCTGAGTCAATTTTCGGGAAAGCAAAATAACGTTGAGGGAAACAGTCTGAAAGTTCAACTCATTGTACAAAACAGGCGATCGTAGAGACACGATTCTTAACTATGGGAACTCGTCATTTTCTTTTATTTACAGTTTTAATTATATCGTGTGTTCCAAAAAAAATTAATTCGCAGCATGCCATGCAAATGCAAATGAACCAGCAAGGTTAGAAAGAACTAAATTACATTTTGACCTTGAATTATTTTCCTAAAAATATACAAAACACTTAACAAAAAAAATTTATTGACCGTTATGATTATTGCACTCGTTGTTGTTGTGTAAATGCCATATTATTTTCCTTTATTTATACAATTAAACTTAATGCAGTTTAAACTTTTACCTGTCACAGTGACAGATGTGTTCATAAACAATTTGCAATCTGACATTCACCTACAGACTTAAGTTAAGACATGACTAGATTTTCTACCTTTCTTTTCAAGGCCTACCCTAAATCAGTTTGTTTTTTGGAACACACGAATATA
>CALNHX010001153.1:865-247365 GCA_940337035.1 Agriotes lineatus | reverse complement strand
ATGCAAATTCTGTCAGGCCCCAATGTCGACAGGACGTTGAAGGAGATCTCCATTATCCCTCGGTTTATAAGTTTTGAATATACAGTTGCGAATTTTGATGGAATTTACTTGTTTTGTTTAATCCCCATTTACATATATCTCATTTTATAGAACGATTTGAAATGTTGTTTCACCCTTTCTTAACGCCAAATTATTAAATAAATACGTTTACTGCTACATCTTGACTATGAATACTTTTACATAACTCCCTGAGCAGTGATGTGAAAGGAAACGCCCTGCTTCCGACAGTATCATCCCCATCATGGCGTAAGGAATAACAAATTAGGGTTTTTTGGTATTGTAAACATGTATTTAGAAGAAGTTCAAAATTAAGTACAACTAATAAAGCTACAAGTAAACTGGATAAATATTAAATCAGCCTGCGCCAGTACAAAATTCGCATTCTGAATCAAGGGTAAGCGATATCTCAGATATAAAATCCTCTTTATGCGGAGAAGCAACCTTTAATTTGTATTCTGAAGTGCTTAGCGGAATTTTCATTCAGTTATGGAAATTGTTAGCAGAATCAGGTTAATGGAATAAAAGACACTCCTTAATATTACTTGTGCCGAAATAAAATGTGCCCTGCGGAAGTATTTCCATTTATTTCACCGGGGTTGATTAAATGCTCGCATAGAGACAAGGAAGCAGGCTGTCCTGCATTCTTGTCTGTACAGATCAGCCCCTCCTGCATCGTATAACACCAAGCCTACCCTCATCAGGGCTCCTGGGCAGTTACGAAATGCGCTGTACAATATTTTTAGGGCTTACCAACCTATTTGCTCAAAAATCCTTCTCGTGTCTGCTATATTTGACTATATGACTGTTAACCCCTAGAAAATCCGAAAAAACGGGTGAAGCTTAACAGTCTACGCTATAACAATAAAATCCATTCTTGTGTAGCGATTGATACATTATGTCAGATGCAAATTGGTTTGTTACAACCGTTGGTGCGTACTCAGCAAGTTTTGAGAGATACATATTGTAATAATAATATTACTATTATTGACGTTGTCATGGTTCATAGTTAGTTATAATATTATTAATTAAAATAAATAAATAGGTGTCACAAATATTACAATACAGTTTTGTTTCTAATGTTGTCTCCTCCAGGGCTATTTAAAAATTTTTATTGTTTAAATCGGATTTGTTTTGCAATTAAAATGGTTTGTTGCCTTTTATATTTTACCCATTGCCAAGTTCTTAAAATGAATGCTCCGGCTAGCTATTTGAGACTCCAATATCGGCTGTGGTTGGGTTTTAACACTGTATAAATTTTACCATAGTAGAGCAAATGCTCAATTTCAACGAGTGACAGCTAACCTCAAATATTGAATATAAGCAGAGTTGTTCCAACACACAACAATACAGCATAATTTGAAAGCAAAACGTCCCAAAGTTAATAAATTAACTCCAGGTAAACAATAAAAATTTTAAAGAATAAAGTGTTTGGCTAACCTGTATTTGTTTTTTTTTCACGTCATAGGGACGCCAACTGGCATCTGTGTCTTGCATTTTCGTCAAATCCACTTTACTGCACCGGTTACTGCAAAACGGGGTGACGCCAAGTTTGTAATTTCCTCCTGGAACGCCATCAGCCGCTCTGAACCACAAATGAGGTCTTCCTTAGATGTTGTATCTTGCTCTGCACCTCTCATAGCTCCCAGCTCCCTCGAACCGGGCTCCAAAGTTGACCTCGGACCTGATCACGTTTCAAAGAGACGCCAACCTCATACATGCCTTCTGGAACGGTTTCAGGGACTGCTGTCTTCTTGTAAACCACAAAGAAAAGCTTCTCTAGACGCTGCACACTGCTTTCTGCTTCCCGCAGTTCCAAAACTTGCTAAAACTTAGCTTAAAAAACTACCACAAATGGGCGAAGCTTCAGGTTAAATTTTCTCTGAGACTGCACTTTGGAACTTTACAAAATCAAGCACAACTTGCCTCGACACAATGGTGAATAAATAAAACTCGACAACTGGCACAAATTATATACTTTAATGTACGAAATTAATTCAAAACTTGGAGCCAATATTTCAAACAAGCTTTCGGCTTGGTTTTCCTAATAAACAACAATTGACCATCTGGTCTTCATATCAACAAGTTAACAATTGTTTTAAGTAAGTTTTACAATCTTTGACCCTTAACTACTACAATTGTTTTCGTAAATGTCATTCTGGAACACTTTAACCGCACATTGATTACATTTTCTCACTTTTAGTTTAATGAACACTGATTCACACGTTATTAGCACTTTATTGTAGTCCTGTATAATTTATAGGTTGCTTTTCAAATCCTCTTTACATCGTTGTGCCTTCTTACACTGCTTATTAATCCTTTAGTTGCGTTATCGATTGTTGGCATAATGATATGGATGCAGAACGCTGCATAAAACTTCTGTCACGCTTCGAAATACCTCTGTACTTAAGCAAAGTCATTAGCGTGCCTTAACATTCCATAATTAACCTGTTACTCATTTTAAATTAGCTACATCTACCACACAGAACACAAACATTGAAAAATAAGCTGAATGCAACCCTGACGATACTGTTTCATTCAATTACTAACCTCTGTTAATTAAATTACAGTTATTGCTAATCATGTCTTATGTAATTATCAATGCTTACTAGTGACTTATTGTAGCAATAAATAGAATATTAATTCTGGGCCTATTTGAATCTTCCTTTAGTTTTTGTAGGTTATCAATGCAACTAAAATTGCTGTAAGCATCATACCACTACGATATACTACTATTAGCATTTATTTTACTGTTTGAGTGCTAAGTTTCGACAAAGTTTGATATAAAGCTATTGGTGAACACAATTATAGAATGAAGAATGATTTCTTTAATTTTATGTTTTTTTATTGCAACAGTGAAGCTTTACTTCAGCTGACATTATAACTGCTAACTGCGATGTTAATTATTATGATCGAGTATTTAACCAGAAATTTAAAAAATACTTAAGAAGATTCACAGGCTACATAAAACGCGATATTTATGGACATGTGTGGAACACAGGAAAGAAACGATAAATTAATCCATACAGACAAAACCCATTTTTAGTACAAGGCATTTAACCTAACGCACCTAAAAACAAAGCACAAAGCTATAAATGACTGTGAGTGTACTTTATGGCCAACTGCATTAAACTATATGGTGTTGCAGCCAGTGGCGTAACTTGGTACCCTCAGACCCCGCGACCGCGGGGGCCCTGAGCATGAGGGGGCCCAAAGGACCCCTAATTTTCTTTTTTTTATTCAATAAATGAAGGCAGGAAAACATTTCCTATTTTTATTTTTATAATAATAGGATGTCCACGCAAAAGGCAAAAGTAGTTTTGAATTGCCGGCCTTTAAATTCAAGCTGACATAGATTGCTTTGTAATATCGGGCATAGGTTAATGAAAGTGTCAAATTTCCTGCAGTCGTAAGGCTGATTTGAGTTGACTTAATTGTAGTAATTCTATAATTTAACAACATGATTTCTTATAGATATTTGCATTTGCAAAAAAATCTGATAGTCTAGCTAGATAAACTAAAAGTGGAAAAGCGTGAAATAATTTACTAAGTTTTTAATAGTTGATAATCGGAAATTATCATCAATTTTTCTTGAAATTGCGACCGCACTGTTATCGTTTTTAACATTACCTGTTTTGGTCGCTTCAGCTGAAAGAAACTTCTATAAATTACAAATTATGTCAGGAACAGCATGCACTAGGAAAGATTGGAAAACCTTCCTTTATTGTCCACTGAATCGGAGATAGCTGATAAAATGGAATTGCAAAAGGTTATTACACATTCTGCAAACATTATGGCCGGCCAGGCGTAAGCACATAGCTTGAAATCTTTTAATTTTTTTAACCAGTTAAAACATTGTTTTGTAGTGCCCAATCTTATTATTATTCATTATATGTACTATTATTGATGTTTTTGCCACTTTATTTTTATTAAGGATCTATACGGGGTCCGCAACAAATTTTCGCGAGGGGCTCGAAATCTGAAAATACGCCACTGGTTGCAGCACTTGCGCAGTAGGATGGAGTCGCCATATTAGAAATAATTACATCAATTTATTTTTGCGGAGAAAATTTTATTTAGAAAACTGAGAATAAAATGTATACTCAAAGACGTTTAGATATTAGCTTTTTAGCGCACCTCATAAGATGTGAAATAGTCTGATTAAAACAATGTTTGCAATTTTAAATTCAATTGTAGATACATCAGTAGGTGCATAATAAAATGTTTTTATATGTATATAATAAAGAAAGCCACATAACAAATTTTGTCAGATTGAATAACAGTTGAAAGGTGTTTGAAATTATGTAACGTTTCTAAAACCACTAAAAAATGAAAGGAAACACCGTTGCAATCTGCAATTCCCAATTCGGTAAAATTTGACCTTGCGCCATAGCCGCGAGCAATCTGATTGCTAGTCACACGCTCTACCCACCTTACTAAAAAAAGCTGTGTCACGCAATTGCTTATTGTTGCATTATGAAGTATGCGGTGGCGACATGGCCGATCGAAGTCGAAGTGCGCTCGATCGGTGCCGACGAATACATGATGCCCGCACTTAGGCAGGTCCAAGACGCGTTTATCTATAAGGATACAAATAGAGCCATCTTGAAAATAAACGCACGTCATAGGAAGGCTGCTGAGTATAAATGGTTACGGTTGGTAACTTATTACACTCACCTATAACAAAAAAGTTTCTAAAATTAGTTTTTTTTTAGTTGTGTCTGTTTCGTTGATGTAATTTGAAATGTTTTTATTACGCCACTTGTCTCCGCGCTGCAGTCATCGAGAGTGTCCTTTTAATTCTTCGATGCCATATACTATTGAAGTTTTTTCTGGTATCCAGTAGTTTTCATTGTTAGCTATTCTAAGTTAATTTACGTTACACATTATTTATTGCCAGTTTTCTTTGTTCTTGTACTTTATATACAACTTTGCCTGTACCATACTATATTTGCTACCTGGATTCACTGTATTTATTACACGTGTGTCCATAACTGTATTTTTGTTATTGTGATTTGTTTGCTCATCTGGAACCTGACAAGTCTATAGTGTTTTTTCTAGTTTACCGAGGAAGGTACTTCAAATAAGGTCTTGGGAAAACATAAGCAAAGCTAAATATGTGGCCAACGACAACGTAGTTCAAAACCACAATCAAAGTCTAGGGATGGAAAATCATCATCAAATACAGGTATTGCCAATTTAGTTACTGTCTTTTGACTAAGAATTTGTACTCAACAGCTTCGAAAACCCTTGTGTACCAATTTTTATCAAAGCCTGTTATTTTGTTACATGTGGCAGCTATGTCAAACCCAGCATTTTGTTTGGAGTAATTTTGATTTTACATTTGTAATCAGCAATCTAACATTCTCCTGTATATGAATATTTGCTTGAGTCTAAGTTCATCTGTGGTTTTGGACATTTTTTCTGAATTTGCACCCACTCTTCAGCTCCTTTTGCTTGCTTGGGCATCGCTTTCTCGTACAGTTTGCAATACTAGATGTTTAAAACCAGCGTACTCATTTCTATGTGTAGCAATCTTTAGCTCGATGCTTTGTTTTAAGAAATTTTAACTGATGTTGAGCTATTGACCCTGAACTATGACAACGAAGTTGAAAACCTAGAACAGGAAAAAAACTTGAGAAAGAAGAAACATAATTTGGAAAATTACAGGATGAACTACTAAAATATAGTTGAAGAATATTACGCAAAGATTTTAATAAGATCTTCAGTTCTTCAGCTGTTTCAAATGATTCTCACAGAAGCATCAGTGTTTATTGTATTGCTTGTAGTTACATGAGAATGCCATTAAGTAAAGATCTTCAAAAGCTTCTCGAAAATTATTACGGAGTTTCACCATTGTCTATCAGGTTGGAACTTTTCACCATGCTAATAAAGAAAGCGAAAATGTCGTATTCGCTTCCGATTGCTTTTTTTATGTTGACTAAGATATTTTTACCGCGTGGTGAAGCATACGTTCTTTAAGAATTGAAACGCGACTATTGCACCTGAACTCATTGAGAGAAAATAATTTTTCGATCTACAGCGAATTTTTGCTACTGTGTATTGTAATATAGTAGATTTAACTTGGCGGCAATGAGCAAATACATCGTCAGCTTAAACCTGCGTTGTGTTTAGTGTCTTTAGTGCTTTATCGGAAGTGAGGTTTAGTGCGCGACACGAGTTCTTCATGGCTACACGCCGATCAAAACAACAGCCAGTACTCAAAATGCAGTATTTTTTTGCCGTAGTGTTTTGCAAGCTGCAGGCAAGGTGCACTTAGTCCGGCCGCTAAAAGGTATCCCAGCTTCAAGAGTTTGTGGCCAACGCCTACAAAAAAGAGGACATAAACCAGAGATTAACAGCGGATTAGTGTCAATAGAAGCAGCACAAATTGGTGGAGTCCTGCCATATTATTTGAGCATGCAGTAACAGCTGGTACTAACGCCGATTGCGTCATAGCGTGCTTTTCACCTGAGGGCATTAGAGCTAAAGTTTGGTTGAGTGATATATGTCATGCTGTACGAAAATATGACAAAACGGGTAGCATTTATGCTAAAAGCTAGTGATTGCAAAGCATGTTATGCAAACATATTAAAAGCAAGTGGATTACATTTCAAAAATTCAAATAGTAAGGTAAGATAAAAGGAGAACTAGTACATATCAGTGTGAAAATCTCAGAAAAAGAAGTAAACCAGGTGGGATTGCGGTGGAATTAATAAAAAGAGTAGTAACAAACTAAGGATAATAATTCAAAAACCCTTGAATAGTTGCCTTGACGACGAACTTAACATGCATCGCCTAAGTTTATTAGTAATAACATTCCGATATACAGCTGATTTGGACGTCTAACTGTTGCCATATATAGTTATAATTAGATTTAGTTAATGTTAAAATCGCCCCAGTGAGTTACTACTTCGTGTACCAAAACGTAAACACCCCCGCGCGGTCGGGATTTGGCGAAAAGCCTACTTTTTGCAGGACGTTTAAAGAAATCTCGCCTGCTCCCGGCGGGTGAAGTGTTTCTGTTTGCGGATTAAGAGGGTCGCCGGGATTTTTAAGTGCTATTGCACGCAAGTGAAGGCGGAATTGCTACATTTTTTAGGAAATCAGCACAAGGAAACGTTAGAGTTTTGCTTTGTGGGCAATACGAAGGGGCGCATTCGAGACTGAAAAAGCAAGTAACAGTTGCGGAAAGTGAAGCCGTTGCCATGGAGAGCTTGTGAAAATCTAAATTATATGCATCTGGTATGGCTGTGGAATAGTTCCTAATTTATGAATGCAAATATGTGTATACTCAAATGACAAACCCGAGTGAGTAATAGTTGCATTTATAAACTAGGAACTGTTCCATAGCCATTCTAGGTAAAGATAATTTTTAGATCATGCTATAGTTTCAGGCGTTGTATAACGATTCAGGAAGTATTTTAGTACAACTAAACGTTTGCGCAGTGAGCTTCCTACAGACATACGGCGTTTGAAGTAGATGTTTAAGCGAGTGATATAACTTTGTGTTTCAATGTGAGTTATGTTTTAGCATCTGTGCAACAGAAACAGCTGTTGGAGGTGTACGTTAGTCATGTTGAATGTGAAAACCGCTTTCTGCAAGTGGATTTACTTTATAGTTATAATAAATGCATATTAGATGCAGCTTTATGCGAGTAGATGCATATTATTGTTGCTTAATATAAAAGCGCATTACAAAGGCAGTTTTTTAATATAAATGCGTTTTAGAATCTAGTTTATAAAGCTAGATTTGTTTGTTTTTTAATGGGCAATATATAAGCGTAAACAAATTGATGTTAATATTTTTAGCTTGGTACGAATCTACGTCAAGTTCTGGTTTATTTTACAACGATTTTTTGTAACTGTGTCTGGGGCAAGTTAAATAAAAGGAACCTCATTAACATTGCGCTAGCTGGCAATTAGGACGCTCCACAGTAATTAATAAAGATGTTGCGGTGAAACAACTGTTGTGTTTCATTTGGTTCCAATCGAAGGCGCTACACAACAATCAGTTACAGAACGGTAAAGCACAGACCGTCTATAGTTGCACTGTTACACGATCTAAAATGATTGGAAAATTAAGTTTACGCCATCATATCATAAAAAGGAGAGATTAATACATGTAAAAGTTATGTATAGAACAATCTTGAAAATAATTCTATATTTTATTGAAATCCGCCTTATTTCAAAGATAAGTTTTGCTCAGCACGAAGCTTGCAAGTCACCGACTAGACCAATTAGAGTAAGACGTCCCCTGGAGCCCCCTTCGTTGACTTGCCGCTCAGGTTGCAGACCTATTTAGACGCTTACGTTTATTTACAAAAATAAAAGATAATACTAGAAAAAATATAGTTAATTTGTCTAAAGTGTTCTGTATCTCATCAATCGCAGCATTCAACGAACCCAGGCCTCTGTCTACCCCAAAGGCACTTATATGCAAAAAGCAATTTAAAAACAGAAATTATATCCCATATCACAATATGAAGAGAGATAGAGGAAAGAGAACGTTAATTCGAGGATAATTAAATTGACTAGATATACATACTCGCATGTCCCATTCAGAATTTAGCTTTTGATATCATAGCGTTATAGAGGTTTGTAAATTTACGATAATGTCTAGTAATACAAGTTTTAGATACTTGAAGTGCGGTTTCCATTTCATTTATCAAAGGTAATTTAATAGTTTTACTAGTAGCTATTCTTTAGAATTCATTTTACGAAATTGCTTATAATGGAGTCGAGTAGCTGAAATCTGCATAAAATCGCCATAAATTTGGAAGGGAGCCTAATTTATCAAGAATCGAGCTCGGCTGCAGCTAAGCTACCGGTTTCGATAAATTTAGTTCGGCTTGAGCGGTAAAACAATCCGTTGCGATATACCGAGGAATGTAAATGATGGCAACTTTTCGCATTTAAGTTAAAGGTTTCCCTATCTTTCAGATTTTCTCGCCAACCCTTTACAATTTAACACCAAACTTCGAAGATTTTGATTTTCCATTAACTCCCCGCTAATTTGCTTCCGCTCAATCTTCCAAATAGCATTCGAGGCTCCGGAGTTTAAAACTAATTTAGGCTTTCTTTACATTAAGTATATAAGAGAATTCGCCAGCAAATGACCCGATTTCGTTTCTGTCAATCCAAATTTACGGGAGAAGGCAGGGAGGATTTTAAACATTGCTTTGTAGGATTTGCTGAAAGTAAAGGGATGTTTACGATCCTTTAGTAAAGATACAGACCATTAGTTAATGTGGAGGGATGTGCGGGCTATACGTTAATAACTGCAAAGAGTATAATGAGTGGAAAATGATACATAGAGTTTTCACATTAGTAGAAACCTTGTTATATCCAAATTGCCTCAATTACATACAAATATAATTTATTTAATAATGCAAAAGATTGAAATGCTTGAATTTTTGTATTTATGTTGTTTAAGATTAATTATTAGTTGTATTTAGCTAGAGATTAGAAAATATCAAAAACAACAAAGTCGAATTACTGACCAACATTGATATTAAAACCATGCTATCATGTCAAATAATGTAACACAGACTTAAAACAATTTTTCCGTTAACCTCACTATAAATGTGCTTTTACGGACGCATGTACAGTCGTGTTTAAAAATGTATTGTACATAGATAGTTGAAAGTGGTCGTTATGTTTTTGCTCAAGGAATCATTAACTAGGTAGACATAAATGCATACTTTCAAAATATTTGCAGCTACAACACTTTTTTGAACTTTTTAAACTTAAATCATATTCACACAGCACAACTGATATACAACAGTTTAATGAACACGACTGTACGTACACAAAATGTCACTTTTTTGCACACCATAAATTTTTCTTCCGTTATCGACTCGGCCAGCAATTGCAATGAACGATCGCTCAATAGTATGCGTTTTTAGACCTCCTTTTCAGGAATAAAGCAGGTCCTTTTGACCATGGCATTTTAATTACTATTTATGATACGTATATATATGTAAACCCTAGTTACAAAAGTAATATTCAGCTAAAACCACTGTAAGAATTGCTCTGTTTCTATTGCATCAATTTAAATAATCTGGATCTCTGTTTTTGAACAATCGATCGTATATAAAGTTCTCTATACCTCCCGGTACTCCGCATCTCTTGTTAAAACTTTGACGGCACGGGCCAAAAGCGTCTGTATTATACTCTTGATACATAAATAACTATTAAGAAGTCTGACAATAAAAGGGCAAACAATCTTGAGACTAACATGAACAGCGCGGAATTAGAGTTCAGAATTTAAACAGAATACTATTATACCAAGAAGAGCTTATAAATAATGTGTGATGGAAAAATCAACTACATACAAAGATTATGAAAACCATGAATATAAAGGAAACAGTAATAAGAGGAAAACTAGCAACATAAAACATAGGAAGTTGCAAGTGGGAATACTAGGACAAAGAAGATGACCGAATGTGAATGAAGAATTCTGAGTAAAGATATTCTCTCAGATGATATGTAACTTTAATGCTTTGTAGAAGAAACTTCAATTATTAGAGATGTGATATATCGTTGTTTATGGCAAAGCAAAACCTTGTGAAAACTGAAGGTAAAAAAAATGCCAGCACATAACAGAAATAATATAAATAGAAAATAACAACCAAAAACATTGGCACAAACAAGTAGAAGAGGAAAAATATTTGTCCAAATGTGAATGAAGAACTCAAACTAAAATATTTCCCAAAATGATTACTAGAGTAAAATTCACGATAAACGTACATATGTGGAACGTAATTGACAATAGCAATGGAAAAGTATGTGTAAAATGAAGACAAAACATAAAGTAGATAATGGAAGAAGGCAATAGCAACACACAGGTAACGTTGCACGTATATGCCTTTGAAAAGTAAAGGAGGAAAACTACATAATGAAGGCAGTCAAAAAATGAACTGTTCCTCCTCATAAGTAGCATTTGTTTTCTATATTTGGATTTCCGTCTCTTCAATTTCCGATTTCTATTGGCGTAATTGTTTACTTTTTTGATCTAGTTAAGACAGTAGTTGTATTGCGTCGTCAACTCGTCCCATGAGTGGTTTATATCTCTGATTTTAGAATTTAGTATGGTCTCTAAGCCATCACAGCTCTGGACCATCGGTCTGCATTTATTTCTACTGAGTAATTTGGGCATACGACACCCACCTTTAATTGGATTAGGTTTGACTATTCTTGGTTGAGGGATTGTTTTCTTGGTCTTGCTAGTATTATCTCGTGTATCTCCTTAGCTATAGTACAACCTCTGTAGCTATCTGGATGCGCTTGCGAGCAGTTTATGCACTTCGCAAGAGTGTCTCTAGTTTTAGTGCATGTTGCAGTTAAGTGTTATCCTGCACATTGGACGCAGAATGGTGCGCCTACAGAATTTCTTGGTATGTCCATGTCTTTGGCATCTTTTGCATTGTGAAATGAGCGTGCTATTCTTTACTGCTTCTATTTTGACTACTATCATATGGTTGATATATTTGATATCATAAATATTGTTAATATTTTCCGATGTCAAATACTAGCATATACAATGACAAGCTAGTGTGATTCATCTTGTTATTAGAGATAGTTTTAAGTTTTTGAGTTAGTTCGATGATGTTGAAGTTCCTTTCTTTACGTTCATTAGCAATTTCTTCAGCAGGAGTTAAAGGATTTAAATTCTTAACCATTACCTTGATAGCCCTCTCAGATTTGTCTTCATAAGTGTGGCATTCAATGTTAGACTCATCTATTAAAGCCGGCAGAGTTCTACATTCTTCATTCGAATTAACATTAACTGTAATGTGGTTGTTATTCATCATGCTTATTTTATATTTGAATTTGCCTTAGTTTAGTTTGTCCTTGATTACGCCATAATCATTTACATTACCTATAATAACTAGTGGCGGCTTGATGGTTTTTGAGGTTTTGTCTCTTTGGTCTTTAGGGCTTTAGTCTACTTTTGTGTTTCTAGTTTTAGGTAAAAACCAATTCGTCTCTCTAGCAACAAGTTGTTCTTCTTCATCCGAATTAGCTGGACTGTAGGGTTTATTCTTTGCCTTCTCCTCGTTTTTTGTGGTTGCAATAACCTCTTGTTTTGTTCCTGTAAAGTTAATACTTTCCCTGTTGTAAGTGCATATTGTATATTTTAGTATACGAATTGCTTAGCTCTTTAAAATTGGTTAAATGATATAGGCATACTAGCGCCCTTCTCGTTTGCGCCCACCGCCATTTTTGGCCCATTTGCCCATGTTTGCAACTTAAGTCATCACCACATCCGAAGTTGGCCGACCAGTGGGTCAGTCTCCTACATGCAAAGAAAATTGGTACCAGTGTAACAACTCTTAAAGTTTTAAAATGAGTCCCAAATAATCACAAAAATCAAAGTACCAACAAAAAGGCTTAGAAATTAAAGCAGCTAAGCGAAAAATTGTTAAATTAGGGTTTTTCTAATAACTATTTTGCATGTCGAGGACCACCTCACTGGTCGGCCAACGTCGGATGTCGTGATGTCTAATAAGTTGCAAGCAAGGGCGCAAATAAGACCTTAATTACTGTTGATATTTTTTTCGTAGTTCACCTTTTTGTCAGATTTTTCTTAGACGTCTCTTGTCAATAACTTTTTCTTGCAATCATTAGAGGATCAAGGATGCTTGCTTTATGTACAATATCCTTTTAGTCAGGACTAGATTTGAGAAAAAGGCTTCCGTTACGAGTCTAGAAGCAAATCATATTACTTTTGAGTTAAAAATGTTTTCTAGCTAATTTGACCTCGCTGAATCCGAAAATGCCTGTTACCAACTCGAAATCCCGAACGTAAGTGAGATATTCAAGATGGCGGCCAAAAGCCGGAAATCGACACATTTTCCGCCTCCTAAGACGTATAAACGTAATTTAAACATCAAATTATAAGTTTTTGAGGGCAAGAAACACACCCGTATAAATGAAAATAGCATTTGGAGTCAGTAAAATAATTTATTAATTTTTAATCAATTTTTAAGCCAAGAAAAGACAAGTCTTAAAAAACATATTCGCTATGTGTATTTAAGCATAGAGTTCGACATTTACCGATCTTCATGAATGGGTCGGACTCTTTTCTGCACCGGCACTGGTTCGTCTCTAGTCCTGCGACCGAGTTTCCTCCTTGAAACAAGATTTAGTCTGAATGCCATCCATTTGGTATGTTTGGGTTGCTAATTCACTGCGCCAGTCTAGCGTGAGCGTCCAACGTTTCATTGTGCGTACATCTTGCGTTATACCCAAAATTCCACCTGAAGCACTCTTGCAAGTGCCGACAAACCACTCTTGTGCGTGATCCGCGTCTACTTGTGCAAACTTTCTTACGCTTCGCATCACCCCAAAATCTCCAGCAAGAAATTTTGCTTCCACTTCTGCAGGTAACAGATGCATTTGAGCGTTGTATACACTCAATGACTTTAGATAGTTTATATGTCCGTACCAAGCCATGTATGACAGCATTTCAGGAAGAGAGCACAGGAAACATTGCCAGTCTCCACAACGGATTCCTCTAGTAAACATGGGAAGGATTAGCACTATGTCGATGTAGCTTAACCACAGACAAAAGTTTATGTCATCTTCACTGCGCTTCTTCGAAAAGTGTATTAAATACCCTTGCACTCTTGATATATCCAAAAAAGCGCTTAAATAAATGGTATTCCCTGCTGCTTTCTTGAATTCTTCAGCTACTTCAAAATTTTCCTCCAGCATGCTCAAAATCTGTGGGTATAATATTCTCCACAATGCTTGGAAGGTAAGTTTGTGTACTTGCATTCCCTTAGCGTAAGCTTTGCCATCCACAACTTTTCTTATTGAGTCCTCCGCAAGGAAACCACCCTCATGCCACAACTCTGCCAGGCCACTTCCAGCCATATGTTGACCTATAGCTTGCAGAAAGTTAAGGAATATGTGCAGTCCACCCATTCTCAAGATTATACGCTCCTTGTAAATATCAGAGCTTGCCTGAAGCTCAACAAGCTTACAATACAGGGCTTGATCCGTAGTCAGTACAACTCCAAATTTTCGATCCACATTTTTTTCTCTTAAATACAACTCTAGAACTCTTTGGGATGCAACGGGGACTCTTGAAAAAAATACCATTTTTTGAAGTTGTGGTGTTAACTTCACAGGGGTCAGTACAACATACTTTTCTCCAAGTCCATCTGCTACTACTATGCACCTCTTGGGGACGGTACTAAGAGTCGTTAACTCATGCGCCGGATTCAAAATAAGTGGCACGAGTCCAACGGCAGATTTAGCAACTATCATTTTTGCATTTTTTTGCATTAAATTCCGTCCATCCAATGGTTTCTTCGCACTCAGCTCTCGATATTGAAATGCCAAGTCCTCTAACCTTCAATCTAATATTTTTTTTATTTCAGAAAAATCTGATGGATCAGTTGATTGGAGTCCCACCCATGCATGAAGATCTGTAAATGCCGAGCTCTATGCTTAAATACACATAGCGATAAGGTTTATTAAGACTTGTCTTTTCTTGGCTTAAAAATTTATTACATATTAATAAATTATTTTACTGACTCCAAATGCTATTTTCATGTATACGGGTGTGTTCTTTGCCCCCCAAAACTTATAATTCGATGTTTAAATTACGTTTATACATCTTAGGAGGCGGAAAATGTGTCGATTTACGGCTTTTGGCCGCCATCTTGAATATCTCACTTACGGTCGGGATTTCGAGTTGGTAACAGGCATTTTTGGATTCAGCGGGGTCGAATTAGCTAGAAATAACCTTTAACTCAAAAGTAATATGATTTGCTTCTAGAACTTCACTTTTTCGAATTCTTGTCCTGACTATTTGGAGGCAGTTATGTGAATAGCCTGTATTATGTCTTCCACTGCTTCTTCATTATCGTGTACGTTTGACTGTTACATCGAGTTTAAGGTTTTTTTTTCAATTACTTCACCAAAATAATGTTAACGTGTTCTTTGCGTTAGGGTTAATAACTGTTGCTAAGGATAACAATTAGTGAAGCGTCGTCGAAAGACAAGTCCAAGGAGGCCATGTGGTCTGATAATAAGTGGTTTAATTACTCTTCTTGCATGACTGAATGTATAGTTCTGCCTCTCGAAGTGGTAAGGGCTGAACCCCGAACGAAGTGATTTGCACTGTAATCACCTCCAGCTTAGACTCTAATATCGAGCGACAAGAAATATTCCTCGAAATCTTGGTTATATTTTGTATTCCTCTCCTTGCGGTACCGCTAAGGTGGTTGGTGTTATATACCTCGTAATCCGATAATTTAAAATTGTGTTATGTTTAAGGTACACAGTTAATTTATAAAACTGTCAATTAAATCTGTGGATGGGTGCGTGACGTGAAAACAGTCGGGTTACGCCGGGTCACGGCGGTTCCCGTCGTGAATGTGAGTAATATTTAAAATCGGGCAGTGAACGTGAGTGAAAATGTTTAAAGCGTGATTCACGTTGCACGTTAATTTTCCGTAAAATATTTATTAGCCAATAAAAGACTGCAGGGTGCCCCGCTCCCACGCTGCCAACCCATGTGGTAGATCTAGAGCTGGGGCGGGAGGCCATTGTACTTCTGTGTAGCAGCCTGCAGCGACGGAGTTTCGCACCTGTGCTGTATTGTGAATGTTGTTTCTACAGTCGCGACCAATTAGAACTTACTTTTAGTGTCTCGAATGTAAAGGTACCCATAAACCTAGGAATTACAAGTATTGCCTAGCAACATATATCTCCTTGTACTCGTATCAGTAAGGGAAACGTCAATTTTAATGACAGCGTTTGGTATTAAAAGTGATGTCTATGAAATGGTTGCAAGAAACGTATTTGCGAGAAGTTAGTATGTCTTGCTTGTAAGCTATTGTAGTCAATTTTAATTTATTTCTTTTTGTGCTTACTATTCTGATTGCAACATATCACATAAACTATTTCATGTGGAAAACATATTTTATTTTAGAGTTTTTAGTTTTGTTGCTGGTCCTTTATTGGTATTAAATTTGAACACCCTGTTCTGTCTGAATTGTAATTTTCAAATAAAAGCTGCGGTTCAGTTGTAAGTGGAGGGTCACGTCGTGAACGTGAGCGTGACTGAACGTAAGTGAATACTTACTCACGCGCCCATTTCCAGCTGAGTGCCCTCCTGTCTTCTTCGCTATAGCTTAAGTTGCCGTTGTTTGTTAGGCTTCGTTGTTGAAAGTCGCCTCTCCGCAGGTGGTCGACACCATAAAGTACGAATATGCTAAAATATGATACCATAATGAATTGCTCGAGTCAGACAGTCCCCATATCTTGCAAAGAGCAATAAGATTAAGCAATTATCCAAAACTTAAAGAAAAGAACACGAGTAAAGAATTAAAAAAAGATGCTGACGGAAGAATGTATTTAGAAAGCATCAGTTTGGTCAATCACTTAAGTCGTTCACACAATAGTATATTTTTCTCCACTACATTAATTATGACTAAGTTTCAGAAAGCTACTAATAAAAATTACGTTATTATTATATTTCTCCGTTCTCCTACTCTCTTGCTTTTCATACTCATACTCTTGCCGTTGCTTTGTAGTTCATTATATTTGATGAAATTGTATTCTAAACTGTTAATTTCTTATTAGTTATTTTACACACGAGTGCATCTTTGAATAACTTAAATTTCGGTTTAATTTAACAGCATTCTATGTGGTACCTATTTATTACAACCTCTTGGCATATGTTTAATTGTAATGGTAAAATCTAGGTTTCAGTATCTTGAATATATCGCAATTTGTTATTGAAGCTTTCCCATTGCGTTGTCAATTTCTTCTTATTACATATTTATTAATCTCGCTTTTACACTAGTGGTTAATCTATCGAGAGATAAAAAAAACTGTTCCTCAGCAGACTGTGGAATGAAAAGTCACGGCTTTACTTGTGTCAGCTGAAATCCACTACATAAAATCGTTGATCTCTTTGTATCTTGGTTCGCTAGCTCCTCCGACGATACTGGACCGATTAAGTTGTATGATGTCTTAAAATGTTGCTAATTGTTAGACTTAGATCGTAGGCCGGCTTTTATTTTCAAAAAAGGTTTTAATTAAATTCGCAAATTAGCAAAACTTAGTTGAATCGTTATATACCACTACAGCAGCGCGAAGTTCAACCAAGTTCGGTAGCTCAGTGGTAGAATGTTCGCCTGACACGCGGGCGGCCCAGGTTCGATTCCCGGCCGGTGTATCTTTTTTTTAATTTATATTAATGAATCTCTTCTAAATTTGCGAACCGAAGCGTAACTCGGGTGATTCACTAGTTAAATAAAAATGAAACGTCATTTCTAGGAGCAGAAATCTTTTAACAATCTGCCAGATTCGTAGAGAAATTGACAACTAATTATTATCCGACACAAGTAAAGACGTGACTTTTCATTCCACAGCCTGCTGAGGAACAGTTTTTTTTTGGATCTCTCGATATAAAGATTAGGGATACCCAAAGCAGTGTTTAGGGTACGATCTTTAACAAGCTTTTCGTCTCCAGAAGCGCTGATAATAGTATTTATTGGTTTTTAGTTTTGAAGTGATACAGGTCTATGCAAAGTTCTCTGAGATAAAGTTTCTTTTTCTTCTTCGTTCGTTTATATAGGAAAAATTTTAGGTCTTTTCGTCTTTCGTGTTTTTTTTTAATCGGTGGAAAGAGAAAGTTTTCACCATATCGTCTTGGACATCTTCCGGTGCTTCTCGTTGTAGTACTGAGTTGTCTCTTGTTATTTTCATAAATTTTTCATCAGCCATATGGTTATTGTGTTCAGTTCATTCTGCTTTTCCTTTTAGCACCAATCCGTTGAGGTTATCTATTTGAATGGTCTTCTTTTTCTAGCCATCAGTGGTTCTCCAGCGATCTTATACAATATCTTTATTCAGCTATTTTTATTATTCTCTCGGTTTTCGATACTTCTGTTGTTGCAAATCCCGGACTCGATTAAGATATATTTGTTTTGTCATTTTATATCGCTGTTTTTGTCGCCGTTAGAGATATTCAAACTTCATTTTTTGTTGAATCATTGATGACTAACTCGCGGCTGACAGGGGTTCTAGCGGTAGTCATACATTTAATCTGTGCCGCTTTGTAACGTCTTAGTTTGCGTATATCCTATAATATTTCATATTGCACAGGACCGGGCTAACAGAGTCTCTCTTCAGGGCGTTGATGTTCACCGGTACTTTTTCAGTGCGTGCTTTATTGATTCAGATCAAGTTTTCTAACAAATACTACAGGATAATGTAATACATCTCCAGTATAATAGACAAAAAACCAAACATAATTAAAACAATTGAATCCGAATACTTGACAATGTCCAAGTCATAATAAAGGTTGTAACATGATAGCTTCTAAGGAAATAAGTTCATCTGTCATTGCTACACTGTGGACTAATTCATATTCACGGGAAAGTGACGGTAGGGCTACTTTGTTTTCCGTTCGTTTGCAGAACATGGTAGGTAGCTCGACCAAACAGCAAAGGCATGCGCAAGCAGCCGTACGACCTGAAAGAAAAAGAACAATAATAAAGCACACTGCATCTAAGAAAGTGAGGTTATGGCTAAAGTAAATATATACCAAGTTGATATGTAGAAAGCTGGATATAACCACTTGGAAGAAGCAATTTAATATAGCAGCTAGGTGTGGGAAGATATCAACGATAGTGACCGTTAACAGAACATCCTTGAGTGGGCAATTTAATCAACCAAAAAGTTTATAGCATGTGTATTTGAATTTAGAAGTGAAGTCAATCCGACGTATGAAAGAGTATATATTTGAGTATGGATATGTGGCAGTTAATTTTGGTAAGAAACAAAATTTAACTACGAGTAAATATAATTCATTCATGTATCACAAAAATATTAACAAAGATTCCAATCAATAACTATTGAAAACCATTTCCTTACGCCAATACATTACTTTGAAGCCTGGAAACTATACAGATTAGACGTGTGCAGTCCAGCAAGCTGTAATAGATGCTCTTATTTTAAGAGGAATTACAGGCTAAGTTGAAGATCATTTGATAGATACGATATACCAATCAATAACTATTGAAAACCATTTCCTTACGCCAATAAATTACTTTGAAGCCTGGAAACTATACAGATTAGACGTGTGCAGTCCAGCAAGCTGTAATAGATGCTCTTATTTTAAGAGGAATTACAGGCTAAGTTGAAGATAATTTGATAGATACGATATTCCAAGCTCTGAGTGTTCATGTAAATAATGGTAAAATTATATTATTAATTCTTAGAATTTTTAGTCATTTGGCTTACAACTCTGTTTCCTATCGCCCTACTTTTGAAAAATATCTACGAAGTAACTAATAACAATTGTTATGCCTTTAAAAGTGATCGTGATGTATAGAGTACAAAACTCATTAAAGCATTAACTAGAGAAAAAGTGACATTGTTTATTAGAAGGTATTCAGAGATCAGTTTACTCGACAGTCAGTAATCGTAAAATTGTTATTAGACTGATGATGAAAACGCAATCGCAAAAACCAATAAATTTGCCAATTTCAGGCTTGTTGTCAACTGTTAATTAGCAAGGTAAACAGAACCGAACCACGCGTCAATCAATGCTAATTTTGCAACGCGTAATGTAAATTAGAAAATATGAAATGCTTTCCGTGCGCTAAAAAACGTTGATATTTGACATGTTCCGGGGCCAGGTAAAAAAGGTACTCCGGATTAACGGGATTACTGCATAATTCAAGTTAATTTCATACTGGGCGGAATTACACATGAATAAATGATAACTCGTCATTTCCCCAGATATCAGGGATTAGTTTGGCCGTCGTTGTTTCCAGAATTTTATAATTAAACAGAATTATGAACACTGACGGGAGAAGCGCTAAAATATTTACATTCTGAAACAGAATTTCTGATATATACTCAGCAAACATACAATCTAAAGATTAGTCGGCTGCGGTTATTACTTCATGAAGTATTTAAGTAAGAACTAGCAGCAGATACGCTACATGACAATGTGCTACGCCAACGTTTAATGTCTACAATTTACCTAGTGTAGCTTCAATTGAACAAGTTAAGCATTGTTACGTTTCCTAAAGCTTTCCCTTAAAAAACTCGTATTTTCAATAGATAACTGAAACAATTCAATTGTTGCTGTTTCAAATATTTGCTGAAATTTGAATGCTGGTTGAAGCAATTGATTTTAACAAAAGCTTATAAAAATCCTAGAAAGTCGACTTTCGCATTTCAGCGTCTGTGGTGCAGTTTCAGTCACCACACGTCTTTGATGGCATTAATCTAGCATTCGTTTAATTAAATTAATTTGACCTACGATAAGTTGAGCGCGACGTCGGAATTTCATTCACAGTATTTGTGCTAGCAACTTTTTCCAACAAATACCTTTATTAAAGTTTGCATATCATTAGAACCGAGTGAGTTTGAAGCCAGATCAGCATGCCTGATTCAGAAACTTTTAATTTGCCTTAAGAAAGAAAGGTACTAATAAGCTTAAAAGGTATTACTCGGAGCTGGAGAACTGTGCTAGAAGCTCTAATTTGAGTCCAACGCTTAGAGTACAATATCAATTCGCAACACAGCGCTATTAAAGAAATGAGATTTTAAATTCTGGCTTTGTAAACAACGATCGGTAGGTTATCAAAGAAATTCATAATTACAGCAGAAATTAAACGGAATTTTACATTAGCGTAATACCCGTAAAGCCAGCCAACATCAAAGTGAAATAATAATAAGCCCTGAATATTCTAACTCAGAAAATGTGTAAAATATTTTTAGCAAACTTGTATCGTTAGTAGATTTATGACAAATCTAACAGGCAAAAATACATTCTAAGAATGCGGTATACGAAGTAAATTTGTAAGAAGACTAGTGAGAGGACTAATGTTCATATTCCTACCGTGTTTATTTTATACTACCCTCCTTAAAGAAAAGCGACACCTATCACCCGATCTTCTCCTAGAGCTGTGCACAGAAGCACAAGCTCTGTTGTTAGTTGTGATTGAATGGGCACATGTTCTTACAAATTTACTTCATTTACGGCGGAGACGCAGGTAGTTGTGTGTGACCTCATGTAATTGAGGTACCACAGCAGGTAGAGTAAATGTATATTCACCTACTGTATGTCTCAGTGGACGTTATCCACAAAAGCATACGCGTCAATGCAACATACGGTTTAATTCAAGTTGTATCTATTTTTCGTTTTGGTGTTTTTGTTGGAAATTACTAATAGAAGAGTGAATTCACAGAAACATTTTTAATTATGAGTACTGAGGTAATAGAGAGCCGATCCAAGGATAATATTAAGATCTGTAGCTTTCATTATATCTTATTTACTTTTATATCAATTATATAGGTGATATAAGATAGAAAAAAAATAATGGAATCCAGAAACACTATGCTAGTAAGGAGTACTTCATGATTTTTGCATGTGATCATCAACGATTTTATGTGTTATATTCTATTTGTCATGATATATGGAAGATGACACGGTGGGAACTGAGTGAAACCAATCGAGGTAGATCCCCAAAACAGCTGGAGACGTCTAGCAGAAGCGCCGAAGTACCTCCGACTCTCTTGGAATTCGAGCTTCTACAGGGAGCAGCCGAGAAGTTTTGTCCCAATATGATTATCGAAACTCGTGGCACCCGTTTCCACGTTTCGTCCCGATCATAATCACCACCCACGTGCCCTAATTAACGTCGTGTTAAGATTAAACCATTCCCATCTCCTTGAGCAATAGCTGGTCAACTGTCTGTTGCAGAACGGTTGAGGCGTGATTAGAGTGAGTTTTTAATTTTTGTATATCGAAGTATTCTAACTAGCATTTAACCGGTAACACTATAACAGGTGAAATAGTTAAGAATGTTATGAACATTGCGGAACATGTAATATTAGGAACAAATTAAAGTATACCTGACTAGAAATAATAGACTTTGTCTGACTTATGAAACGGAAGTATAGAGAGTGATACATGTTAAAATAATTAAAAGTTGAGGATTCTATCTTAGATATTAGTAAGAATAAACGGCTGAATAGTCACAAAAATGTATTATTGGACGAAAAAGGACTATAATGGCAATTATGAAATTGGCGAATTTAAGAGAGGACTAAATGAAAAAAACCAAGGAGGAAATAAATAAACGTTGTACAGTAAGCCATGAAAAAAAAGATGTAACTGAAGATGGTTAGCATTTCCGGTGGAGGTCGAGATGGGACTGACGGCAATAAAGATGTAGAAAGCTGTGAAGAACACATTCGTTTCTTCAAAATATATATAGATGGTGGTATTTAAATAATAAGTAGCGTAGTGAAGAGAAAGAGTATACTGGAGAGTATAAGCACATACGAGTCGAAGCTATTGAAGGTGAATCGTTTAGCAACTATCGAAATAAAACTTTAGGAGCGATCTGGCGATATATACGGATTAGAATACGCCAATCAAGGTTTGATTAGAAAAAAACGAACACAGAGGTAGAGAGAGTAATCATCGATACTACATATTTATAGCAAGACAGTAATATGGTAAGAGGGCGTATTATATGTTGAAAGCCACCTACAAAAATTAATTGCCCTATTAGTAATAAATCAAGATAGCACCTACAATGTAATGAAACCATATGTCCTCTTTCTACGCAGAGTATTCCCGTCAACTTAAAGTTGTTTTATATGAAATTTCAAGCTCCGAGCTATCGTCGTTACATATCCAGGATTTTCAAGATTTTTCAAATATTTGGTCATGTGCTTGGTTTCTCGGCCATTTGCAAATATGTGCTGGTTTAGAAAGACTGCTATGTGAGATGAAATTAAGTCAAATTTCATTAATTTATGATCGTCGTTGTGCAACCATTTTAAGTTATCAATTTTTCTGACACTGCTTCATTTGTGGACATTGCATGATATTCCTAAAAGAAATATTTTCGGTGATTTTCCAAAAACAGACGTTTTTTGGAACTATACCTGCCACGCAGCACATGTCACGATTTACTGGCAGATAGCAGTACATCTTAACGGTGAGCCTTAGCTTTCTTTATATTATTGTTTCGATTCTAAGCATTCCGCTTTACAGCTTCTTCTAGTTACGGGCGACAGATTTTTGTCGTATGGGCTAACGCTCCTTCTTGATTTGGGCGGTTTGTTTACTTGGAATCCGTTCGTACAAAATACAATATGTCAGTCCACTTTTGGGGCCCCTTCCGAGAGATACACTACCTGTAGCCGAGAGTTGTAATGTGAAACAACCGCTTATTAATTGGGCAACTACCTGTCGATACCCCTTCTGTCTTTCTGGGAACTTGGCGTTATGGTTGTGATCATCTTATGAGGTCTGTCTTTTAACTAACCTATTTACCTGCATTACAAAAGTTGTACTCCAACATAACCTGCAAGATGTATTATGTGACATTTGATTGTACTGTGTTAATGCCGATGGATTCATGAAGCACCAGAATTGCTTCGTATCTAAATAAATATAGTATAAATATATTAATTATAAATAATACCGTAGTAGCTTGCCCATATGAATAAACTATCTTGAAGTCATTTAGATGATTGTTGAACAATCTGTCAATGTCAAAGTTAGTTATGGATTTGATTCGCCTCAAGTACCATCACCAAGGTCTTTATTGTATTTAAATATATATTTCGATTACTTTTTGTACAGCAATTCCGCAAGCTTTAATTAAATGTTTGAACTATTATTTCGAGTGTGTGACCGATGATTAGCTCGGCTGAATTAAGCTCTATTGTTCTTTTATTTGCAAGATATTACCTAAATAATTCTCTTTACCGTTGATTTGATTATTGCTTTGAACATATTATATTAAGCATATTCCCGATTCTCTTTGCCGTGCTTAATCTGAACCAAATACTCGGAGTATGCAAAACCGATCGCTTATACATTTCCGAACCAAAAATGATAGCTTTAGTAAATAACGCTATTTTTTGTGTGCTTCTACCTGCCATTTTCGAATATAGTGACCTCATTTTAGAATACCGAGTAATATTTTGATAATACCAATTGTTCATACTACCGTCAATTTAAACTATTTACTTGTCCTAAGTATTCACAACTTTTAGTTAATATATTGGGATGAATCTGGGCTTGAATTCTAAGAACTATTTTAATGTTTATTTTACATTTTATATTTTTGTAGCAACTTAAAATGCTCATATATATAAAAATTTCAAGTTCCATGGAATAGCCAAATATTCTTCCCTTAATGTTAATCGATTAGCCACGGTAAAACAAAAATAACTCAATCAGAGTGGGTCTCTACACTTGGTAATTATTATAATTTGATTAAATTGCCATTATATTCAATAAAATATTGATTAAATGATATTCGTGCACACATTTTTTCAACTCTTTCCAATAACCGCAGTTATATTTTTACTATGAAACAAAGCAAGCAATCACGAAGTGTTTATTCAGGTCAGTATTATCTTCTTGTATTTCATTTGCATGTGGTGCAAAAATACTGGTCTTAGCTACCTTGTTTTGCCTGTTGACCTTTATCGCATCAGTACTGCAGAAGTTTTCGTGCTTAGGCGAGGTTACTTCCAACTGTATCCTCTAAGACATGCAGATGAAAATTAGGGACCGCAGTGAAGTCTACACCTCGGACAGCAACACCTTCTGTACCTCGACGGCCCTGCAGATGACCTCCTCCGATGTATCTGGGCTCCGCAGCGCAGCTTATGGTACACTTGTTATCTCTAATCCGATGGCAGTGCACACAAACTCAGCCAATAGCCCTTCTTAATTAAAATTTCATTCAAATCAATGGTTTACGATCTGCTTTCTTTGTATACAGGCAGCTCTCAACAGTTTTATTATTTGCTAGAGCCCCAATGTCGCAGCTTTTTATTTCTTAATTAATTAAGTTAATTGTTAGGAAATACTATTTGGGGGTGCACATTTTTGCTTAATTAATGTTTTGATATCTCGACCACTGGCTTGTGTGGAAAAGTTTATGTACTAGCTGTTTTTATGTGACTTGATGCTAATTAAAGAAGTTATACTGCTAATATGTTTATGTTTCGGATTTCGCTACCACTACTTTTTTGTATTTCAGATATTGTACTACTGCCTGTTCCGATTATTTGAGTTTATAAGTTCTCGACCTATTTGAGTATAGTTGTTGTAAGTAAAGACTTGTTGGCGCTCAAGTCTAAGAGCATCCGCTTTTGTGCTTTTATCAATAAAACAGCAGATGGTTTTCAAAGTGTGGCTGGTGTACAAACGAGGTAACGAGCATCTTTTAATTTAAGAAGCTCGGCAATATTCGAATGCATTTTCCCTATAGTATAGCTCCACGTCTTGGTTTGCACATTTTACTTTGCGATATCTAACAAACACTGGTCGACAGGAGGAATTTTTTGGTTTAAGAACCTAACATCTGGAACGCATATCTATAAAATCAACTTTTTTGTTGGTCTTATTTATTGCAGTAGAACTAGGAACATTTTTTATAATAATTACCGATCCTCTGTCTTTTAATATATTTTTGCTAGCAAGCGCATTTGTTAAATTCATTAATAAAAGTACTCTATTCAGGGCTGCATTTAGAAATTTAAATGTTTTGGGTGGGCATTTACTATTATACACAGATTTTTTAATATGCAATTAATCTGCTAAATATTGATATCTCAATATTGCCCTGTACGTGTTATAGATTTTAAAGTATAATAATTTGACCATATGCAACCACCTATTTTTTAGACATTCTGTAAGTAGTTTCACACATTTCATTTGTAAGCATTTTGCTTAAAAACTAAAGCTATTAACACATCAATTTCTAATGGAAGGCTCTAATTGATCTAGATTAAAATTTGATGTTTCTAGCAGACGCAGCGTGCCTTTGTCCTAAATTAGAAAAGCGTCAGGAAATCACAGAATCCATCGCTAAGCGATAGTGATGAGCGGCCCGAACATGAACAGACGAGAGCAAAAGCGGATAAAAACGCCTACAAAAAGCAGAGGAGCGAAATGCAGTACAAAAATAAGGGAAAACGCGATCAAGCCGCTTAGAATTCTCGGCATTTAATTCACTAATGGGGTTTTCGGGGCCACGAGCGCAGTTCGAGCACAGCAAAATAGATCTATGTCGCTCGGATGATCAAAGACTTAGCCCGACCGCTGCTTGGCTTTTGCATCTTTAAAGTCAAGACGCTCGCCGAGCCCCACTAATGGATACAACGATTATCAGGGGTATATAGCGCATTACGTTCTACAAGGTGCAGTTGGGATTAATAGAGAAATTGTCAGTAGGTAGCTGCTATACTGATGCAATTCTGTAGTTTGTCGTTCGTCTATTGATGCAGAATTTTGAATTTTACAAATACCTTAGTGGTTAGTGTATAATAAGTAAGAACAAAAGATGCCTTCGAGTAAGTAAGAGAGAAAAGGAAGTTAGGTGCGGTTGACATAATAAAAAAATTAAAGTGTTGCTATAATACAATGCGTCTGGTGGCATGCGGAAAATAGAGATACGCCATTGGTAAATTTTGTTAATGATCAACGTCACCCTTCCACAGCGATGGTTTGTCGAATCTAGTTTTTGCTAGATTAAAATTAATTCCTTTACATCATCACTTACTATTTTACTATTATTATTTAATAAAAAATTAACGAGTTTCCTTGGATTTCGTATTCCGTAAGACACACTGTAAATGACGCTATCGTCATTTCAGAGACAAAGACGGCATTCAATTAAACCACTAGAAAATTTAACATAAAGGAAACTGTAAAAAGGCTTAGACTCTGGTTGTATCAAAAACTTTCTGCAATGCAATCATATCAAAACAGTTGAAAGAAATTACTTCCTTCAAATGGTTTCAGGGTGGAAATTGAAGAATATCAAGTAAAAAAGGAATCAATAACAAAGACAAATTTATTAAAGTAGTAAATTAAAGGAAATTCAGATAAGGGTGGGACTATTGGGAGTATAATTATCAAAGAATAAGAACAGACAATAAAAAGGCAGATCCATAAAGCATATAATAGCATATGCATCATTCTTAAACGACGGGTTGCACAGCTCTAGCTAGCTCTAACCGTTGGCCGAATATGGCGTGAATAAACGGTTTTTAATATCACCACATATAAAACCTTATTAATTTTATATAAATGGGCGCCAGTCGTTAAACACAACATGCACACAAATCTAGCTTTCAAAACAAATCACTACTTACCTTGTATACCTTTTGAAGGGTGATAGTATAGATAACGAGAATATACCAGTAACAGTCAATGTATTATGTATTATCATTAACCTCGTTTTACCTTTCGGTGTAGAGGCTGGTGCTTTATGTGCTTGCATCTGGCGGTACAATAGATTTTAATATTCACCAACAGTCTAACAATTATCAAATGTACCTCAAGCTAGAGGCTCAATAAGCCCAAATGGTAAATAACAATGCATTCAGGTAAAACCTGAAACTTTACAGTAGTCAACAATAATTTTGATGGATTTACTGAAATCACTGTCATAGTTTATAATAAAACTAGAACGCGCGTGGCCAGCCTACGTCTGGCCCTGCCAACGTAAAGAAACGGTTAACAATAAAAATGCTTGCTTAAGCTGGTAGCCAGTCTACGTCCGGCCCTGCCAGCGTTAACAATACAAATGCTTGCTGTTGACGGTCTCGCCACTTGTGCTTACGTTCGGCATGTGCGCGCGCCAGTGCTTACGGTCTGGACGGCCGGCATCGGCTCTTATAATATAAGATTACTAAAAATTGACATCTGCACGTCCGTCGCCTTTCAAAACCTTTAAATTGAAAATAAGAAATGCCGGGCGATCAAAATTTCACTGCGCAAGTGGTGTTTCACAGCGTACACACTGCATGCTCTTCAGTTAAGTACTTATGTAATAATGCAACAACGTCTGATAAAGTTAATAAAAATTGGTTTATGTTAACCCGTACGAGTTCACTCTCAAAGGTCTTTGTTTATAACTGCGCAAAACCATAACAGACAGTTACGTTTCTATCGACACAAACAAATCGCTGAATAAGCAAGTTAATATGCACTTACTGTATATAAATAGTACGCTCCATCAGGGTGATTTCGAGGGCAACCACCGGGTGTAAAAACGACTTGTGATAAGCAGGCATTTCTTGGTTGAAAATGTTGCTGAAACGACTTGGCTCGAAAGCACGTTCAGGGACTGTGGGCGTACAAGCGATTTCCAGGTGAAAATGCCGCCAGAATATTTCGCTGGAAGACAGAGGTCTAATTACAACTTGATTAGTACTGAAAATAATTAGCAAAGAATAGCTCACCCTTAGTTGGAATTTGAGCCTAACTCATTTGTAAGCGACGCTGCAGGGAGCGCGCACCGCAAGAAACAAGTATGTAGTAAGAATGCATAGCCTACTTCGGGAATTAAGATCTTAAATTCCTATAGTAGGTTTCGCGGAGAGATGATATTCAAATCACAGCAACTCGAAAACCTCAAGAGGTCACGCGTTTTTTCGAAAAAATGAGAATTCTTTCGCACGCCGTTCGAAGGAAAGAGGCAAACAAAGAACGCCAAAATTAAATAGGGCGTTACTGATACCTATTTCCATTGAAAGGGGAGATCACAATAAACTCAGTCGTTACCGTCCACCAAGCTCTATATACTGTATAAGTTATGAGTGACTGAGTAACAATTTGGACAACTGTCAGCCAGCTAGATTTAAGGAAAGGTATGCAACCAGAGAGTTACCTTACAATGAGACGACTACCCGAAACAGATAATTAATATGCCTTTCTTATCTGTTTAACCTAGATGAACTAGCAGAAGGCATGTGACAATAGAAATTTATCCTGTCATATGGATAACGTGAAATATCAGAGATATTTTACTTTATCGAGACATAACTAGAAAAGCTAATGCAATACATAGAGTGCATAAAAATACTCAACTGATTGTATTACAACGATGAGTAGCTTAAGCAGATTTTCTGTCACCTCAATTACTTGCGTTACCCCTAGAAAAAAAGTCTAACCACAGGAATTGGTAAGACAGAACTCAATCATTCGGAAAGGCAAGTCACATTTTAAGGTGCCATGATATTGCTTAATACTTGAAAAATAACGCTCAATCAAGTTGTAGAAATATGACAAGAAACTGGCGATAACACAACGAGTGATGGAAATATTAACGTTCGATACTTCTTTGTAGCATAGAAAAAAAAACACCTGGGCACGCGAACAAATCAAAGTAGCAGATGTGGTGGAAAGAATTGCATTCCTGCACAGGGGCTGGACGGTACACATAGATAAAGACCGATAAACAAAGAAAAAGTGCCATCATAGCCTAATAAACGAAATAGAGAATCACCTAAGAAATTGACAAGAGACATTGAGAAAATGGGAGGGTTGACATGTATAATTCAAAGTAGTAGGTTTTCGTTCAACTATGGACTAAAAGTGACTAGAAGAAAAAGAATATGAGGGATAGACGGCGCATGAACGGTCTGGGAATGCTAGAGGATTGTAGCATGGTAAAACAGGTCCATCTGAGAACAAGCTAATTTAAAAATAATTAAAACATTAATTTGACCCATTTTAACATGTGCAGTGAAAACTAGAGCGTACACGAGTGCTATAAAAGCTGTACAATAACAATCGGAAGGAAAGGAACATAACAAAAAACTTGTTAAGAGATCGAAAGGATATACGTTAACTAAGTATGACAACGAGAGAAGCTGGATTTGTGTATCTCCGGAGAATATAGAGTAGGAAGGTAACAGGCTATGGATTCAAGATATGTGAGAATAGAAAGGGACCTTCAACTAATTAAAAAGTATTTACTTCTACTATAAATAACATTTGATATTGCATATTTTGGTCGGGTGTAGACCAAAATGAGGAGCAAAAAAGCCTACAATTAATATCTAAGGAAAGCAGAGTCAAAGAAGTTAGGAAAAAAGAATTTTTAATAGAGAGGTTATTAACTGTACAAATTAAATTGTTAAAAAATATATATTGTAATGATATGATATTGTTTCCATAGGTTCTTATGTGTAATTAAACAAAAAAATATAATAATCTCAAATGGGTCGGGTCTCTATGTCCTAACAAGGATTATAAGATAATAACAAGTAATTTAAGTACATTTACTATAAAATTTAATATTTTGGTTCTTTTATAATTATTTTGAAAACTGAAAACTTTGACTCTATGCGGAAATTATTGCTCATGGGAATTCAAGTAAAAATATATGGCGTTCTAACCTCACAAATTAAACCAGAAGAAATTAGCTTTTCTTCAAGAATCAGTTCAGTTCTACGTCCTTACTCGTTTTCCTGGCGACAACAAAAGCGTAAGTAAACAAACGTCATAAAACAAAATACTTTAGTGACGCTCTTGCCGGAAGTTGATATAAAAATAGACGCGACTTCACAATTTTAAGAATAATGCTTTCTAGAACCATTTTCCTGACCTGTTCTGCTGTTTTTGCGATGGACAATAGAACTGCAAAGAACCCCTCAGTGAGTCTCCCGTCGCTGTACGTTTCTGCGCTGATGAATACGACTGCAACGGTCCACAAACTTCGCTTTGTTGCCGTCGGTGGCTTTCTCAGCTGCTATACTGCTTTTTTACCCGTCCTAGGGCTCCAAACTGCTCCAGGACTATCCGCTGTCTCGTTCACATTCGCCTTACGTATGAGTTACGCTGCCTGCTCGTCAAAAACTCCTTTCGCAGCCGCCAACTACAGATCGACGAACTTCGATGCACTTTTTTATTTGGTCGGTAGCACTATCAAGTACCAGCTAACCTTCCACAGTTTCCAAAAGACACTCTCAATAAATTACAAGATTTTTAATAAACGCCAGGGTATTTATTTATTGATTAATTTTAGTTTTAATTGGGAAATCCAAACAGACACAGCTCACAAGCTTGGCTTCCTTCGCCTAATTGCTTTGTTTACAGATTTTATTGTTGTCATGACAATATGATTACATTTGTGTACTGCAAAGCTAATATCATTTCAATACAGTTAGTAACAAAACTATTGTCACACAAAAATATTATACAAAGATAAAATTAGAAATCAGCACATTATGGAAACATTTTTAGATAAATTTGACATTCTTAAAATATTATTAAGTACAATAATAGTTATGGAGGCTTAAAATTGTATTCATAGCAATATATTAGTAATGACACATAGTTCAAACCAAGATGCAATAAAAGAACACAAAAAAGACAAGTTCTATAGAACGTTACAGATGCCGGTGATTGTAAAAGATCTGACACTATTATTTTTGTGTTGAAAACGATTTGGCTATTACAAATTCAAGATTTACATTGGCTATTAAAAATTGAACCAATTAAAAAAGAGAAGAACCAATGCAAACATTGCAAAAGATGACATGTAAGCTTTAGACTCATGAAGGAAAGAAATAGACTAAAATACTATAAAGTTGCACTTACATGAGTAGGAATAAAACATCTATCGAAATATCCAAAACATCTATTACTAGAATCTTCTAGAGAAAGTTGTAGAGCAACAAAAATTTAAACATAAGGAAAATAAAATAGTAAAATCCCGAAATATAAAAAAGGTAAAAGAGAGGAAAATTATATGAAAATAATTATAGTGAAAGACGATAAGCAGGAATCGTGGAGAGCTTTTAGAGAAAATGAAAGACAGTTTTACACAAATCCAAAAGTTATTTTATGTATTTTTATGTTCTAATATATTTTTTCTACAGCTTTATAGCACATCGGTAACTTTGGATGTCGGTGTTTTTGATAAGTTTTGCAATCCGCAACTCCTAATACACGGAAGTTCAGTGTAGGGCTATTTTGCGAATTTCATTTTTCGAAATGTTTGGGGTTTTACATTTATGTAACGCTTTGAAAGATTTTATTGGTTTGTTGGATTGCTGCACCCGTACGTACTTTCAGGCCTTTATTTTCTTTGCTTGTTTTTAAGTAATCCCGATATTCTTCGCATTATCATTAACAGACCCTTAATAATTTTCGAAGGCTAAAAGATCCGTACAATGGTGTCCACTGTCTAATGAGCGGCACATGGCACACTGAAAAGACAAAGTACCGCCATGTAGCACACCTCCGTCCTGGATCGATTGCCACTTTTTCGACGTAGGTGTATGGATAATGAGTTGCAGTTTAGGAATGTTCTGCCTAACATTTGGTATGTACCCTGAGCGGCATCATAACCTTTGTGCTTCCCTCTGCTTTGAAAATTACGTAAGTCTTACCTTTTACGTCTTAGGTACTTCATGTCGTCGAATTAATGTATTGAGATAAGTGAAGCTTTATTGTTTTAATAAGGAATGTCTGTAAGTGTGAAATATTTTAAACATCGACCACTTAGCAGACCCCCGTTGGGGCGCTTAGATAGCTATTTGCAATTGATGGCTAACTTGTCACTTGGCCATCAAAACTTACCTCCGTAACTTGTTTATTATCGTGACATAACATACGTAGATAGATTAAAGCTGATTTATCTCGGGTCTCATCTGTACGCATTGTCATGAAAAGCTCCTTTTCGGAAAAATCACGAAACAAGGCAAGTCAAATCTGTGCTCTGAGCACGCATATCTTCCAACGACGAGGAAAGGTTTTCTGTTGAAATCCCCTATACATCACTCATCGCTCATTAAAATAAGAAGAATTTGTCTCTGTATTTTTGCAGGTGCCATTGTTTTGCGAGCGAGCCCCTGTTCCTACAGTCTGCGACCCATCCCTCCCACAAGCTAGTTCAGCAATCTGTAAGGTAAATATCTAAGTAGCAAATGTGAAAAAGGTTGATCTATAAAAATGTTTTTTTTCTACAGCAGCCAAAAAAGGTGACATTTACGCATCGCTATCTATAGGAGAAGTTTTCCTTTTTTAACCTGGCAGAAATAAGTAAGTTTTTTTACGTTACTATCGGTGACGGCGAGAATGCACTTCGCACACTTGGACGCGAAACAATATTGTTTGTATTTCATGGGCGAAACGTGGGTTTCTTGACGCATTCGAATTACTTATTTGTCTCGACCTGTCGGTCTCGACTAAAAGTATCATCATCATGCGCAAAAAACGGTCGTTTTGCACACTTAATACAAAAATAAGTATTTCAAAATGACCACACCTTTTAAACAGGGTGCGTATTTCCGTATAAAGACATGACTTAGTAGATACTCTATAGCGTTTAAGAATTTTCAAAGCTTTATTAGTAGTTAGTAGGTTTTTTGCTATAGATATTGATTACAAGGTAGCCCCCATATTTAAGAGAATCTATATCAATTTACTTTGTAATATTTGTTTTAAAGAGATGTAAGTACTTAAAAATTGTAAAACCTCATTTTACGATATATTTTCAAAACATATCCGATTTAAAGTAGCATCCTTCTGCATAATGGAACAAGAACGTATCTCGATCCATTCATTCGTATAAACAAAATTAATTTAAAAATACTCTTATCTCTTTACATTTCTGAGAAACTGATAAAGTCACAATGTGAACCTAATTCTTTGTTCTCCGAGCAACAGATCCTACACTGCGTTTAAACCATTTATCAAACAAACGGCTTAAACTGCTTTTACAAAATTGGGCTTCCCTGACACAAGGCTTCTAGGCAGCAATAACTGCTGCTAGTTTATGTGCATGTCTGGCTGTACGCGTAGGGTAGTCCATAACTTACTAATTAAACTGCAGATACCTTCATCGTAAAGCAAACATAAAGCGACCTGATTTGATTAGGAGGTTCGATAAACACAGAATATCGGTTATTTGCCTACTATTTCGAAGACATCGAAACCTACACGTAAAGTCCATAAATGAATGTTTAGTTTACGTTCATAGCCCAAACTGCTTATTATTACAGTTTGTAACGACTACATCTCTATTGCATAAAGTTCAAACTCACATAACCTCTCAGTAAGTTGTATTATTACCAATGCGCAATTAGTTATGTTGGTATAAATAGATTGATGGAAATAGATAAAGATTTAAAGCCTAAGCCAATAGTAGATTATGTTATTAGGAGTAAAAGTGATACTTTATGTGGCGAAGCTGAAGTTTATTTAGCCGAACGTTAGTGAGGCAAATAATTCAGCTAAGCCACATAAAGTCACTTTTACTCCGAATAACATATACTATTTTATCCGCAAACGTATTCAGGTAAATTTCATTAATGTAAATTTAGAAAAAAAGATGCATCGGCCGGGAATCGAACCTAGGCCACCCGCGTCTCAGGTGAGCACTGTACCCCTGCGCCAACCTCTGTTGTTCAAATAATGTGCTACTGTAATGATATATGAACATACTGAATCACCCGAGCTAATAGCACATGGCCACAGCAGCTGTCACACCAAAACCCACTGCGACAGATGCTCCGATCCGCTGCTTAAAGGTTTATTTAAATTAAAACTTTTTTGTACTCTTTTTGAAAATAAAAACCAGCCTACGATCTAAGTCTAAAAATTAGCAAAATTTTAAGACATCATACAATTTAATCGGTCCAGTATCTTCGGAGGAGATAGCGAACAAACATGGAAAGAAAGAAAGAGAGCAACGATTTTGTGTGCTTAGACAGATAAAGTACGCAAAAATCGTTATTTTATCTGCTTAGGCAGATAAAGTGACACTTTTACCTTGTCGTATCGGCAATAAAAACTCTTCCAAAAATGTTTAAGTGCAAAAATAGTTGAAGATAATGTCTTCTTTCATAATGATGTTACGCAAACCCCTTTAAACATCTGGTTACCTCTTTAAAGCTGCCTCCACTTTCTGTATGTCGATTTGTTTAATATTATTGCAGCAGTTTTTATCTGCGTGCTCCTCTTCCACTTGCCTTCTAAAAATAGCTGTTTGACTCCTTCATGCAAGGTATGCTGTGGAGATTTTTAAGGGTTTCGAAAGTTTATTCTTTGTGTTTTTTGTGCACTTGCTACTTTCACCACCTCGTCGATCCTATTCTGGTCTTTTGACTATAATGAATTGAGACAGTCAAAGGGTAGGAAGCCATAATAAAACTATCATGAAGTGCTTAAAACATTATTCTCCATAGTAGCAGTAAGAAGTACTATATGGAGAAATCACTTACAACCTAATCGCACAGCAAAACGAAGAATGCGTGGAAAAATTTCAAGACGAAATCAATGAAAAAGAATATCTGTATAAGGCTTTACTCAGAACTTTCCTAGCAAATGGACATTGTGACACTAAACAATTTTACAATTTAAAGGAAATTAGAGGTAAAAATATATTCACGTTCGTAATAATACTGAAAGAATAAAAGGAAATACTTGGCAATTCGAATAACAACTTTATATAAAAAATATATTACTGGCAATGGACTTCGAACTATTTTTACATTTACCTTATAACTGTTGGCCCCATTGTAAAGCCTATAGGGCTATTTGCAAATTATTACTTTTGTCTATTTCTCAGTTAAAGTAAAATATATTCTTTAAGGTCCTCATCCTGTATAAGTCCAAAATATTTTCTTTTCTTTAAGGGTAAAAGCCTGAGCTATATGCATAATATTACTTGTATTTAAGTAATAGCGCTTGGATTAAAACAAAAATAAGAAGAATTTGGTTTTTTTTTGAGGTGCTTACCTTGTGTATATTTTAACGAAATTCGATTTCATGCCAGGGCGGTATGGAATCTGCATGCAAAATATCGTCTTTCTTCAACTAATAATTTTGGAGGTATACCGACAGCAGGCAAACATACCGACAGACAGACACACACAGACGAAATTGGGAAAACTTGTTTTCGTCACCGAGGGACACTGAAACGTGAAGATCTGAAGAAATCTCGGAGGGTGATTGTTTCGCGATTACAATACTCCCTTCGTCTTTTAGACGAGGGAAGTAATAAAGTAAGGTGAAAATTGCCCTAGATCAAACATTATGAGAGAATTAAGAAAACTTTCGAGGAGAAAATGCAGGACATAAAAACAAGTAATTTTTGTGAAGTAACTACACAAACAATATGGATAACGATAAAAGTGAGAACTCCCATAAAGAAAACGAAAATATGACCATAAAGAAGGGTAAAATGACTGTAACCACAAAAAAACACTTAAAAATAAAATTTACTAGCTCAGAATCAACTGCTATACATGATTTTGTTCATATAATACAGCATTATGCAATAGTCAATTCGAGTGTTTTGGTTACACATTTTATAAATGCTTCTACAGCATGTCGACTTCTTGGTTGGTGCCAAAATATTAGTGGAGCAGCATATCTTCTCCTTCATCCATCCTCTTACAGAGGAGTAGTTACCAAAAGCAGATAGGTTTACATAATTCCTTTTAATTAAGGGAGCCGTTGACTAAGCCAATATTACAGTGCTGTATAGTGCCAGTAAAATTTCTGCACAAAACAATATCTAGTATGTTTGACTTTGGTTGCTCTTTGGGGTTTGCTAGTTGAGAAACATTAAGGGCATAGAGCAGTAATTTTTGCTGCGGCCGTATCTTTGGCAACGATAGCATTGTAGAATAAGTTTAGATTGGTATCAAGGTTCTGCTTATACTATTTACACCGTGGCACATTCTTGCGACATTGAAGATATCTTTTACATTATCATTGTTTTGCAATTGAATTATTTTGAGGGCATCGCGTTTTTGCCTGTTTAACATTATGGAAACATTTCTAACATGGAATCTACGTGATTTTGGGTTTTCCGTGATTTCTTAGGTTGTGATCAGCAATGGCAATTTTAGCACTAACACCTCAATTACATTATCCTCTCCTCTACGCTCTCGAAGGTATGACCTTTTACATAATTGCCGTTAAAAAAATTGGTAAAGTTGTTTCTATAATCATTTATATTACATATTATTACATTGAAGAGAGAACTAGTGTACTTAGTCGTAAAATCGTTATTACTAATTACGTTATAATTTTTTTAATTACTTGGTAATTGTGTGGAGTATATAAATAAATTGGAGATATATTAACTTTGTTGTAAGTATCTATTTTTGCTTTAATTACTAACGTCAGTACTAGCGTTTTACCTCATCCTGGTCTGCCCTAACAGTTACTTAAACGCTACGGTTTGATGGAAGGATATTGTTTTGTCTGCTACTTTTAAGCTCGAAGCTCCCTCCATCAGTAATGTGATGTTTCCTGATTCTGTTAGTCCCTTCTGAAAGCGTCATTGTGACTAATTAGCTCTGGAAGTGTACATATTTACCAATTTGCTCCTACGCAGTTAGGAATTTTCAATTATCGAAATGGGATTACAGTAGCAGGCAGTGTTTCTTGTTCAATGCGTCTTTACCGGCAAGACAATTTTCATTATTACATTATCTGGTACTGTCAGGCGTTTATTTCGTTCTACTGTAGTGGTGAAACCTCACTTGGAACATAGAAAAATATTATCAGTTGGATTCATACGGGGATAGCTTTGTGGTATAACCTCTTTTGGGTTTTATCGTGAAGCACATGTTGAAAATGTGTCCCTACGTATTTTTTATTCCATTTAAGATGGTTTTTGATATTTCAGTACCTCCTTATTACTCTACTTAGAACTGAACATGAATCGCTGAGCCAATGTACACCTATAGATAGTACTTCTGAATGCGCCTCGCGGCTGTACCCTAATCGCGTCTTATTATTTCATCGCTTGGTGATTTATAGATTTTAGCCCCTTTCTGACTGTGTTTTCGTGGTCTCTTCGTTTTACCAACGTCCGTACTGTCCTATTCAGCGCCTATGCGAACATGACGCCATATCAGCTTAATTGATCGACGTTGGATGCAACAGATTAGCCACAACCTTGTTTTATTCTAACTAAATATTTATGTCGAAATTCTAAATATATTTAAATTTTTTTGTTTATGACAGATTCATCATTTATTGGTGCAGTTCCATGTATTATTGATTTATATGTGTATTTACTAAGTATCTTTCACTCTGTTTATTTTTGCATTGAGCTTACATTTTACATTAACATATATATATATATATTTTTATTTTTTTTTACGTTGTAAACTCTATGTGTACACGTCGTGGGTTTGGTATAGGGTTCGCCTTAATTACTTACGCACCTTGTCTTTAGATTCAATATTTTATTTTGGTACGAGGTGCTGACATCTTATGTTGTTTATCCGCATGTATGGAAAATAGGAACCAAGTTCTTTGCGCAGTATTTATGTCTTTTTTATATAAAAGGTTACAGCTTATTAAAGTGCCTGAGTTTGATGAATGTACGCAATGTAAGTTGCAATTACCAGATCATCGGAAAATCTTCCAACTTAGATTCGCGAGTTATCGAGCAATCAATTTGATCTTAAACCATCCCTCTTTTGAAGCAGGTCAGCTGGTTCGTTGAACGCTATTGGTTACAGCCTATTTTGGGTATTTCCAGTACGCTGCCCCGCTTATATTGCATTGTTGAAAGATTACAATTTTTCAAAAATAATGATAATATTTATTTTTTTTATACTTCCGCCTATTGGAGCGTTCAGTGGTGACAATCTTCATTTGTTGGACTAGATGTGTCATTATTAATTGTTAATTTAAAATGTTATCTCCCTTTCAATTTCGTACTTTCTGACAATATGCGACGTTATTAATTTTTGCTGCCCTGTACTGTGGTTGGAGCCTATGTGATAGATTTATTGGTCCATTCGTTATTATTGTGTCGTGAGTTATACTATATTCCTTCCTCTTCATCGAGCTGGCATATATTATCATCATAACAAAAACTAATTTCAGCGCAATACAATTACTCTCTCAAAAATTGGCAAATATGAAATGGGAATAATCCTTCAAAATAGAAGCGGACAACAAAAAAAAATTACTCAAAGAAAAGCCTAATATTAACAAAAAAAAACTCCCCAAGAGCAGGTTCAAGAAAGAAGGATCTAATAATTTCAGGTTTTATGTTGTAAATCCTCTCTTGGGTATGCCATTAGTCTCCTGCAACGCGAATTATAAATCTTAACCGACTCTGATTTGTATCTTTTTAGATTTTTAGTAGACCTTCTTCATATTGAGATGTTGAGCATCACTAGGTTGATGTTGATATAACAAATTCAGTTGCAAAATTAGACCAAATAATATTTTTTATTAATTGACGTTAGAATATATTGCTGTTGTTTGTTATAAAAGTTTAGGAGTGCAGAGTACTAGGTACCTTAGACAATCTTCTACAACATGCAATAAGCCTGTAAAGGGTGCAGCAGTTCAGCTTGAAAGGTGGGTCTTAGAAGCAAATGAGAAGCAGTTTTTACGCAATAATCTAAACAATTTTATATGGAACGGGGACACATTTGTGTTAGGACGATAACTGGTGCTTGTCTGCCGGTAATGCACGGAAGAACTACAACGAGAAAAATGCCCCTCGATCATGGTACATGTACATGCTAAGTTATAGCCTTTGGACCTGCCTATTTTAACTGCAAGGTTACGTAGAAACGCATTTAGCATTATAAATAAAAATTATTCAGTAAATCTAAGCACTCAATCAATACAACATTAATGAAACTACATTTATGCGGGCACCAGCGATATGAAGACTAAAAATGCAACACAGAATGATAAAAAACAATCCCTAAGAATTATACCTACTCGTGACGTCAGGTCGTGCGATAAGTAAAATCGCCTGTGCTGCAGGTATACAAGAGAGAAACTGGGATATGCCTCAAAATTTGTTTTACAACTGAAAACTTACTACATACTATATGGCCGGAAATGTACGCACGTACACTCAGCGTAATAAAAAATATTAGACTTAACTTGGTGTAGCGAATTAACGGCAGTAATGCGAAAATAAAAGCGATCGAGCACCAAAGCTAAGCGCAGAATTTTGGCCGAGTATGTTGACAATTGCGGGCTTGCAAAGGGAAGGTGTAGGTGGCGGCGGTGCTTCAATAAAATTACAGCTTGAGGATGACCAACGGGCGACACTGACAGAAATTTACACGCGATATGACGGATTACCTTTGAAAGCTGCTTTCGGTTTGTCGAATTGGAGCTAGACAACGTCAATGCAAACACTGATTACGCGTGATCGGCATTGATCTACACGCTGGTAACGAGAACAAATACACGGCGCCGGCGGGACGCTATGAGAGTTCCTTTAAATATAATCGTTGGGAGATCGATATGAAGTTCTACCCAAACGACACGGGATCGGACTTTCGAATTGGTAAGCTGCAGTTTGGAAAGCTAGGTACAGTCAGACCTCGCCGTTCGCCGGGATTACGTTCCAGAAGAATGCCGCGAAGCGCAAAACCGCGATGCGCAAGTAAACACATAAATGATAAAAACGGGGTTAGGTTCCATTAACTAGATTTATTTATACTATGCAACCTCAAAAAACAAAACCTGTTTTTTTTCTGTCAAATCTGAAGCAGCAACTTAACGCTTGAACTAAAATTCCATACGTAACAGGTCTGCCACTTGAATATAGAGCTTGAATGTCCATTTGTTTATTCAAGATATAAATTTACAATTTATTTCAGGTCCAATTGGTAATAAGATATTCAAAGGAATAGGCTCGGTAAGTGTGTTTACAAGTTCGTGATAAATAATGTTATTTAGGTGTTCATGAAGCGCATATGTCTGCTTTATTTACTTACGGCCGGTCTTATAAAGGTCACTAGCCTGACGTTAACTTTAAATCGTTGTTAAAATAAACAAAAGCTCATCAAAACGTTGGCGCTCATGACATATTATTCATTAGTAAACAAACTTTTATGCGCTTTTGTTTATTGTGTGTAAAATTTGAAACCGTTAACGTTGGCAATTCCATCCGCGAACGGCAAAGCAAATATCCGCAAACGGCAAAGAAAAGGGAGCACAAACCTTCCCCGCGTAAAATCAAATCAGCGAACCGCAAAGCCGCGAAGGGCGAGGTGTGACTGCACATTCGAGAGTCGCAATAATTTTCTAAAAACTCTCGACCATTGGTGTAGTAGCCAGAATGTGTAGTAACCTGTATTAAGTAGATTAATTTTTTTATGTTGTAGCTAAGCGCGGATGTAACAGCTGATTTAGGTATTTCCATGTAGCTTTCCATAAGTACAAGTTAGATTCTTCAACTTTTACGTCAAATTCTTTACTCTACTACAGCATTAAATAGACTCTTGGTGGGAACACCTTCTAAAATACGCACAACCATGTTTGGATCACTTATACATTTTTAACATAAAAGAGAATCATAATCATTGCAAATTTGCACATCGCAAATTCTTAATATTATTTAATTATTGCCTCGTTATTGTGGCTGTTTGTTCCAGTCGCTCACTTCTTGGTCGAATTAATGTACAAAGAAAGTAACGAATAGGAAAGATTTATTGCAGCTATTTTGCATTGTTAGTGTAAATACCTTTTTCCGCCAAATGACTTTTATTAAAGTTTCTAGCAATATTAATAACTGTATTACGAAACGCGGCTGGGAAACTTTTCGAGCAGAGGCAAGAACTGCATTTAGAAGATTAAAACTACTGGCATTGCCTTAGACGTCTGCGGAGCTCAGAGAAGTACCTACTCTTACCAAGTTGGAAAATGCTCCATTCTGTACCTAATTTATTTGTAGTAAATAAGAATGTTCGGGGCGCCGCTAAAGGCGCCTTTTTTTCGACAGTGTGGCTTTAGAGTAGACTTCATTGTTAAGTAAAGCGTCGGTTGTAAAAACATCTATGCAAATTATCCTTTATGAAGGTATGGAATGTCGCACTTCAAATTCCATTAGTATTAAGGCGTTGAGTATATCCGAAACCTCTGTATGGTGTTATACTATTTATGCTGTTAAACGGGTGTAGAATCTTCCCCGAAACGTTCGTTTAGAAAATAAAAACTTGTTTTTGCGTGATAAAATACCCACAAAAATAGCTTTTTAAAAAAGCTGCTAGTGCAGAAGTGTTTTTTGTAAAGACATTCGTTTCTCGAGTAGTTGCAAATGTTAAAACCAACTGCATTATAGAAAATACTATCATCTTTTGTTACGCATTAGAAAATAATAGCTGCTTTTGAATTGGGTGCAACTAGCACTGGTGCATTTGACTCTGGGGTGAATTACTCTGGGGTGAGTTGCTTTGTAATTCGAACAGACGTTGCTTTACTCTCGGGTAAAATACATAACCTAACTAATTTGCTTTTGAATTGAACGTTTAACATAAGGGCGGTATATGCAGACTACGCTCAAAATGGATTTAAAGAACTTAATTCCTAGGAAAAAGTTCGTTGAAATAAAATTAATAATTAAATTTAAAAAAAATTCTGTTAATTACAATAAATTTAGCTGATACTGCGGATATCTTGAGAATTTTTGAATCTTTAGACAGATCGTGCCCCATTATGATGATAAAACATTCCAATCACATTTTAGAATAAGCAGAAAGAATGTCAATATTTCGCATACAGCACAGTAGAAATACCGATTCTTTCGTCTTTTAGTTAAAAAGGCCGTTAAATCTGACAGTTTGACAGCTGATTCTAAATAACGCAACAGCGCATGTCAGGGCTTGTTGCACCACAATTTTTCATGGGGTTTAAGGGGGCAGGGGAAGGAAGACTAGCGTTAGTTACTCCAAAAATTATGTTGTAATTCGAACGCGAGGTAACTTACTCTGGTGCACTCCAGAGCACTCTAATGTGTAATGCGAAAGCAGCTAATGTTCACCTGAAACACACCTCCATCTATGTTCTGGTACTGTGGCACACTTTTTAAAATTTAAATTTATATCCTGGCAGAAGTCATTTATCGTTTTCATCGCATTACCATTTTTACCCAATTTTACCTCAACTTCGCTAAATTTTGCGTTTGTTTATATTAGATCCCCTATATAGTTTTCGATAATTTTTGGATCCGCGATTGGTATTCCTCTTTTGAACATTTCCAAGGGAAGAACTTCATGATACCTATTTTGCGAATATTTGAGCCTTCACGTTACTTTTTGGACTTTTTGTAGGAGTAAACGAAGTTATCACGAAAAGCTCGAGTAATTGGCTGCAGTTTTGGTATAATAATTGGGTAAATTGCTACACCTATCTGGGTGAAGTAGGATTTAATGATATTTTTACGTAAATTTACCTACGAAAATCTGAGGTACGGCACTGGTTTATGCTGCAGAAGTACTCCGTCTGTTTAGCTGCATATCGCACGCTAGGGAAAACCTTACTACCTGGTAGTAACGGATCAATTAAGGCTCAATTACGATTCCTCCTGTTTCTTAACACGCGTGGTCACTGAGTGCAGGTCAAGGGTGTTCCACTCAAACTTTTACATGACCGGGGTCGTCGCAACCGCCCTTTAGTTTTACGCTTGCCGTTCAATATATATGTCGTTGTATTATGGTCTGCTGTTTAAATAAATGTTTAATTTATGTTAGGCACTAGTGGTTGTAGTTTCGTCAGTACATGATTTCAACTTTTTAGCTTATCGTACTTCCTTCGCATCTTGACTGTCCATAAGTGTCTGTAGGGCGCTGCACGGTAAGTTGTAAAATCTGACACCCTAGCCTTTCGTTACTTCTAACGTATATATTAATTATCATATTATTTTCAATATAATACACCCGCACACAAGTCCTAGTAGCTTTATCAAAAATATGTTTTTAATTGACTGTCATATGTATTCGCTGCATTTGATCTATTTGTAAAACTGCGAAGACCTTGAAAGGCAGTGGTAACCGGTGAGAAATAATGGTGTACAGGCTAACACACATAATATGTTCTTTACTGTGTATTATTATTTAGTTAGATAAATAAATGTAATCGAATAAATGACTCTTATCTCATGGGTATTGTTAAATAACAACTAATTCAAATACATTTGCTATCAAATTCAATATTTGGGTTATTTTATAATAATTTTAAAACCTAAAAACTTTGAATAACACGCATGCGCAATAATGCGTCATTACACCTTTCCTTCGCGACAACAAAAGCGTAAGTATATAAACGTCACAAAACAAAATACTTAAGGGGCGCCCTTGCCGGAAGTTGATATAAACCACTTCGCAATCTTAAGAATAATGCTTTCTAGTATCACTTTCCTGACCTGTTCTGCTGCTCTTGCGATGGATAATAGGGCTCCAAATAACCTCGCAGTAAATCCCACGTTGCTGTAGGCCCCTGTGCTGATTAATACGGCTGGACTTATCCACACATCGCTTGCTGCCACCGGGACTTTCTCGGCTGCTACTCTACACCACTTAGCCTTTTACCCCGTAGTACGGTTCTAAATTGCTCCAGGACAATCCGCCCCCTCGTTCACACTCGCCTCAGACTTCAATTACTTATTTATGCTTGATCGTCCAAAACTCCTTCGGAAACCACCAACTACTGATCGAGCAACTTCGACGAACTATTTTACCTAGGCGCAAGCACCACCAAGCACCAGCCAAATTTCCACAGGTTCCGCATGACACTTTCAATAAATTACACAAGCTTTAATAAAAACTGGGGTATTTATTTATTGATCATTTTAGTTATAATTGGGGATGTCAAACAGAACACAGCCACAAAGCTTGGCTTGCTCTCCCCAATTGTTTTGTTTACAGATTTTATTGTCGTCATGACAATCCAAAACCTACTCTGATTACATGTGTTTACTGCAAAGCTAATATGATGTCAATACAGTTTTTAACAAAATTAATTGTCACTTCCACAGCAATATTGTACAAATTAGCACATTATGGAACATTTTTTGATATTGTGTGCATAGCAATATGTTGAAACGTTACAGTAATTTGTCTCTTGTAAGATAATAACTTATCAATGCCTACATACATTATTATTCTCCTTGTCGGAAAAATGTTTGAACACCGCATAAAAATTTTCATGTAATAAATTGTCGTTGCTGATCCTTTCTAAATCACTCAAAGACCGTACTAAAATATTTTTTTTAATGTTTAAAAATACGAGACATGTCCAGAAAGTAAGCTTTGATCGCCCATAATTTTATAGAAGATAAGCAACCGCGACATGCCTGCACAAGAAAACCTTCCTGCACTACTAATCAGATTAAAAAAACCTCAGTGCCACTTGATGCATTAGTTGTTCTCTAAATGTCAACCGCGCTGGTGGCCTAGCGGTAAGAGTGGCAGACTAGTAAGCACAGCGATCAGCGGTCCCAGGTTCAAACCCCGGGACAGGCAAAGATTTACGTAGAAAAACATACAAATTGGGTGCAGTAAAGAGTGATTTTGCGTAGCATTGCTGATTTAAAATGAAGCGTCTGAACTGTTGTTACTGCTTTTAAGTCAGTTTCAGTATTCTTCGCAAAGTCTTAATGTCTGTGCTTTGTACTTTGTGGGTTTAAAGTAATAACCGTCAATGAGTCAGATTTGATTGTTTACCGTCAATATTTATTGTTTGTAAGTAGTTTTATTGCGAAATTAAAGTTGTTACCTTTTTTGAGCCAGTTAACTTATGTGCTGTCAAGTTTAACGCCTGTATTTAGATTAGACATTGCGCAACTAACAACACTAACCTTCATGGAGCATTTCATTAATGTTTATTTTTTACGCACATATTCCTACGTTAATATAGTTCATTTTCAATTAGTTGTGCTTTTCTTTAGTAGATTTATGACGCTTGCATGTGATTTTGATATGTTTTCTACTGTAGAGAGGCAGCTATAACAAAATTCAAGCAAGGTAAGTTCAACGCAACCGTAAGGAGATCGTTGCCCGAGTACTGCCTAGGTTGAATCGGAAAGGATGGTTCACCGCTTCCACTTTCTCGATGAGCTCAACTGTGTTTTTCTCGATTTAGTAAAGTAGTGTCGTCTGGCAATTAACATCTTTATTTCGTTGACCTCCCCTTTCCCTTCTGAGTCTTAGTCGGCAACTTGTTTACAGCCCATCGTAACATAGTTGGGGCAACAAATCAGAGAATTTTCCGATTTGTGTGGTTTAATCGGATAACTGGCCGTTGAGCACTTTGAATCTCGTAGCGGGGGTTTTGTGCTGTAACACGCATTTCACTTTTGACTTTTCAACATATTGGAAGGTTTTGTAATCGTATTTTTAAAATTTGAAGTTTTTTTTCTACTCAGAGAGACTCTGTTTATGGCACTGTCTATTACAATTATTACAAAGGTTACCTATGTTTAGTTTCAATAAGGATTTGAAGAGAGGCGAAAGAAACTGTTTCTCCATGAATAATAGTCGTTTAAATCAAGTGGAAGAGTAAACAAACAGTAAACTTGCGTTCTTTAGTACATTATCATATAGAATGTTTTGCAGTACAAAGGAAGGAGAAAGGCTGGAGTATATATAACTGAAGTGAAGTACTGAAAGGTAAACAGGTTTATGGGCTATGTATGACTGTAGAGGTTGTTTAGAGTTACGAGCCTTTGGTTCATGGTAAAAATAGGTCAAAACCGGTTTATTTATAATCTAGATTGTTTATATTCTGAAATTTTGTGTGCCTATTTTATATGCCAACTCAATACATCTGTCAACTGACACTTCAAACTAGTTTTAAAAAATCAACTACAAATACTTTATTGTTACATTTGCCATTCGACAATCTCAAATGGTAAGAACTTCCTAAATTAAAGTTACCTCACTTCACTCTTTATTTTCTTTCAGTTCTTATTTTAAATACCTGTATTCTATTACATTTTATTGGACTTAACACTCTCCTCTACCAAAACCAATATATACAGCTCTGCAACTCAGCACGCTACAAAACTGCTCCACGCAAAGCCACAGCAAAGGCCACAACTCACAACCAACTGCCAAGATGTCCAGAATCCGGATCCAAATCAACATAGGAACCCAGTTCGCCACAGGAACACATGAAAAACAGCTCGCATTTTTAAATCAGCATCTACACCTCCACCACAGTATGCATCCAAATCGACCTCAGCTGTAGATGTGTTTACTTTAATGCTCAACCAAATCACACGTATGAAGCATGTTACAACCCAGCACCACAAACCTTTCCCAGATGCAAGCCACAAGATGTCACTTGACAAGTCCCACAAATATGGTCCCTCTGCTAATGATGTCGATGTAATCTACTTCTTTTGTAAACTATTCCTGGTTATCCAATTCAGACGATGCAATGTAATTCCACAATAAACTCAATTCACATTCCCTTGCGTTTGTTTGCCTTTGTAGATCATAACTGTATTAGATTGGTTTTCTCACCACAATCTAGTCTTCATCCATTTAGTCAGCTAATCTTTTTCTTTTGACATTTTAGTTTTTATATTTCTTTATTTTCAATTATAAATCTTTCTGTTTTGCCAAATATGTATTTAAAAACTTTTATAAAGAGGTTTATTTTTTAATTTCAAAAGTAACAAATTGTATTACATCATTTTCGGCATAAACATTTTTTATTCTAATCAATAAACTATCTCCTTAGCTATCTAGCTTATTTTTTACAGTCTAACACATTATTAAAGGTTTTTTGTATGAGTAATACCTACTATGTTACATAGTATATTTCGAAAAAGTATTTTTCATTAACTTCCAATTTCATTTCAGATATTTCTTATCTAAATACATCTTAATAATTTTGATATCCATTCACATCTAAATTCATCTTTGTAATTTTAGTACTGTATCCTTTTAACCTTATTAATCTGATTTTTAAACCCCTGTACCAATATCATAACAATATATTTACCGTAATTTAATGAAACAGCAACAAATACTTATTAATATTGAAATTAGAGGTACATTTATTGCAATTGCTGAATGTTAAGCTGTTCGTTTTCGCAGTATTTGTATTGACAGAAATGGTTGCAGAATTAGAGACCAGTGATTGTGGTATGCCATCGTCATGTAGCCGACGTCGGGGAAACGATTAACAAATTCGTTTACACACCAATTTACTGAATATTTCCATTCAACATCATTTTCATTGCCTTTGGCCATTGCGGAAATACGATTCAATAATAAAATTGTTGTGTTCAACGGAATACATAACCTAAAATTTACAAGCATGTTACTGTTTTCAATTAATTGGCAACACTGTACTTGAAACTTAGTTTAACAGTGCCTACTTAGTCTTGACTACTTTTTTGTATAATAATAATAACGTCCAAGAATAAAAAGGAAAAAAACCTAAACAAACCGAACAAGCCTAAACAAACAATGGAACAAATGTATTGCGCAGTGTAGCTAATATCATACTGAAATGAAACAATATTGATAACCAACATGTGAGCAAACGAAAATGAAATCAAGCTTGGCTTTGAAATATTGGCTTGTGTTGGTGGCACTGCAAGTCTATGTCAAATTCGAGGTTAGCAGGTTAGGTTTTGCGTCAGTTTTGACACAGACTGATGCAAAACTTAACATGATAACCTCGAATTTGCATAGACTTACAGTGCCACCAACACAAACAATAATATTTCAAAGCCTAGCTTGATTTCATTTTCGTTTGCTCACATATTACTTGGAAGGTATTTTTTGGACAAGCTTATTGGATCTCCCAGTACCTTGTAGACATCATGACTACGGTTAACGTAGCTGTCGCAGTAAATTTATACAACAAATAAGGCAGCTACCTTATCATTTTGAAATATAGCTATTAAGCCATTTTTTGTTCCGATTTTGCAAAAAACGCTATAAGCATCGCGAACCTCAAGGACTACCGATCTCAGATGATAATACGAATCGTCGCTTCGCTGCTTCTTCAAACAATTGTCTTCAATCGGTAAAAGGCCCTTACCGTTCTTAATACTTAATATACTAGTACTGCTTTCATTCAGCATTTTCATAAATTACTATATTATGAAGTAAAATCATTTTAAAGGAGTACAATCGCAACATTTTCTATCGCAGGGCTTAAAGGGTTAAAATACAAGTTTTATTTGATATAGTATTTTGGTACAGCAGATGAAATATTGCCACCATATATTAGCTAAAACATATACTGAACATATTTTAGTGTTTGTGGGTTCCGAAAGTTGGCATAGAAGCCTGGAATCATATTGTTACCAATTGGTTCAGTAGAAAATAAAAAAAAACAGTAATGCTACAATTATCCTAGTTTCTTTGAAGAGACGGTCGTTGCAATTAGGAATTAGTAAATCACGGGTTTAAAGAACATTGAAGAGACATAAAATGTATCCCAATAAGATAATTTGAAATAGTCATAAGTCTGAGCCTGGAGGTGTTATAAAACGTTTTCCATTTTTGTTTATGAATGGAAATAAAATTTATGAACCATCGCAATTTTCGTAGCAATCTTATCTTCCAGTGAAACATCAGTTTTCAATTAAGGTTTCCTTATTTACTCTAATAACCATATCGCCCCGTTACACTTCGTTTCTCGCGGCGAGATATATGCTAACTTATTGCTACGTCATTTAATAGAACTGAATAATTTGTTCTGGTTTGTTAAATCGCATGTTAATACATTATTTTAGCTTAATCACGTTTACTTACTGTTGCACTTTACTTTAATTACGTGACTGATATTTTCTTTGTCTTGCTGATAATCCCGACATAGAGAGCACTCGCTGTGTGCAAATAACGTTGGAAATCTTTATATTTTTGTTATAACGCTATTATGCTTTGCCTCGTAAGTGCTTTTACTTCTATTATCACAGACTAGATAGTCACTAATTGAATATTTGTTCTATCCTCTATTGCGTTATGATTCATGTATTATTATTGCTATTCTACCATGGTTCTCACTTCACCATTCTAAACTCTAAAAAACAAGCAGGTATTGTGGGACTAAATAAACAGATATACCAGTAGTGGGAGTAACAATATATAATCGTTAAAAATATATAACAAGACAATATTAACAATGTCAAACAAATTATGCCTGGCGTGTTAAACGCACACGTAAAACTAGGCTCGTAGCTGACGATGACGACAAATAATACAAACCCAAAGAAATATGTAACAACTGGGTCTTAATGTAACCACCCAGCAAGATGCATTAATCAAGCAAAAACGCTAAGTCGAATATGATCTGAGGCAGGGTAAATTGAAAAAAAATCACAATTAAATAAATAACCTTAAAATGTTAACAACGTGATCCACCCACATGCAAGCATTGTCTGCGTCCAGATTATAGCACACACGGCTAGTTAATTAGCAGCAAAAACTTTTATTTGAAACAGCTAACGTTGCTTAAAAAAGCTGAACTTTTATCTTATACCGAGCGCAATAAATCCCTACGGCCTTTGTACTCAAACGTCGCATTATAACGCAGGCAAAATAGGTCTAATAGAAATACAAAAATTCCGGTTTTATATAAGCTACAAGGTGGCCGGCGCTAGTACGTACGGCATATGTAGTTAACTGTTGTAAAACCAGGGCAGCGTGCTGCGTAAATGAGACTGTCTCGAAGCCATCTCCGGCGGATTTTCGGGTCCCTACCTGTTGAATTAAAATGCGACAACTTGCGGAAATGCAGTCCGTCCAAGACCAAACATATTGGGTTACGTTCGGTGGACAAAATTTACCTCCAAACATCAGAAGGAACGGCCACCGGGTATAGTTGCTGGCACAGACTCGAGCGTGGCTTAATTTAACAATTAATTAACTCCAAAACGCTAAGCAAGAACATGTGCTCACCTCACCTTAGATAACGGTCCAAAGAACAGGTGCAGCTTAAATTTTATAAGTGGCACATTAGTCCAGAGAGCGTATTTAATGGTTCCATTGTTTTGAAAATACTAAGCTGCTTCCAACCTGGATGTTCGTAGAATTAATCATGTGCGTCAGATCCCCAAAGGCCAACAACAGAATTCCCTACACCTCGTGCCTCGAGGTGTCAGAGGGATGTGTGCCGTCAAATTCGAACATTGTTTGATTTGTCTATCGGCTGGGATGTCAAATTAAACAATCAGATTCTCCAAAAATGCATGGAGCTGCGAATTTTATAGAAAAGGGGTTTGAATTTGCCTCCAAGGATGTCAAAACGAACGGGAAGAAGGCTTTATTCTATTGCACCGCAAAGGATATTACAGGAGGTTACACTTTTGATGACACCGTATTGTATATTTTCAATCGTTTCAATCCAGGTTCGATGGGATTGTTTATAGAAGATGAGAAAACGGACTGAAATGTATGTATGACCATCTGCTTAGTGTTAGCTGCAACTAAAGGCATTATCCCCCAAAGATAAACATAAAAATACAATTTAAAAGATACCGTTACAGCACCTCAAAATTGCCTTCTAACGTTTTAAAAATCTGTATTTATTTTCAATAATAAAAATAGCTGTTTTAAATCAAGTAACATATTGTATGCCTTTTGTATTTGTGTTTCACGAAGTTTACAACAGGAGTTGTCATTGATTCGTGCACAGGCGGAGCTAAAACGTCCTGATTTATTTTAATTTCAAGTCTCTCACAATCTCTGGTTGATCATATGCAAATATGGAACATGCTGCAATATTACGGACAAACGTTACTAAACACAACGTCCTGAGCCTGTAGCTATCAACCTCTGTCAGCAGCGGTCCCCATTTCTCTCTGCTATAAGGACGAGCTTCCCTATTCCGATGATATTTCGTCAGTCAAATTAGGATTCCAACTCGGTGTCTGCTTATGGTATTTGCTGTCTAAAGGAGCTTTGCGCATAATAGAAATCCGCGTAGCACGCTTGACAATATAACGCCCTTAAACAATCGCTTACAGTGAGCATCTTGACACCCCGTTGTTTACGTTGCCTGTTGAAATGAAGCGCTCCTTATATTTGAATTATTCGAATGTTATGTCAGTTGCTCAAGATTTATTTCTGTTTATCCCAGACTTAAACTTCCGGCGGCGTTAATTATCCGCTGGCGCAGACGGCTCAAATTTGCTATTACAACGCGTTTCTGGTTTTGAAAAATTACGAGCCCCCCATTCTTGCTAAAAGCTAGACTGCCAGGAAAACTACACAATTTCACGTAGATGAATCACCCTCTTTATGATCATTACTATGAGAGCCCCATTTTTACGTCCCGGAAATTGACTGAGTACGCCTCGTGGGGTTTCCTTGAGGAGATACACTCTCAAAGTTTTATTTTTGCTAAGGAGATGCTTCAAAGTTTCATTAACGATCTCCCTCACGACGTCAGTTCAGGGCATCGCAGTTGAAAGTTTGCCGGAAATAGTTGCTTTGGATACAAAGAGATCTCCACCGTCGAGTATATAACACAGCTGTTATACAGGGTGACCGAAAGTCACCGGCGGAGTTCGTAATGGCGGATTCTTTATAATATTCTGAGAGCAAAAATCATAATACAATTTCGTCGAGACCTTGATCGTGTTCCAGCGGGACGCTACAAAAACTATGAAGCTGCTGCTCGAGAATATGCTATTTGGTTTCCAAGTACGAGACACCTAAACGGAAATAATTTCTTAAGATTCATAAATCGTGCAAGAAACAGGTACTTTGGTTCCTTCTTATAAAGGTGTAGCGAATCACCAACGTCGGGCACCAATCCTGGCAAATAAAGTTGCTCTACTGTATTTTGAAGAAGAATCAACTGATTCCGTACGAAACGTATCACAAATACTGAATATTTCAAAAAGTCCAACATACAGAACTTTGAAGAACAACAGACAACATGGCTGTCATACGCCTGTACAAAATCTTATGCAAGAAGATTACCGGGATACCAGATTTTTTTGCTAAAGGTACTTTTTATGGATGAATCTATTTTACCGAGAGCAGTGATCTGCAATACGCACAACTGCCATATTTGGGCAAACAAACATCCGCATGCCTTCGGGCCTAGAAGTTCTCAACATACTTTCAGCGTAGTTAACGACAACAAGGTTACTAGATCCCAATATTAGCCCCCCCCCCCGCCCAACAAAGGAAAGGTAGGGCAGGAGGCTAGGTAGGAAAGCTAATATAACCCCGGATAAAGGTAGTAGAGTTATATTTAGCTACAAAACCTCCTTGGTCTTTTCGTTAAAATAGTAATAACGATAAATAATAAGAATAAGAGAAGGTAACAATAACAATAATAAAATAACCAATAACTGCCACTGGTTGCACTAGTCTGGGTCTTTGATCTAGCGTTTCCTTCTACTTCAGAGATGGAAGCTGAAAAGGGAGAAAAGCTGCAAGTGTAGGCATAAAAATGTTAAAAAATATGAACAACAAACAAATAAACACAGAGAAGCGTAGGAGCTAAAAAGTAGAACGGAGCAGACGCATAAAACTGACTGTCCCGGCAATGTCTTCCAGTGACATGTAGTTATTTGTGTGTTACCAAACTCAACAAAACTTAAGTATGTTCGCAACTGCGAATATGCGAAGTCGACATGTGACCGAGCACATGAGTTTGCTGCACGTACCGGACCAGATGAGGTCGTAGAGGCACGTGTGCAGCAAGGGTAGGTTGTGGTTGCGACTACAAAAGTGGCCAAGGAACAATGGTCTGCATGCAGGTTCAATATCTGATGCACTCAAGAAAGTTGGCGAAGGGTGTATTTGGGCTACATGGAAGGGAAAAAATGGTGCACTTGTTTGCCAGCGTAGACCATGGACGCGAATAAACATCGAAGGCACGCCGCTAGAGCGGTGGCTGCACGTATCCGATCAATATAGGCCTTGGATACGTGTGAGCAATAATAGCAGGCTGCGAAAATTGGTGGTGTAAGTGTCCGGTTAGTGCAGGCCATAAACGTGCATAAACACCGCAAGCAGGCTGCGAAAGCAGTAGGTGCACGTGTCTGGCCTGCGTAGACTATGGACGTAAATAAAAACCGAAAATAGGCCGCGGAAGCGGTTGCTGCACGTATCCGGTCAACATACGCCATGGATGCGCGCGAGCATCGAAAACAGAAGAAGACTTTGCAAGTTTGCATGCGGACAGATATACAGTACATGCTACAGTGCTTTGTTCGAGATAAAACGATACGAGTTAAAGTGTTATAGTTAATAACAGTGTTTTAAGGTGATGCAAGTGAACGTTTTGAAATGACTGGAAGGTCACCCATAGCTGCTTGAAATAGAGTCTACTGCACCCGGTTGCATTATTTGCGATGTGTGTACACAAACGAGGTTGCCTTGAAGGCGCAGTATTGCAAACGTTGTGGAATGTCAACGCGTTCCTGTGTGTTTAGCCGACTTCTGCTCGTTGTGGATGTTATTTTAGCTAGGCAAATGACAGCAGAAGCTCCACGTGATGTCTCTTGCGCCTGCACACCTTAGCTGAAGTGAGCCGTCTGGCCAGCCCAGCCGTCCACAATGTGTGTTAGCAGATATTGCAATATCATCTGCGTCAAAACTCTCTTCTTGGTTGATATTTTACAAATATACCATTTTCTAGTGACACATCTGTTACTGTATTTTTACAATATAACCTGCTTTTTGAGTTGCACCTTAACTTCAATTAGTAAAGGCTTTATTTTTCACAAAGAAACATAAAAATTAGGGTGGCATTTATTCCAATTTATACCTTTGACGTTTAAATTCTGTCAATACAAAATTAATTTAAACCAGGACTAACTAGCGTAAAACAATAAAATCCTTTTTTAGTCAGCTGAATGAATGTGTAAACATTAGCTACTTCTCTTACTTTAGTTAAGTTTTCCTTATGAGGCAGCTATTTTAATAATAGACAGTAATATCGACCTAAATGTACTAAAGAGCTAAAGTAACAACTTCAAAACATTATCACAACACACAATGATTGCTGCACAAGCGCAAAAACGCACGCTCTAACTCTGTAACCCGAATATGGGGCAAGTTGAGCATTGTACCGCCAAATGCAAGCGCATAAAGCACCAGCCTCTACACAGCAATATATAATGGGGTTATCGATAATACATACATGTATTATTTAAATCAATTCAAGTATCTTCAGAATATGTATTTTTGACGTTCAACTTGAGAATTATTTAGTTTGACTTGACGTTTACAAAATAAAATTCAAATAACCTTCAAATCAAAATTTTAATAACTTGATCCAATAGAATGTTACCATTTTACATTAATGATAAAGAATTATTTGTAATCTATTTCCAAAAAGTAAATTTTTTAAATTTATAGTCATCTAAAGCTATCAAGTACTTGATTCAACAACGTAAGTTAGAATATAAATGAAATACTTATTTTAATCTAAATACAGTTCTTAATAATTTTATATCAAATCAAACACACTTAAATATATTAGCAAACGTTCACTGACCTTGATGGCTTTTTAAAAGAACCTGAACTTTGACTCGTCGACTTTTGATCTCCCTACATTTCTCTGGTTGATTCTACCACCAAAACATCATCGTTACTTCTCTAACGTATTCTTATTTTTTTAATTGAAAAGCAATTCCTTGCAACAAGACACAATCATTCACGCACTAAAGCTACGTTAAATGATTTTCACAATAGATAAGCCTAATTGATAAGTCTCTTTTAATGTTGAATTGTCTTTCAATATTACAATAATTTAATATTTATTATCAACCATTAATGTAGGATTACTTTTTTTCACCACGTTTAATATAAAAGTTACTATAAATACGCAACTGAATACAATTTAACTTTCAACGTGTGTTTTTTACAATTCCGAATTTTGTAATCTATTTTTCATTCCTAGTAACCTGTTACTATCTCAACTACCTTCAACCATTCATACGATTGTTCTTGCAATATAATTCGTTAACTAACTGGATTAAAAAAATCTGTAAAAGGCTATATCCTGAACTTCCCTCGTCAACATTGTGGCACTAAATAATTTTAAAATTCAAATTAAGTTAGGAGTACAAATATCTTCACGTCTCTAATAAATTAAATACATTTTCAAATTTAAAAAAATGTAACTCGCTGGGGTTTGAACCCGCCGCATCTGCAGCTCTGCAGAATGCTCGAACCTAACCGAATCTCCGCAGAGGATATAAGTAAGTAAGTAAGTGCCGGTAATGAAACCGATGCAACGAGTACATTTCACATCTGTGTTGGCTTGGTGAAAGAAGAATGAACAACGTCAGTTCAAATAGTGACTACGGTGGTATAAATGCTGATCTACAGGCGTTGTAACGAGAGACATTCTAGGGTGCCGTCGGGACAGAGCTTTGTTCACCGTGTTCACCGAGCCATAAGTTCCTTGAGATATTCGACCCGGATCTCGAAATAAAATTCCACTGCACAACAACGATATGGGAAACTGAACTTCAAACTCGGAAATTATTAAATCTGACGACGCCAAATTACGCCATGCAGGACAACAACCATGCAATAGCTCTGAGTTTTGACTACGGACTTGCTCCCGCCTTAACTTGAGGCTGCGAGAAGAATTTCAGCTGTCTCCACACCCATAAAAAGACATTCGGCATTCTTAAAGTGACCAAACAAACGCTCGTATGCAATCGAACTTCGTACAACTTTGATTTTTATGTTTAGTTTTTAATCAAAACTTGTCTTTTTCAAATGTATGTTTCCTCTTCTCTAGCTTAACAATTTTTTCCTTCTAACTCCAGTTTCATTTCTTTTTACTAGAATTCCAGTGTTTTAAAGCTAGAATATTTGATTTTTCAAGGAAATATGTTTTCTTCTTGTTTGGGAACTCGACAAAACATAACTTGTGCTCATACAGGAGTGGACAACATGCACTAGAAGCTTCTTCAAAATCTTCGTCTGTAAATATTAGGCTGGCTTCTGACAACTATTACAGTTTTAAGATGTTATTCTACAATTCTTCAGTTTATCATCTGCGATAAAGCAGCTTTCCTGGTTTATATTCCATTCCTCTTACTTTAGTAGGGGTTATGACTCCCTTGCCTTTGGCTGTCCCCTTTGATTTTGGCTACGGTCGAATTTTCACTGTTCTCGTATGTTTCCTAACCGGTTTGGTTACCCGATCTGCAGTAACACCGTATGTAAATTGACAACTTACGACTACTTTCTCAACTTTCTTCCTTCTTAACAATTTTTTTCAAGATGATCTATATTTTCTAGAACATATCGTATAGTAAACGCTTTTCCCATAGCGTACATCATACGTTTTCATTAATTGTCTTCTAATTATTAGTAATCACATGGATTTCCCCTAATAACTGCTTTTCAAAGTAAGAGACCATTATCTATACTAAAACATATAATCGATTCTCTTCTGTTTTGCAAACACGTAGGTTGTGCTATTTGGTTTGTTAGGTTATAAATTTTATGGTCTTAATTATTATTTTGTGGTACAAGCTCATATAACCACAACCATATTACTGCCAGTGCAAGGAAAAGCTTACCGTTGGCAAATGAATTATACAGGGACCGGCAGAAAAACCACACGGTTTTGAAATAGTTGCAAAAATTACAAAATTACAACAACATACATTTATATTACGAAAAATTACAGAAAAAGAATTGCCATTTACTAAAATATATCTTTAATTGCAAAAATTACAAAATTACAACAACATTATTTACTTTATTTGAAAATTATGTCTGATAAGTGACGACCACCATTTCTGACACAGTGCTGCAGCCGTGTTCGGAAATTTCTCATCGCCCTCAGTACCATGTCGTTTGGCATGGCTCGTATTTCATTACGAATTGCTAATTTTAACTCTTGAATGGTACGTGGTCTTCTCACGATGAAAAATTTCCGAACACGGCTGCAGCACTGTGTCAGAAATGGTGGTCGTCACTTATCAGACATAATTTTCAAATAAAGTAAATAATGTTCTAATTTTGTAATTTTTGCAATTAAAGATATATTTTAGTAAATGGCAATACTTTTTCTCTCATTTTTCGTAATATAAATGTATGTTGTTGTAATATTGTTTTTCTGCCGGTCCCTGTAGAATGTAGCAAGACTATTCATATTTATGTCGGCTACTGGTTGTTAATTAAGGAGTTCTACATTTTCCCAAACAAACATTCTAATTCCGAAAATGAGAAATGTTTATTCTGAAGTGTACATTAAAAGTAACTAAAAATGCAATTTTTTGGAATGTGAACATGTGGCAACATAAAATCAGCATAAGAACTGTTGATGGTTTTGTACAGCATAAATGCATCGGGAAATAGAACGCTAAATTTTAAGTTTGCTGATTGGCAGGCTTTATGGGCTTCTTTATTTGCTCGTGACAGCGATGTTAAAAGAAAAGAGAATACGGCCATCTCAGGGGACTGGCTTTGTTGCCAACCTAGGCATAGCATTGTTTGTTCTCCGCAGTCTATACAATTTTCAATTTACTTCTGTTGTTCGCCTCACCTGCACACAGAAATAAAAGTTCATTATTCCCTGGGTGACTAGCTTTCTCCGAAGTAGCATTTGCCTGGTCTATTTGACAAAACTTTGTCCCCTTCAAGAGCGACTCGTTAAAGTTTCATTGATACAGCCGGAACGCGAGAGACCGGAGGTCTGCCCTAAGTTTCCGGTTAAAGGTAATTTATGTATTACTTCTGTTTAATTAAGGTTTTGCCGAGGTGAAATGCTAGCAGTAACATAAAATTTAACTTTATTTTAGAAATGTTAAAATGCGATGAAATATACGTACATCTAATAGTGTACATTATTGTGTTTATGATATGCCATTAACCCTCAATTATTATTGTTTTTGGACACATAGCAATCATTTTGGTATTTACATTAAATTGAGCAGGTACACTCTGAAGAACAAACAAGTAATAGAACAAGCTACAAAAGTTGATGCATTGACATGGTTCAATATTTTTCAAACACAAAAACAAGATAGAACTCAATTGTTAGAGGTAGGATATCTGAGCGCCGTATAGATGGTACTGCCATAAGATCGTTCGTTTGTTTTGTGAAGAAGTTTATCTGTCATAAAAACATAAACAAAAATTCAGGAGAATCCGTCATATAGTATAGTGTTGACAGCAGGTTGAATTAGTTAAAATGTTTTCGTTAAGAAATGGCTGAATTGGAAATTTGTGCCGTGAGTTGTACCTCGTAAAGAAGGACTTAACTGTGAACTCCATAAAAGCTGATGTGGACGATGTTTTGGGGCAAAAATTTTCGTTACTACAGACAGTGAAAAGTGGGATCTGATGCTTAGGTGTGGATGTCAGACCTGTAAAGATGGCCCCCGCAGTGGATGTCCGTCAACCACGGTTGCTCCATGAATCGTTAAAATAGTTCAAGAGGTTGTTGTGGCCGACCTGTGCACCAAGCAGCTAAAGTCGCAGGTATTTTAATGTAACATGCACATTATTTGCTGATTAATAATGTTTAGGATATGAATAAAGTCTCGGCTACTTGGGTGTAGCGTTTGCTATCCATAAGCACGCGTTAATTTAAAGTCTAGACGTGTTTAAGAAGAATTTAAAATATTTTGAACGTTGTTTTGTACCTGTAAAGGAGATTTGGGTTTACCACAACACATCGAAACATTTGCTAAATTGCATTTCCAGTGGGTGCCCTGTGCACCGTCTTTCCGGATCTGGCTCATAGCGACTAAAAAAGTAGGTCTCAAACCTGAAGAAATACCTGACCGGCTATACATTTCAGTTAAATGAGAAAGTGATCAACGAAGAGAAAAGATATTTTGAAGGTCTCGACGAATCTGCTTTTAGAAATGGTTTAAATGCCCTTCATTAGTTTTGAAATAAACGTATTGAGCTAGTAGGAGAGTAGTTAAAAAAATGTGTTTACCCTAAATTTGTGCTTTTTTCGACGTCGGTCGCTTAGCAAGCATTTTAAACACCTCTCGTATTATCATATATGGCTGGTGTAGAAAATAAGAAAATGGAACAAACATGGACTAATGGTTGAACAAATTGGTGAACAAAACGCAGCATGTTCAAAACTACGATGTAAGAGAAATTATTGTGAGAAACAATAACAAATACAATACACAAAAGAACCGATATAAATAGTATGAAATATAAGCAATCAATAGATCTTCACGACGTGGAACGTCGAAACCATGAAATTGAAAAAACTGTGTTCTACTCGTAGAGTAGAGACAGAAATTATGTATATTGTAACTAATTCTAAGCGAATACAATTATCTTCTATTCAACAAAAAGCATCTGTTTCTGCAAAAACAAGTTGTATAGTTCGGTACGCATGCACAAAAAGAACTGTGTCACATAGGTGAAGTGGGCCAAAAAACTAAAGAGAGCCCCTGGGCCAGAGTAATCGATGCGATAAACTCATGTACGTTTGATTTATCATTGAAGAGGATGCCCCAGAAGAATGGTGTACTATATATACAAAACCAACTACATTATATACTCAGCTATTCACTACTATTCGTATCCTAGCTGGGTTCAACAACACGATGAAAGTAATTATTAACACTAATTTGCAGAATTGAAGCACCCACCCCCATTCACAAAACCTGTGTTGCTGCAGTCCGACCTAAATGTTAAAGGTGGAATTTGTAGTGGACTGTATGTTTTAATTTTGGTTAGCTGAGACAGTTACAGGAGTAAGAATTATCTTAGGATGCAGGAATGTAAAAGGATACATACCAAGCCTTATGTAGTCTCACATAAGGAGGGTAGTAACGACTTGGCTTCGTTGGTAGAAGATGGTGTGCCAGTCGGCCTTATTCAGTCGCACATAAGACGGGTGACTGCCTGCAATGGATTTTCAACTTATTTCTATCTGAAACCGTTGTTAACAAAATATAACGCGTACAGTTATTATTTATAAAAATTAAAAAATAAGGTGCATACCTGTACTAAGAACAACCCTAAAAGCTATCGATATATGGCAGTTATCTAAGCAGTTGGTACAATGTATTCCAGTATCCCAATAAAATTAATTGAAAGTAAAGTAGAAATAAAAAAAACTAGAACCGCAAACAGGTCCTTATATGGACCAATCTTTGTTTGTCGACATACTTCCATTGAGGATAGTTTAGGCAAGCAGAGTGTCAGATCTTAAAAGTACTTAGATAACTTAAAGATACTCCGAAAAAGCATACGTTGCCCTACCAACATATAAAATGCGAAGAGTAAGAGTTTTTTTTTTTATTTAACTCCTTGTCTTATACAATCAGCCTGGAGTGCCTCAGGCTATAAGTATATTGCATGATAAATACTTAAATACTAAGCCTAATAAAATACCTACATGTCATGGAGGAGATAACCCATTGGATATCTCCTAATTTTATAATTTACATTCACTGGTTTTAATTACAATATTAATTTTAAAATCTATTTAATAGTTCTGACGGTTTTAATATTTTTAGTCGTAGGTTCTCATTGCCTTCATTTAATAAATTAACAGCTAATTCACTAATATGTGTTTCTAATTTTGATTTACATTTTTCACTGTGTTTTGTTATTTCTTCACGCACTGTAGCTATTTTCAGGTCTTTATGTAGCACTGCATTTGGAATATACCACGGAGCGTTTACTATGTTACGAAGCACTTTGCTTTAGGAATTATTCATAGGGGCTACCATTTATCTGTATCTTAAACCGGAAAAATTTACTCGTCTCAACACAACAAATCGGCAGGGATGCTAAACACCTCGTTTTACTATATATTTTAACAGTGACCTTATATAGTAGACGGAGCAGAGTGGAAACGACTCCATAAGGTAATTCATGAATATGACGAAAAAAATTTTGAAAAAAGTAGAAAGGACACAGTTGAAACAGCTTGGTCACAGGAAATGCAGGGGTCAAAACAACTACAATTGAATTTTTGACCTGTATGAGGTCATACTTTATAGACACAAAAGTATTGAAACACGTGACCCACAAATTGTAGCAAATGCAGTTTTTTTTCAAATTCATGAGAACTACTCGTGTAACTGTTTTACGGTTTTTCGTCCTTTAGTGTTATTTTTTACGTGCCCCTGCATTGGATGTCCTGATTTTTTTGGCTAAACATATGAGTGCAGTAACTTGCCATTCTCAGAATACATTGATTACCATACCATAAAAATGCAGAAATGATATAAAAGCTTCAATGCCAAAATAGTTCATATAAATTCAAAGGACAGGTGGAAAGTGCATATCAAAAGTAAAAGCAACAGTCAATTATCTGCAGTGTTTAGGATAACGGCATTCCTGCGGAAATGTTGAAAAAGGGAGAAACCGCAAGTTAAGAAATATTTTATTAGAACCAAATGAACATAAACTTCCAGATCAGTCTGATAAGGGGTTTGACATGTTGAGTAATTAAAATAAAATCTTTTTGATAAATAATCATCAGACCCGAATTTTTCACCATAACCCTCTTGTTAGTAGCTCGTTGGATTTTTTCTGTTGTGAGATCCATGCAATGCGCTCTTCAGTGGTTTCCAGTAAGGTTCACCAACATAACCTCAGTGTTTCGTTTGTCAGCTGTTCGGAAGACCACCGTTTGAAGATTCTGCCACTACATTTGGTGCGCACAAAAGAATCAGTTGTGATTTAAACATAGGGATTGGATCTATTTGTAGTTCTGGGTAGAACTGCTATTTTGTTTCTATTTCAGTATTACAACAGAAGAAGGCACAACACATATTAATATCAATAAACGCATGCAAACACCATAAGTAAAAAACTCTGAAGTTGAAGATTTAAATGCGTCTATTAAAAGTAAATAGACGGGTTTATATATTGAACAGTGATAATCCAAATGGGTTAGTATTACTAAATTAACTTAAAAACGTGGTCAAACATGACACAACTAAAGTGTTTCCGTGTTGGTGTATGGCCTCAAACATTTAAATAGCGCGGTCATTTTGAACGAGCAGCGCTGTTCTAATTATAGGCACAAAGCAAATGTAGGGCCCGGAGACCTAGACTGAATTTAGCTACTGCTACAACTTCACGTCGCACAATGTTAAAGAACGTAGCACTTTATGATTTAGCAATTAACTATATTGACTCTAATCTACAGGACCTGATCGGTGATTGACGAAGCCTTTATTTAGGGCAGCTGGTGTATCTCTCAATGGACACCAGCAGTGGGCAGGTGGAAGGCTTGAAGGAAGCTCTAAGGCACGGCACACACAGTTTGCAACATTAATTTCAACGAGGGGGTCTCGATGCCCAGGATACAAAACAGCTTTCTTGCTTGAAGGAATTCACGTGCCAGTGAATTTCTAAGATGGTATGTCGAAAGAGACGCTACCGGAATTAAAAGAGGGAGACGCACGAATGTTACACTTTTGCTCTCCGTCTAACTCACATGGAAATTTTGCTGTCGTATAATATCACGCCAGAACTTTCGCGCTCAGTGCTGTTGCCAGAATTTGCAAGTTTCGACTTGTTGTTTTGCCCCGTCTCCGTGCAGTCGCTAAAAAGATTATGGCGGCTAGGGTATCCGTGACAGATGGCACGTCCGGAAACAAACATTTTAAAAACAGCAACATGAGTTTTAATAAAGAATTGCCATCCTATTAGCGGACCGCGATAGATGTAGCCAACTATCTCAATTTACCTATAATTTTTCCAAAGAAAAGCGAAAATTGAACAGTATAAAGAGCGGAAATTTCGGAACGTAATCAAGTTTCCATAAAAACTTAAATTGTCGTTACAATATATGTAACATCCGACAAATGGTCTGCATAGCGGACTAATGTTTTGAGCTCATCCTCGGGTGGGAAAGTTAGTCGCTATTTGGAAACAGTGACACGTATGTAATTTACCGTGACGTCACGTTTTGTAAAATGCCGTAATAGTAGCTTGAGACAGGCTAGCCTCCAGCTGAGCTTCGAGAATTTAATGTAATTTGTATAGAATATAGCAGTATTAAATTATATGATGTTTGATATTTGTAAAGCAAAATTCAGTGTGCGATTTCAAGAGGTTTTTAGAGCCAGGTCTTCTATAGTGGGACCTTTTCCATACTCTATTGAATGACCTATATCACCGCGGTTGCGCCCTAATACTAATAATAATAGTAAACACTTTCTCTACGACTTTACCGATTTGAGCTTTGCTAGCAAGCACCTGCATTTGAATGCGACAATTACTTCACAGTAGAAGAGTAGTAGTTTTTCTTAATTTTTGTAGAGATAAATATGTAAATCTTTACTTGTAGTTCTTAGCTTTGTGTTTATGTGAATCTTAGCAAACAGTTAAACTACTGTTGCCTACAGTGACATTAGAAGGACAGATTGGCTATATGACTTGTGGCCGCCACATTTCCTTAAACTTTTATAAGATCTTTCAAGGATCAAATAGCAAGGTTATTTTTTGCACAATAGAACGATTTTACTTAGTTACCGCGTTTGTTGACAAATCAGTAACTCATGCTTACCGTTCTAAAACGGTAAGTAAAAATTTAAGGTTAGCAGGTTAGGTTCTGCATTAGTTTTGACACAGACTGACGCAAAACCTAACCTGCTAACCTCGAATTTGACATAGACTTACAGTGCCACCAACATATTATTCTGTGGTACAATGTCACATTTTACTAACTTTTGATCAAAAATTAATTTCTATCTTGCAAAAATCGTCATAAGCATCAGGAACGTTAAGGAATTACCGATCTCAGTTACTTCGTTCCTCCTCCAAACAATTTTCTTGGATTGGTAACATGTCCTTACCGTTCTTAATACTTAATATAATATGGTGCCTGTAATTAACCCATATTTTCCGATGTAAACCTTTTGAAAGCTTGGAAGACATATGGTCACAGCAGTCATATGGCACCCCTTCTTTATAGAGTTGCTCTGCAGCTTTCTACAAACCAAATATGTAGTGAAGTCATATATGTGGCTTTCGAATGAACGTTCCATATAACACTCGTTATAAATGTTTTAGTTAACACTAAATTAAGATCGTCCTTTCAAATTAATTTCCAAGTGAATCCAGATGCTTTCTTGTTAACCTCTGCAGATAAATCGGCACCTACCGCAAATCTCTTCTAATCAGTGACTTTCAACTGCTTTAGCTGTAAACAGCATTCCAAGCGAAACGCAATTAAATGATCCCATTTCTGCTACTGCTCAAATGCTCGGGTGCAACGGAAAATCGGAGCCTAAAAATCAAAACTGCTCATTAGCAAGCGAATTTGAGAGAGACGTAACACGATGCTTCGCGAACAAAGCATTCCGAAGAGTACTTCAAAGCTTGGCCGAAATGCAAAGTGCAACCTGACTATCTGCTGCATGCTTAAAGTGCAGCTTAATAGCGAACTCTGAAGTTGCCTCCGCAAATCTACTTGGAAAACCTAATAACCTGCGCCTGGTAGTTTGCAAACGGTTACCGTTAAGCTGCATTTTTTAATAACGCCTTTAAAGTATATTTATCTCGAGAGATTGTCATTAAATTTTGGCTATTTGCATATAAGAAAATTAATAACTTTACAACTAGTTGGCTTCGAGTTTAACCTTTACAACTCATAATTTTCTGTCACATCTCATAGTTAGTGGTCGTGAAATGAGGTTATATTGAGATGGTTTAATGCACGCAATTTAATTATGTATGCATAGAAAAATATTGAACAAAGTCAATTAAAGCACAGAATTGAAATATTGTATTTAATTGCAATGTATACAGTAGTTGAAGTTATTAAATTCACTGTAAATGAGATGCAATAAGCATAATTAGAGGGATAAAGACCAGCATAAGAAAAGCAGATTTCGGAGGGATTGAATTTGAAGTTTGAGTAGAAGAAAGATTTAAGATGGCTAATATAATCTAGGTAATATGATAGGTTTGGGTATATTTGAAGCCGGACCAAATGTAAGTAAATAATGCAAAAGGTTGGTTATGTTCATAATGAATATAAGCGTAGAGTTATTAATAAACGTACGGGGCAGTGAAAAGCAAGCAAGCTGAAAGGCAGATGGAAATCAAAGGAAGATAAAGATAAAATTTGCAAAGAGCAATGCAGAACGAGGAAAACTGAAATGAAGAATAATTAGTGACGTGGTTAAACTTGAACTCAAGTGCTAGTGCCATTTAAAACTAAGCGTTCCTAGCAGAGCAGTGATAAATAACAGTTTATGTGCCAAAAAAGAAAAATTTTTATGTATAAGAAATAAAAACAATTCCTAGTTTTAAGCAACAAACCTGTTAATCAAATTGTATTCTTTTATGTAAAATTGTAACCAAAACTTATTTCCTTTGAACTACTATTGTTACTAGGTAACGCGATGCTCTTTTATTAAAAAAATAGAACTTGTGGGCAAATAATGCTCCTGATTTTTATTGTTTTCATATAGTAAAAATTATTTGCAAAGTTTAAAAATCGTACAAAGTTATTCTACAAGTCACCGAGCATAAGCGGAAGTGTTATTAAAAGTTTCTCCACCGAAAAAGTTTATAAAATTGTGCAAGACAAAATCGGCGTTAGTTCCGCTCCGACAACCTGGAAATTTCATACGCGATACCAGTCCATTCCAACGTCGGAATCCAGGGATTTCAAGTCCTACAGGTCGGAAAGAGGTGTAATAACATCCTAGAAGAAGATTTGGTGCCAAAGAAGCGACTTCCAGCAAATAAGGGCGTTGGTGTCACCCGCAGCGGTTTCAGAGGCGAGGTCGGCGATATTATAAAAGGTACGATTTTGCAGGTTTTTATGTGGTCGGAGAACACACCTTGCTGAAAAAATTCATCGTGTTGTCGAGCATCCAGATACGTCTAAGTTGCAGAAAATCAAGTGGGGTTGCTAGAAAATTCGAGTTAGGACAGGATTTGCAGTTTTCATAGGAAGCCAAGACAAAATATAGTAGCGCGTCGTTTTTACGTTACAACCTGAAACAAAACCAAGTTAGATGTTGCTAGGAGGGAGATTTCATCTAGTTTACCTGTAATTTCCTTGCAAATTTAGCTTTTGAATATCAAAATAAAACGCGGTATGCTCCCGCGAACCTTTTGTGGTGTAAGTCAATTTGGGAGGTTATAAATTATTGAAGTGAGTAGAGCAGTTGTACTGAAATTTGCCGTATTTGAGCTACTATGTGTTAAATATTCTACAGAATTCTTTTAATATAAAATTCAAACTTTAACCTAACCTGGGATATTAGTATTGCGTTTTGCCGGAGCAAGCCCATATGATTATTGCAATTTGATGAAATATAGAATGGGGCAATTAACCATTTTATTGGAGACTAATAAATATGTTTCATTTTAGTTAGCCTAAGGTACTGACAGGCAAGTTTTACATTTTAAAAATTTAATATAAGTGCCCTGAGTATTGGGGTGTTTGCCTAATAGCATATTGACTTGGCGATTGTCTAACATTACATAGCAATATGTTCAAATTTTAACGAAAAGATTATATATCAAATGTAAGTAGCTTAGTTCATGGGTGTTATAAACACTAAGGCTTAAATAGGATATTATCTGTAAGAAATGCTAAAACACTAATAAACGAAAGTCGCATACTTGTACGTCAGATAAATTTAAGGTTGAAGCACATCGCTATTAAAATCAAACGTGTTACTTATATGCATTGGACATAATACTACTAACCTGAGCGTTAGTATGCCTAAGCATATCCGAGCAGTCTTGGTACCAAATTGATGAATGCCCCTGTATTTCGAATTCAATTTAGCAATAATGATTTTGTACACCCTTTCGCATCTTTTCCCCTATTTTGTAACATTTTGGGCACCCCTTCCAATACTGTTTCATGCAGGTGTCCGTCTGGGTTTCTATTGCAGCGTTGTTTGTTAAGTTATCTAAAATTCAGGCTGTGAGAGCAAAAAGGACAGCCTCTGTTACGCATTCTTAGCAGCTGCCTAGGCCGTTGTGTCAGGCGAGGATTTTGCGCTTTGATTGGCTGACCACTTTTGGCGGTTCGAACGCATCTGGCTGGAAGTGAGTTTACTTTGTTGTCGCAAATGTTTATTTTTGTCTATTCGAAGTGGTATCGACTGGTAACCCGTTTTTTTCTTAGTAGTATGTCATCCCGAGTTTCTTTTCCTATTTTCTATTTGTCTTTTTTTGTTTTCTTTTGTTTTCAATATGTCTTTTCTTGTTTTTAGTTTGTTTCCTTTTGTTTTCTTTACCGAGGATGTGTTTTTTAGTTGTCATTTGTCTTTACGTTTCTTTTCTTGTTTTCCATATCTTTTTTTCTTGTCTTTTCTATTTTCCATTTGTTTTTTTGTGTTTTCTTGTTGTTTATCGCTTTTTCAAGTTTTGTTTTCGTGCCTTTTTTTGTTTTGAGTATCTTTTCCGTAATTTTTACCGTCGTTTCTTGTTTCTTTTATCCAGCTCATACTACCGAGATATTTTGTCCCGTATTAGTCGGATTTAGTACCGGATGTCGATGATTGAAGGTACCGACATTGCCTTTTTGAAGTATTTTCGAAGTAATAGTTGGAATTTAGATTCCCTGTCGTTTATATTGTTTAGCTTTGGGCTAAGTTGACACTTTTTGTTGCACGGTACTGAACTGCCGTTTACGTTAGTGAGGTTTATCGATTTTGACGTTTTTTTGTTGTTGTTTAGTGCTGTACGGCGTTGATTTTTGGTAGGCAGGTTGGAAATATTCTTCGCCTTCATTACCGTGTTTTGGTTTGCTGATAAGTTGTGGTTTGTTGTAGGTGTGCTTGGAAAGATGCGCTCGTGCGGTTTATTACGTTCCTTAGGCCACCTTCTTAGTTGGTTTGGCGTAGTTATTTTCGTTGGAGTTTTATCTCATTTTCATTGTTGTCATGTATCGCCCAACTTTGTTTATCGACTTCTTCGTGGACACCCCTAAAAGTTATGGTAGTGTCTTGCGCACTTACCGTTAGTATTTACCGCTGGTCGGAATGTTTCGTACTTGTTGACAATCTGTTGTCTTCTACCGTACCCTTTTTGTCTGATGACGTCATGTTGTCACGTATCGTGTTCTTTGTGAACAGTTTTGTTGAAGCCTCTGAGCTTTGTGTGGCAGTAGTGCGCATGCTGTTCGCGTGAGGTTCCGTTGGTATTCAAGTATTTAAGTATTTAAAGATTTTTGACTCCTTTTGGGTAGTGATGCACTGTTGTTTTTATGGCCTAGCGCTCTTTTACCGTACTGTTGGCCGTCGCCATTTTCACCACCTTTGTGGGATTCCAAAAAGAGAGCGTGTTTTTGGTCACTTTGTTTCGTGCGGGCCCTGTCGTAGTAAGGTCGCCCGTTTGGGCCGCATGGAGTTCTGTCAAGGATTCTTTGGGCATGCGTCATCAAACGCCTACACCCTTGGGGACTTGGTTTTTTCGTATTTCCTTTTGGTGTTCGGTGTTGGAGTTATTCTCGGACTCGCGCGTACGGGTTTAATAGTGGACTTGACTCCGGCATCGGCATTCATTGAGGGTTTCGGGAGACTAAGCTTTCCTAGTTTCGTTATCACTAATCATGGCTATTTTTGATACTTTCGGTCGTACTCATTTTTTCTTTTTGGTTGTTCATCCTCTTCCCTCGCGTACTCATACCAGTTGTGGGATTCACACCATGCCCTGATCTCGTGACGCGCAGCGTGCCCTCTTCAGGTAATACTTGGGTGGGATTTTGGACTTCCATTTTGTTACCCCTGCCCTTCCCTGTGTTCTTTTGGAACGGTTGGTCGGAAGTGTCCACAGGTGTAAGACCTATTTTACCCGATGTAGACATATCTTTTTCCCGAGTTTGACAAATAATTTTCGTATTTTATGCTGGCGTATCTAGTCTTTCTTCCTCCCCTTCTCTTTTCCCACCTTTGCACCCTCTCTGGTGGCCAGTGTGCGTAATCCCTTTGGGGGTGCACTCTATCGTTTCGAACATTTTTTTCTCGTTTTCTTTGTCGTTGTGTTTTCGATTTTCGTTTGAGCGACCGTTGCGTTGTAGCAAAATGTCCCGTTGGTTCTTAAGAGACTTCGGGAAACTCTCTTTCAAGTAAGGGAAGTGTTAGGCTATTTTGGTATTTCTCAGTAATGCTAGCAACTACCTAAGCTTTCCGAGCAGTCTTGGTACCAGATTGATGAGTGCGCCTGTATTTCGAATTCAATTTAGAAATAGTTCATAGTATAATAAAGCAATAATTATTTTATACACCCTTTAGCATCTTTGCCCCTATTTGGTAACAATTTGGGCACCCCTTCTAATACTGTTTCAGGCAGGTGTCCGTCTGGGTTTCTATTGCAGCGTTGTTTGTTGAGTTATCTAAAATTTATTGAGGTCGTGAAAGCAAATAGGACAGCCTCTGTTACGCATTCTTAGCAGCTGCCTCGGCCGTTGTGTCAGGCTGACCACTTTTGGGGGTTCGAACGCATCTGTCTGGAATTGAGTTTAACGGTTGTGTCAGTCAGTCAGTGCCGGCCCGCAGGAGAACGCAGACGTTTTGAGACGAGTTTGGCGCCCCCCCTTGCGCCTAGCGCTGCGGGGGTGGCCATCTTGTTGGGCTTTGTTTGGTGTCCGGTGTCTTGCTGATACAGCTAATATTGTGACTTTGTTTCTAATGCGTTTGGTTCAGCTTTTTGTTTTCAAATACTTCCTTACGGGTCGTCGAGGATGACAGTTGTGGGTGTTATTCGATGCTCCCTGTTGTTGACTGACGCTTTCGAGTATCGTGTGCCGTGCCGGCGTTTTGCCACCTTTATAGTAAGATTATAACGAGAGCGTGCCTTGGTCGCCGTCTTCATGCAAGTTTTTGCTGTCCCTTTGGCCGCTTATTGTGTCTTGAGAGGGGTTTTTTGTTGGACTTCTTTTGCACCTGCAGCCGTTGGCCTTTGCGACCTTCCCTAAGCTGTGAGGCGAGTTCGTCCCATTACGGACGTTTAGAGCCAGGCGAAGCGAAAACAGGTCAGATTATACAGTGTGTATTTTATGTATTAACCGCTTTTTCGTCATCATTTAAAAGTTGCCAACTTATTTAGCAATTACATTGTAGCGCAATATATCAGGCGATGTTAGAAAGTTATGTAGCTTTAATTAGATAATTGTGACACCAATTTCCTAGTAATGTAACAGTAACGTACCGATTAAAATTCTCGTTCATGAATTTGCTTTGGTAAAGTTGAGGCGCACTAATTCAATCACTAATCGAGGTGCTATTTAAGTATTTCATTTAAGAATTGTTGTTAACCTAATATTACTGCTCGCTGTCGCTTGGTTCACAGTTGTCTGCGTGACTGTTACTTGTGAAAACCTTTGTTTACGTTTCGAATATTAATGTTTGTTGTGAAAACCTTTTTACGTTTTGATTAACAAGATGTGTATGTGTACGCAGAGCAATATATCGGTTTGTTTATATTGCCTTGGATTTTCTTTGCGTCGATTGCATGCTAATTTTCAGGGTTATGATATATACTTTGTGAAGATAATTGTAAAGTGGGGCATGGAAAGCAGTTTAGAGACATCACAGGTAGGTCGGTACACTCGTCGATGCAGTGTGGGAGTCGTCGGTCTGCTCGAATATACTTTTCCCGTTGAGTTTGAATCTTCGCCAAGGTGATAAGGTAGAAGGTAGACTTATTTGATTTCCTTGTTTTTGTCTGTGTCTATCCTTATATTTTCGTGTGTCTATGAAACCGGGTGTCGCCCTATTTAATTTTATTGTTATTTACCGCCCCTCTTGCCGTTGCCCTTTGGTAATCTCGTGAATAGCTCCCCTTGCTCGACTGATGCTTAGCCGGCATTATCTTTTTGAGGCGTGGGCAGCGGGCTGAATCTTTGTACCGATTTTGTCAAATACCACCCACGCCGGCCGTTTAGTTGTATAAGCCGGTGGGGTGTCGTAAAATCCGTTTAAGGCCGTAACAGGTACATTGCATATACTAAGTAATATTTTAACCACAGATATATAGCCTTAGAAGACATTACATTCTGAAGTTGTCTTTTACTAAAGGGTAAACAAAAGCAAACATATTTTACACCATTTTTATTATGCATATGGCTCAAGAGAAAAATTTCTTGCAACAAAGTTTAATTCTTTAGGCTTAATGTAGTATAAAAAAGACGTACGATTGTTTCCGTTATATCAGAGAAAAACTACTACTCCATAACAAAAAAAGCCATTCGTTCTATGAGAAAGAGTTTCAAATTAGAAAGAAAGAGAGAGAAATAGTAGCGGAGAACTACAGTAATAGATTCCTTCAACTTTATCAAGGGGCACTAGTAATATAAATTATGTATGGTGACTTATATGTTACACCATACATACTGTTATGATGCTGCTAGTGCTTATAAAATTATTATTTGATATTTTTGGAAAATTACTCTAATCTCAATGGGTTGGGTTGTTACATCCTGCCAATTTATTTTGAAAAATTTAAATTATTTGAGAATATAGCGGCTTTTACATAAATTGTTACAAATTTATTGAAAGCCTCTCTTTTACGTTGCTTATTTAACTAATAGGATCACATAGTACGGGTGTTTTAAAAATTATCCGAAATAAATTCTCAATGTGAAGTTATAGTGACCTAACTTCACATTAATATCGCAGAAACAAATTAGAGTAGCCATAATTTGAGCAATTATGTCTGTAACGTACAAGGCAAAACGAATTGGAATAGCGGATGAATTGACAATTGCCACATGGAATGTTAGAGGGCTGAATAACAAAGAAGAAGAACTAGAAAAACATCTCAAGGATAAAAAAATCAATATAGCCATTATCACTAAAACTAAGAAAAAATTACAAGGAACGAAGGATGTGGGAGAATACGTGATGATTTACGGAGGAGTAGCTGCAGAAAGAAGAGCAAGTAAAGGAGTAGCTATCTTCATAGACAACACATGGAGACACAATATAAAAAGTTACGAATTCATTAGTGAACGAATAATAACAGTAAGTCTTAAACACAACAGAGGAATATTAACAGTCATTGGTATCTATGCACCCGAAGAAGGGAAAGAGCAAGAATCGGAAGACTTCTACAATATACTGCAAAAGACATTTAACAAATATAAAAATCAACATACAATTGTAGCAGGAGACTTCAATGCTAGAGTGGGTAACCAAATAATTCCAGGGATAATCGGTGCATTTGGTGAAGCAACAATAAACAAGAACGGGCATAGATTAAGAAACTTTGCAACTTTCAACAACTTGAAAGTCACAAATACTTTTTTCAGAAAGAAGGATGTACATAAATACACATGGGCAGCTAGAGGAACTAGAACAATAATTGACTATATAGTAGCAAACCACAAAATATCTAAACAGGTAACCGATACTAGAGTATACAGAGGGTTCGATATTTACTCGGATCACTACCTGGTGGTTTCAAAATTCCGCCTGTATACAAGATGGAAGAAACAACAACCAAATCGATTATCAACTAACAAAACTGAAGTAACCATGTTCAAAGTTCACCTACTACAAGACTTGGGCATTAGAAATCTATACCAGCAGAGACTTCACAAAACTGTACTGTATGCTACTAGCGAAGATATCGAAGAAGAATGGAACAACATCAAAAGCCTGGTAATGCAAGCAGCAATGGAAGCATTAGGTACCAAAAAGCAGAATACAAGAAAAAACGGTTTGAAAGTATGGAATCCTGAAATAGAACAAGCTGTAAAACAAAAACAAATGATGTACAGAACAATGCTATCAAATCCAACAGAAGCAAATAAAAATGAATATAAAATATTAAGAAATAAGGCCAAGTCCATATGCAGAAGAGCGCATCAAGATTCTTGGGATAATTTCATTAATAAAATTGAGAACGATATTCACGGGAGACAACAATTTGCATACAAAGCAATAAAAATCTTAACTAAAGACGAAAGGGACACAGCTCGCCTAGATTGTATTGACGAAGAGGACTGGATAAGACATTATAAGACACTGTGGTACGATCCGTTCTCAGATGAAAACGAAACAATCCCCAATAAAAGAAAGAACAAAAGCATAGATCCCATATGTCTAGAAGAGCTCGAAATTACACTTAGAAAAATGAAAAACCGTAAAGCAACCGGATTAGATGGTATAAACGCAGAACTTTATAAATACGGAAGACCTATATTAAAACTACGCCTGTTACACTTTATTAATATGTGTTGGAGCGAATGCAAAGTACCAATGGAATGGCTAAAGACAAAAGTTATATCCCTCTTCAAGAAAGGAAACCGAGCATCTTGTGAAAACTACAGGGGGATAAGTCTGGCAGACACGGCTTACAAGATCTATGCGTGTATAATAAATAACAGACTAAAGGCAATAACAGAAGTCATGATATCTGAAGAACAAACGGGCTTCAGAACTGGACGGTCATGCACAGACAATGTATTCACTCTCCAACAATTAATAGAGAAACGGCGCGAGTACAATTGTGAAACGCACATAGCGTTTTTGGACTACGAAAAAGCCTTCGACAGAGTAAAGAGACTAAAGCTTTGGGAAATAATGAAAGAAGAGGGATATCCACAACATCTAATAAATACAATTAAGAACCTCTACAACGGTACAAAGATCGTGTTAAGACTGAACAACAATAGAACAACAGACGAAATATCAACAAACCAGGGACTTAGGCAAGGTTGCAACTTATCACCAACATTATTTAACATATATATTGATCACATGATACGGAAGTGGAAGAGAACATGTCCAAAAGGAATAACGCTAAATGGACAGCAAACAATTTCCACACTATTATTTGCCGACGACCAGGTGATATTGCAAGAAACGGAAGATAATCTACAGAAAGCAGTGTACTCCCTACATCTCCTATGTCCCGAATATAATTTTAAAATATCTACAAACAAAACAAAAACGATGGCTTTTGCCGGAAAAGATCCCATACGAACAAAAATAATAATAGACGATTGTATCCTTGAGCAAGTGAAACGTTTCAATTACTTTATAAATAAAGATATAGAAAACAAAACTAATAAATTTAGAGCTATATGCGGCACCATACAAAGAAATTTAAAGAACAAAACACGAATAGATACCAGATTAAAATTTTATAAGACAATGGCAATACCAACTATAACATACGGATGCGAATCCTGGGTGATAGGAAGAAAGGAACATAGCAAAATCCAAGCCGCAGAAATGCAATTCCTTCGAGCCGTCAAGGGTTGTTCTAGGGAAGAACATATTAGGAATGAAGACATACGCAATGAGTTGAACATCTCCCCACTAAATGAAACAATAACAAACCACAAACAACAATGGTGCGAGCATCTCGCTAGAATGGATAAGGATAGAATTCCACAACAAGCGCGCAGATATAATCCAAAAGGAAGAAGAGATGTAGGGAGACCTAGAAAGCGATGGACGCCGGAACAGGCATACATGCCTAATCCATGAAAGGACGATGATGATGATGATGATGATGTCTGATATTACGTATCGATGCGTTGCCTAGGTGATATAACTCAAGTAAACAATGCCACTAAAACAACACACGCACAAAGGACGCCTCCTGAAAAATCACTGAATCTATTTTAGGAAAACCTGAGTCTGACCTTGATTTTGTTTTCGCAACGAATATTTAGGACTTTATCGGGCGTCCAGCAACATCCTTAAAGACTGGGCCCTCTTATTATCGGCTAGCCTGCTTGGTAAGACTGCTGATGACTCCGTAGTTTGATTGCTGTTCCCGGCTGCAATCCCAGTTCTTAAGTCCACAACTAGGGCTCCGCTGCGATGCACGATGGTGATTGCTTACCCTGGGATTTGCTTATTGCACACACACAGCAGCTTAGTTTCTGACTCCTCAATGGTTTATAGGTTGTTTCTTACTGTTTGTTTTCAAGTCTGCTGTGATTACAATTTTATTTTTAACTCAAGGCCAATATTATTTTACAGTGTAAAATTCAAATTATTTCAAGGCTAATGCTATTTCATTACAGTTTTAAATTCAAATTACAATATTTGTGGAATATCTTTAACATAATATTTGCAATGCTTGTGTCATAGTTGTTAGCTTAAATTACTTTCGTTGTAATACAGTATTGAATATTATATAGTTTCGGTTGCGAGATGATCATCAGCGATATTATCAACAGTGAAACCTAAAATCAAACTGAGTATCTCCGATGTTCTCGTCTGTCGTTTTTTAGTTCCGTGTATGAACGATTCTTGGGTGCGTGGCTCATTAGGCTTATTCGGGCATATTTTTGCGCTGATTAACATTAAACTTTTTTGGAAGAGCGATAAAAGGGACGTCAATAATGCTGTGGGTATGTAATCAGTAGCATGTATCTTATGAACTAGATAAAACAGAAATGTGATGGTGCATCATCAAAAGCGGTAACGAATACACAGTATAATTACCATTAATATATTGTGTTTAGATATTTACACAAAACAACTATTAATTTTAGATTAACTGAATTGTACATTATGAAAATACCAAATTCTTCTGGGAGGTCGAGTTTCTTTTTGCTTCTTAATGAACTGCAACCCACCTAGCAGGTCTGCACGGAAGACGGTTGTATCCGGAGTTATAGCAAGGGTAGCGGGTAATTACGGAAGGCAGGTGCTTCAAACGACGCCCCAAGTATATAATTTTTTCCCTGTATAACGGGTGCCCCACACCTCAATGTCTTGTAGGTTAGCGGTATGTTTACATTTGCTGGGCTGAAATTATATGAGGAATTTAGGGGTTTTAACCTATACCTGAGACTCCTTAAGTGCGTAAAGGTTGGTGCTACTGGTGTTCGTGTTCCGGGAGGACAGTGTGCTGTTCCCTGGGATGATTGGGCCGCAGAATACTGCAGGCGAAATTTTCCGATTTTAGTAGGGCAAATGTATTTGACAGCTCGGTCTTTGGATCCAGCAAGATTTCCCAGGCTCGGGGTCCGGTTGCTGGTTTCGCCTTTTTGGGCTGCAGGAAGGCATCGCTGGACGTATGTGGTTGTCCAAACAGGTAAATCATTTAGGGCAATTATTTTATTCGCGCCGCCGTCAGGCAGAACGCATACGGTAATAACGTGAACGTGGGGTTTAGAAAGTAATCAGGAATACGTCAGGAAACCGGCAGACACAGCCACATGCTGACGTTCAGGTTCGGGAGGTTTCTAGGTGGGTACGTCAGGAGACCGACAGACATGGCCACATCATGCTGACGCTAGGAAATGATTTAGGGATAAAGGAAAGTCCAAAAACTCAAGTCGGGATAGACTCAAGTTTTACGGACAGAATCAGGTTCCAGGCTAGAGTAGTTTCTGGTCGGGATTGGTAAACTCAAGAGGGTTAAAACGTTTGCGTCTTTTTATATATGCTTCTGGTGGCTTTATCGGAACAGCCGCTTCCGGCATTGTAGAGTAGGAAGCAGCGCGGTGGTGTATTCTTTGGTGGCTTTGCACATAGCGGGCAAAAGTTTCCTATCACGGGTTCGCACGCTGGTTAGATGCAAGGCCTGATAAGGCTTAAACGAGCGATTCTAAATTTACATACATTGTTTAATGTGCATTTCATAAATTTATGCAGATGCTAGCGTTACAAGCTTGTCCTCGCTGTGTATTGCAATACTTCTCTATACCTATGAGGTTCTTCTAGTATTATTATATTACCTCAATCAGTATGTAGCGATTCTTGTAGCTGGCCATAGAAGGCATTTTTTTATTCTTCGAAGTTATAATTAGGGACGTATGTTGTAATGAAGCACCAAGTATCTATGTACATTGTTACTTGTATGTATGTATGTATCATCTGTAACCTCATTTACCTTGCGGTAAAAAGGCTGATGCTACGTTGGCTAGCCACTGGCGGTACAATGCCCAAATTGCCCCGGATTTGGGTTACAGAGTTGCAGCGAGCCTTTTGTGCTTGCGCAGCAAACATTGTATGCGGTATGTGTCATGGTAATGTGTTGACCTTGTTACTCTATCTCTCAGGACTATGGTTCTGAGCATAGCACAGTTAATTTGATGCCCAACTGTGAATGGTCCCACCGAGCCCGATTCCAATCGCTAAGGTTGCGGAAGAATTCCGACCCCCGGGGAATTCGAACCAAGGACTTGCTTAATGCAAGCCTAGCTCTTTCCCAACTGCCCTAAGCGGCTTCCCATTGTTACACTTATTATCATAATTATTTCGGCACATATTACCCGTCCGATATTCTTCTTGTCATATCTTTCTTTATCAGGAGTCCAAACTAGGAAGGAACACTGGATGACGGTTAAAAGACTTAACTTCGTAAACGTATACAGAAGAACTAAAATGTAGTTTCATGTAAAGCTACTAAAGGTATTCCCAGTAACAGACATTGAATCGAAATATAAAGAAGGCATGACCACAAGAAAAGAATTGACACATAGCTGAAATATCCTTAGAAAACTCAGATAATCCCAAACGAACAGGGCGAGATCGTGGTGAATGTATCTGAAATCCTCGAGATATTGAAAAATTACTGTCAAAATCTGTACGCAGACGATTTTGAAGAAAGGATACTGCTTTTACCGACTTAGAAAAGGAGTCAAACGTTTTACGCTCAGAGGTAGAGAAAGCAATAAACTCCCAGAGGAATTAAATATCATCTGGTATAAGATCTGCAACCAAATATAAAAAGGCAAGAGAGTGGCCGAAAAAATAGGCGGAATATACTTTCGCAACTGTTCTCGAGATAAGTTCACCAGCAGAATATGGGAATTACAAAACGGTATCTTTAATTTCCCACGCCAGCAGGGCTACATATATCGCAAAAACACGCTGACTTTATTTCAAGAAAAGGCACTAGAGAGCAAACACCAGGCGGTTAGTGTATCAGGCACGTGAATATAACGTCTCTATGTATCTATGTTTCATGGACCAAGGCTTTCGAAAAGATGGAATGGCACCATTTGTAGCACATAATAGAAGATATGGGAACGCCACAACACCTTTAACAGTTGATACGATGCTCTCACAAAATCAATACAGCCAAAGTGAGAATACATAAAGCATACTCAATGAAATTTAAAGTGGTAGCTCGGGTACGTCAAGTTTTGAATAAAGGAAAAAAATAGCAAATCAGAAAATTGTTAGCCGAGATCAAAAGGACATGCAAAATGTAATGTCAACTAGCCGAGATGAGTGAGGATACTCATTAAAGCTGAAGACAAACAATATAAAAATCATGTTCGTCAACCGAGCGGAGAACAATTTGCCATAGTAGCGGGCGTTGACGTGTGTAGCTACCTTGGCACTTTTATAACAAACACCGAAAGCTACAACAGAAACATACGGTGACGACCTACTATTGCAAGAACAGCTACTACTTAAGACACACACACAAAGCACGAGATAAGACCATAACTAAAGCCACAAAACTTCAGCTAGCCAAAGCATTATTTTCTCGATAGTGTGGAGAAAGACAAGAATAGAATAAATGCGTTCGAAATACGTATGAATCGACCGATACTGAAATGATCTTGGTTACAGCACCGATGGATCATCTCTATACTGAAAGAGATCAACGTAAAAACGTGTCTGCTGAGACAGATGAACAAGGCCAACCTGAACTATTTGGAAAATATTTTTCGAACGGGAAAATCCCCTAACCGATGGGTTAACCAAACAAAGATTCTTATCAACTTAGGACTACACTTGCACATGACAGGGATGCCTGGAAAGAAATGACTAAAATTGTATGATGTCGCTACAGGGATTAACGGCAGAAGAGTGGGATTGATTGGAAAAAACTTAATGATATGCTGGTCTGCCGATGGCATAGTTTTAATACCTAAATATGTCCTAGATATGAGCTGTTTCACGTTTTAGAAGAAGTGAATATGGAAAAGACAAATTTGATGAAAAAGCTCCTATTCAGCAATACTGTTGATACAGAAGATGAACACATCGAACAGGTTGAAAAACATAAGTATCTTCGACTTGAGGTGCGAATTAAGAGAGACAATCAAACCTGTAAAATACAACGGCGCATAGGTTTATGGTGGTTGATAAACTAAGCAGTGTGCTGAAAATTCATTGTCCCAATATTTAATAAAAGAAAAGTCTACCATCATTATCTAATAGTGGTAAGATGCAGAAACTTTTAATTTAAGAAACATATATACTTAGAAAAACTAGGAGTCGCATAAAGAAAAATGTGGAAAATTATGCTTGGAGTTGCAATTAAAAGCCGCATGCCTAACGAACAGCTACATCAGAGCAAGATATGGTACAGATGATGATGAAGGTAAAATGGTATGGGCAAGGAAACAACAATCTATAGATTCAAAACCGATAATGTTAGAAAACATTAAGGGGGGGGGGGGGGGTATGTAAGTGGTAAAATGTAAAACTCATATAAGTAGGTTAAACTACTATGGGATCTTGTTCTTATAATAGTTATCTCCTATTGACATGAGCGACCGTATTGTGCCCTCTCACTGTATTTACTGCTAATCTCAATAGCTCATAGGATGTTCTTCCTATCCATTGCCTAAAATTGCTCAACTAGAAAATTATGCGCCTGCCTGGACTTTTTACATCAAGCTTGTCATTGAAGTGACATATTGTAAGTTGCATCTAGTCGAGGTTCGTAATACTAGGTCGTCGGTGGCTTGAAGATTTTGGTAGGAAGACCTGGAGGGCGTTTATTGCTGACAGTTCTGCTGGAGAAAGTTGGTAGGTGCCTTATCGTGTTTGGCCGGGGTCTTTGCAGATCCAAGTATTTGGTAGAATTCCTACTAGGATTGTTTTTACGTTGGGATATCTCTGTGAAATTGTTCGATGCGTTTGGATTGGTAAACGAGAGTATCGAGGTCCATGAACAGGTAACAGAGTAAAGTTATTTAAGTAAAAACTAAAAGAAAAATATAGAAAGAGTAAAGTGAGGTATCTTTAAAGAGGGAAGCACTTACTATTTGATATTGTTGAATGATAAGTAATGTAACGAGGATTTATTTGTAATTGATTTTGCACTTGCATAATTTGAAGTGACAGGTAACAGACGTACAAGATGTCATGAAATAAAAGAATCAAATTTCAGGAATAACACCGGTCTAGATTATGAACGAATCCGACCTGTGTTTCAGTTAAGAGAAAAATGTTTTCTACCAGAGATAGAGTTTTTAATAATATTGATAATCCATAATTATAAAAGGGCAAATAAGTTAATTCAAATTTAATTAAAAAAAAGAATTCATTGAAAATAAACTAAAGTAAAGTACAAGTCAAATGTAATATCTAAAATAATTAATATTGTTATAACATAAAACCGTTTTCGTACATAAAGATCATTATAATGTAGTCAATTATAACATAAAGTAAGCAATCACAACGTGGAGCCAGTACAGTATATTGAACGTACAAGCTACAGAGAAAGTTCTACGAGAACTGGCCCTAGCGGTGACGTCACGGAATTACAAGCTATTACTGAGAAAACTTACCGAATCCAACCTGCATTACTGACAAGGTTAACGATATTCCCTTATTGGGAGGGCCTAACCAGTATGACGTAATCTTGCATATTAAAATAGGTAAGCTTTAATGACGAAATGGAGAGTTGTGAACGTGGAAGATTTAAAGCTCTGTAGAATCTACTTAGAAATTTTAAAAAATACTCGTAAATTAACGTTATGCAGCTTCACAAAACCGACATGTTAGGCTTCAGCCTAGAATGACGCGAATATGAGAGGGGGAAGGTCGCAGCTCCGCTAAAAGTGCTGATATTGCATGTGGAAGGTCTTCCTCTAATTACTGGGGCACGGCTGGCTAAGGAGAAGACTTTATCTGCGAGAATCTGTCACGGAACGATAAGTCATGGTAATTAGTGATGGTAAGGTGAAACTCCACAGAAAGCTACGTGGTAGAAAGCCGCGCAGACGTTAGAGGTATGTGGATGTACTATCGAGTATTGGCGGTTAACAAACATAGCAATTCGCAATGGCTTTAAATTTGGTAACTGATCGATTTGCATCTATAGCAAGCTCTTGCCGAGCAGCAAGATGTTATGCCTGACTGAATGGTGTGAACCAAAGCGACGCTGTCGCACGTTTGCAAGTTGCGACGACAAATTAAACTAAAATATCACTCCTGGCATCCATCAGGAAGCAAAATTCCCGTAGTAATTTTAAAATTTAAAATATCCTAACTAAGTACCTATGCAGGGCAATTTAAAAGAGAAATTGATTTTGTGAAGTAGGATCGTACATATTACTTTTAGGTGGCTATTCTACTATCTTTCCAGCTCGGTGTGTGCGCCGTTTATATTTTTAATGTCTGTGGTGTAGGTTTTCGTATGTTCGCGCACTCACGCCTTCCTTAACTTTTATCTGTGCAGCCAAGCGACTCAAATGTTGGCTTTTGTTTGAACGCGTCGCTTTTTGGTTGTAGCGTCTTTGAAATTGCCCTACGGCTTTGAGGCTTTACAGAATATGGTTGTTGTGGGTTTGTGACCCCCGTAAAAGTTGCGGATCGTTGTAGCCTGGCAGTTCTGTGGAGGATTTGTTTCTCGCGCTTAGTTGACGGATTGCATATGCGCTTCACCTGTCATTCAGCGCTACGTTGGCCCAAGTTCATATGGGGGTATTTCGTTCTCGAAGCTGTTTGCGCCCGACTCTTATAAAAAGCAATCCACGAGTCTATTTTGGGTTCTCCCTTTTTCTCAGCAACCAGTCCCGAAGCTCCTGAAACTCATATGTTCAGCATTGGCCGTGAAACGCTATCCCCGCAACCGAACCGTCGCCATTTGCCTGGTTCGAGCTATTATCATCTGAAGTCCAACCTTCGGAGGTGTGGACCTTCACTTATCTGAATTATTACATTGCACGCAGAAGGGGCCCATAGATCATGTTTCGTCTTCCTTTCTTTTAAGTGAAATTATACAAGATGCAATCAGTGAACCAGTGTTAGGGGCTCATCCGATTGCTACAAATTCGAACGTACGCTACTGTACAGTTCGCTTCACGAACTGCGTACTTGAATAATTGATTTCCCAATAACGGTGTCTAGGTTAATTGCGACCGCATTTATTTTAAAACTATTGCGGATCTTTTTTTTCCCTCAAATTATTTGAAATTAGTAGTAATAGTTACTAACAACTTGTACCACTAATGTATCTGGTACTTGTACTGAATTCTACCGAATTAGGAACAATTATACTGTGATATGCATTTGGTGTTATTATTTGTTACTGTTACCTGTGCGGGATTTGAGCTTCTTTTCAGAAAATTATGTGCTACTTGAGTTTACTAATTCTCAGTTAATGCCTGGATACACTTGTCATTAGTTGGTAAAGATTCGTTGGCGCCTTTTTGGTTTTTAATCATTTTTTAATACTTAAAGAACTACACGCCGTTTTACTGACTGGCCGGACGGCAATTTATCCAAGTAGTCATAAAGTTTGTTTAGATTTGAGAAAAATTTGCCAAGGATTCGGTTTGATGTTAACAAACAACTTCAACTCACTGAGCTGAAAGAAAGGAATATTCGACTTATCAAAACTTGCACGGACATCAACAAGCGAGCATGAGCATATAATAAATATAGAAAATATACCAAACTAAAAAGAGGTGTCAGATGCCGATGCTTACTCCTCCCAATGTTTTCAATAAGTAAGCGTAGATCCAAGAAAGGTTTCGAAAACTTCCTGATAGTGTGTGATCCAAATCTCCACACATTAGACTTTAATTTTCAGGGTAACGAATTTTATGGTGGTGAGCAACAGCAGCAACGAGAACGGAGAGAGTGCTCCCAGGATAACTTTTTGGAGATGTCGCTTATTAGAAATATCTAGGAGGTAACTTACATAACAATACATCGCATTCAGACTCAGACTCTGAGATAATGGTTAGAAGTGGTGATGGGCATAACCGGACAATTTTCATAACCGAATTATTTGCACTCGAATTATATTAATAACCGAATGATTATTTGAATAATCATTCGAATAAATTTTGGCTCTCGATTCGTTTCGATTTTGCCGGTTGGCGGTTTACCGGTTGGCGGTTTGCCGGTTGGCGGTTTACCGTCATCTGCATCGGCACCGTAACTTGCAGATAGCAGATGAACTCAGTTAATCGTTAATTATAATAATTGTATAAATGATTTTTATTTGATTTCTAAGGAGTTTAAACCATTGAGAATAGCTATATCAATACTAATCATAAAGAAATTACAAAAATATGCGAATACAAAGTATCTATTGATTCTATTTCTAGTTCCTAAAATTCTCTAGTAGCCACCCTTCCCTTTTCGCTTGCATATAATACCGGTATATTTTAGAATCCATAATTTATCTACGTTCAGCCTTCCGCGGTTCTAAGGACGCACACTTAAAATTTTAAACATCGAAATCCACTTCTTGTCCCACTTTCATACCATATGGCGCCGGATGGGCATCGACTGCTCCGTTATTAAAAATTAAATATAAATCTGTTACGATATTGGAAAATCTTGTTTCGCTTTCTGTTTATCCCTTATTAGGCATAATCAACAGCGTTTGGAAGCAAAAATTTAGGTCGTTATAATTTAGTACCAACACAGCTTCGGAAAATGTGTTAATAACATCAACAAGCAGCCGCGAGCCTCACTTGGGTCAATCAGTACATTCTGCCTTGCTTATGGTTCTGAATGACTTATTATCTACAGAATTTCGATCACTCGCAGGTCGCTGAGATACGGCATGTAGTACGAATCAAAATGAGGTTATTTTTCATTCGAATACTTGGAACGAAAACCGAGTTACAGAGGTTATTTCAATAACCGGATAACCGGTTATTTTTCATTCGAATAAGCCCATCACTAGTTAGAAGAGCAGCAGAAAAATTTGCATTTGTCATAGATAGATTTAAACATTTAAAAAGTGTCAATTATGGTAATACAGGCGAAAGCTTGGAATTTCTTGAATCAGCAGAAAGAAAATAGCGATATATTAAAAATTATGAACACAGAAATAAAGGTGGGTGTCTACAGGCAGTAAATGTCAAGGTATAACAATATGAAGTGGTGGATAGATCGAACGCTGGTCTTGAGATACATATTTGGGATTTTTGTTTTAGGCGATTGAAAAGCGTGTAAATCGTAGGAAATCAGATGTTTTGATTTGCTGCAACCTATGTGGTTAAGCCAAGATATGATGGTATACTTATTGGAAATGATTTGCATACTAACCGCATGAACTCTCAGACAAGGAATTCTGTATCGCCATGTTTCATGTTGGTTTTTCGTTTTACCGGATTTACAGCACGTCTTCAAGTAATATTCAATTACTCTTTAATAAATCCTTAATTATAATCTTGAATTAATCATGATGTTACGATTGCACATAGCATGCTGGGGATAAACACGGTATATTTGTCGCCTCAGATATATTCTAGCAGAAATCCGATCCCTTACCAGTTCATACGCTTTATGGTCGTCTAACTTTTGACAGAAATGATAAATAATTGTGTATATATTAAAAACTGTATACTAAACTTCTTTTATTGGCGAGCATTGAAAGAGAAATTATACTGCACCTACAAATAATTATATTTGTGCGTCTTTCATCCTCGTTCTTTTTCAAGAATTGGTTAGTAGCTCCTTTTCGACAAACAAAGCCATTTGAGATTGTTGCTACTTGGTGCTCATATTTTTATATCATATTTTTTTTTGCCTCTAGTTTAAGTGATACTAACTACCTCTCAGAAGTCGTCGGGGTTTGCTAATTCCTTAATTGTTAGTTTGAGTGACGTGATTGATTGATTGATTGATTAAAAGCAGGGATTTAGATGGGTTAGTAGTGAGCCCAGTTTTGCACTTCGACTCTGTGGTCTTTTGTGCCCCCCCTGACCCTATTAAAATAGATCTGCACCTTCAACGAGTTGTAGGAGGTGTTTTACGAGGTGCTCGTGTGTGAGAGCTGCTCCGTGTAGAGTTCCCCCGAAAATTTGCTGTCTTTTGCGGAGTAACGCTGGACAGTCGAAGATTATGTGTGAGGCTGTCTCCTCCTCTTCCTGACATAATCTACAGAGTATATCCCCTCTGTATATGCCTATTTTGTGTAGGTGTTTTCTCAGGTGGTAGTGTCCTGTGACTAGTCCTACCAGCCGTCTGATCTGAGTTCGTCCTAGATGGAGTACATCAGTTGTTAGTCTGCGAGAAGGCGTTCTAATTATTTCCTTCCCCAGTGTTTGTCCCTGTGTGGCATCCCAGCGAGAAGCGTGTTGTCTACGGGTCCATTTTTCTATCGCTGTTCGGATGCTTTGTTTGGGTATACCAAATACTGGTTCTGGGCCTATAAATGGGGTAGATGCACCAGCTTTTGCGAGGGCGTCTGCCGCTTCGTTTCCCTCTATCCCTGTGTGCCCTGGCACCCAAATGAGCTGAACAGTGTTCTTTTCAGATAGGAGTGTCAGGTGACTTAAGCATTCTCTTGTTAGCACAGAGCTTACACGAGGTGATTCAAGCGCTTTCAGTGCTGCTTGACTGTCAGAAAGTATGCTTATGCGTTGTTGGGAATACCCGCGTTTTGCATTTTCCTGGACGCATTGCATTATAGCAAAGGTTTCAGCTTGAAAGACTGTGGCTTTGGTCCCAAGAGATACACTAATGTCCTCTTTTGGTCTTACGCCATGTATTCCAGCACCCGTGCCCTCTGCTGTTCGGGATCCATCTGTGTACCAGACTAGCCCATTTGGCAGGTGGGTTTGGGGTTTCTTGGGTCTAGTCATTGCGATCGTACCTCACAGTGAAAGGTTTGTCAAAGGAATACTCTGGAAGGCTGTAGTCTGAGCCCATTTTTAAGATGGGGTTACCTTCGCCCACTTCCTGTATCCGTTTGTGTCCGCACCGTTCCTGGTTGGTGTTCCAGTTTCCGGTGGTTTTCATTCTGTATGCTCCAATCTGGGCTTCCCCTTTTAGATATATGTCTAGAGGTGTTAGTCCCAAGAGAGCTTCCATAGATGCTGTTGGAATGCTATTCATAACTCCACAGATGCACAAACAAGCCAGTCTCTGTATCCTGAATAGTTTTTTAATTGCTGTTTTTTGTTCTACCTTTGGCCACCATACCAAGGTGCCATAGGATATCACGGGTCTGACTACTGTTATGTAGTACCAATAAACCATCATTGGTTTCAGTCCCCATGTTTTACCAAACATGCGTCTACCCATCATGAGGGCCATTTTTGTTTGGTTTGCTATTTTATCTAGGTGTGCATTCCAGTTTAGTTTTGCATCTAGGGTAATACCCAGATATTTAACTTCCTGGCTAACCTGAATTCTTTCACCAAAGATTGTAAGGTTGTTGAAGGCCTCTACATTTCTTTTCTTAGTGAAAGGTATTATAGATGTTTTGCTAGGGTTTACCTTGAGGTTTTCCCTATTGCACCATCCCTGAGTGATGTTCAGTGCCCTTTGCATGATAGCTGCTGCAATGATGGTTGGATACTTGCCCCTTATGAGAATGACTATGTCATCTGCATAACCTTGGGTGTAGAACCCTTCATCATTGAGTGTCTGCAGGAGATCGTTTACTACCATGTTCCACAGTAGTGGGGATAGTACACCCCCTTGTGGACAACCTCTGACAGCACGTGCCTTGAGGGATTCTTCTCCCAAATCGGCCTGTATCTGGCGTCCCTCTAACATGGTTTTTATCCATCTGTTTGTGATGTCGTCCACACCATGTCTTAGGGTTGCAGTCATTATTGATTCGAAGGAGGTATTATCAAATGCTCCCTCTATGTCCAGGAAAGCAGCAAGGGCTACTTCCTTGTTGGTTATCGACATTTCTACCCTACTGAGTAGGTTGTGAAGTGCCGATTCGCATGATTTTCCTGGTTGATATGCATATTGGCTACGATGTATGGGATTGTCTTTCAAGACCCCATCTCGTATTTGCCTGTCTACCAGTTTTTCCATAGTCTTTAGACAGAAAGACATTAGGCTAATCGGTCTATATCCCTTTGGCAGGGTGTACGATGCTCGCCCTGGTTTGGGAATGAAGACGACCTTGATCGGTCTCTACGCCAGTGGCAAGTAGTTTCCCGCTAGGCATAGGCGAAAGATCTTAATTAGGATCGGTACCAGAAGGTCTATTCCCCGCTGCAGTAGAGCGGGGAAGATTCCATCTGGTCCGGGTGATTTATAAGGTGAGAAGGATTTTATAGCCCACTGTACCTTGCTGTGACTGATCACTTCCCTAGCTACCTTCCACTCGTCTCTCGCGGGCCTTTTTGAGAAGTTGCTAGGGACTGGCTGTGATGTTATGTTAGCTTGATCAGCCATCAGTGCTCCTGGAAAGTGTGCTTGAATTAGCATTTCCAGGGTTTCCCTTTCACTGGTTGTGTATTCCTGTGTCGGTTTTAGCATGTTCCCGACTGGATTTAAAGGGTCTTTTGACAGAACTTTGTGGAGGCGTGCTGTTTCTGTGGTGCCTTCAATGTCCCCACAGAAGCTCCTCCATGAGTCTGTTTTTGCTTTTCTCAGAGCTTTGTTATATTCGGTTAGAGCCTGGGCGTGTTGGCCCCACTCTCCGTTCCTTTTTGCTCTGTTAAAGAGTTTTCGTGCACTTTTCCTCAGGTTGGCCAGGTGTTCATTCCACCATATGACCTTCCTGTTGGTCTGTCTCTTTCTTAATGGACAGTTGTTTTCATATGAGGTTAGTATGGCGTCATTCATTTGGTCCACAATTACCTCAATGTCTGCTGGCGTATGGATATGGGTTTTAACATCGGATAACTTGCTAAGAAGTTCCTCCCTGTATGCAGCCCAATCAGTTTTTCTGGGATTTCGATAGGTTATTGTTTCCTTTTCAAAATCTGCCAGGAAGTACTCAATGTGTCTATGATCAGACAGTGATGGTTCGTTAGATACGTGCCATTGTATTACTCTGTCTTGCAGTCCAGCCGTGGACAGAGTTATGTCAATGACTTCTTGCCGACGTCGAGTTACAAAAGTAGGCTCACTACCTCGGTTAAGTATTTGTAAGTTATTACTTACCAAATATTCCAGGAGATCGGTTCCTCTCTGGTTTGTGTCCGTGCTGCCCCATGCAGTGTTGTGCGCATTGGCATCGCAGCCTGCTAAGAACTGGAGGCGGTTGGCCTCGCAGAACGTTACAGTTTCCATCAACTCTGTGCTTGGTGGAGGGTTGATGGCATCGTAGGGAAGGTATACGGAGGATATCACTACCTGCCTCTCGTTGCCCTCACTGATTTGTTTCAGTTTAATGGTTGTTAGATCCCTAAAACGTAAGTTGTACAGAGCCATGCATTTTACCCCCCTTCTTACATAAATACATGTCCTGGGTATATCAGAGGATTTATCGTATATTAACTCACCTCTGGCTTGTCCGAGTCCCATTATTTGGCCCCTTACTATCCATGGTTCTTGGATGAGGGCCACATCAATGTCCTCGGTTTGTAACCGGCTGCATAATACAGCTGTGGCTCCCCTACTGTGTTGGAGGTTTACTTGCAGTAGCCTCAGGACACTTGCTGGTGCTTGCGCCATCTTGTCCGTCAGGGGTAGGTGCAGATAGACATCTGAAAGTTGCTCTACCTAGGCCTAAACATGGCTTCATGTTCAGGTTACGGAGAGTGGTTAGGGATGCCTCGTCGATCAACATGATCAGTGTCCTGCCTTTAGGCTCCGATACACTGTTGATGACTCGCCAGTCCTCTGTCTTCAGCCCCTTGTTCTGGGTCTTAAGGAGATCAAGGATATCCTTCTGCGGTTTGGTAATAAAGGGTTTGGGAGCCCACCTAAGTACTTTGGCCGCATTCAGGATCTCCTTGGCTGGTCCTACTCTGAGCCTAGCTCCCTCCCACAGCTGGAGGTTTGGAGTCGTAGTTGTCAGCCATGACTTCGTTTCCTCGCTCTTGCAGGAGAAGATGACTGCACCTTTATCAAAGTAGCAGTTGTTGAACTGTGGTCCTGTTCCTTCCCCTCCGGGTTGGATTTGTCCCAACAGTGCGGACTGAACTTCTTCGGCTTGTTCCTCCGTCAGGCGTGTCTCTGGGAAGTCCTGAGGAGCTATAGCCATTTTTAATCCTTTAAGGGCTTCCTTAAAGGTTTCTTTCCTCACTGCATTATCATCAGTGCAGGACTTTTTTGCAGTTGTCGCGGTTTGAGAGTTTGGTGTGCTCCCGTCGGACCTCTGCCTCTTTTTAGAAGGTGTAGTAGCCGGTACGCCTGAGCCGCCAGCTGTTTCACCTTTCTTAACACTGCCGGTGGGAGCGTGTGAGCTCCCGTCACGGTTTGTGTTAGGTTTCTTGGGGTTCTTTCTCCTATGGCGTATGGGTTTGCCAAGAGCTTTGGCCCTCTCGATTGCGGCTTTCCGTCTCTGTGCTCCAGAAAGCCGTTGCAGTGACACCGTTTCGATTTTGGAGGTTAGGGTATCAGCCTCCGAATCGACGGTGGTTCCCTCCTCAGTTATGGGCTTTTCAGCCACATCTGATTTGGGTGATTTCAACAGGGCTTCTTCATCCCCGCTGGAAAGGTTAGGTAATATGTCTTCGTTATCCATATTGTTCCCACGAGTATGGGGGAAAGGGTTTCGACACGCACGGAGCCCCCTGCATACGTGAAGGGCTAAATACAACGGGGTGCACCAGGTGCCCCGAGGTTGGTCGCTAGGGACCAGGTTGCTTCCTGGCCATGCATCCCTTCGGCGCGCCCCGTACTTTGGGATTAGGGGGGTTTTTATAGTGGGGCCCCATCCACACGAACCAGGCGGTTAAGCCCAGTTTTCCGTGCCCCAGGTTGACACTACCCTGAGCGCCGAAGGCCACTCAGGGGTCGTTGCATCAAACACTGGTGGTTTACGGTATGCGAGGTGGTCTGCGACAGCTGTGCTGCTGACCAGTCATTCCCGTAAAGGGTCGTGGCCGTTCCCCTATCTGCCACCTGGGGACGCACCCGGTCGGCGCTCAACCGACATGGCAATTAAGCCATGCTCTCGGGTTGAATGACGTGACATTTCTTATAATAAATTTTCGGAAATTCATATATGCTAGTGGTTTCCTTATCTACTAGTTTCATTCAGGGTATTTAAATACCGCCAATTTCCTTCATCTTAAAAATTGTTGTTCTACTCAGTGCTACTTACTAATACCGCATACAAGTTAGATATCTGCAGAGGTAATAACATAACATGGATTTAGACACACATCTTGATCTAATTTTATGTACAAACAACCAACTTCACGAAGTATACGCAACGGTGGTGGACAAATACTCTATCTAAGCCAGAATGTAATTAGTGCTGTAACAACTAATATTAAATGCAGGAGCAAAGCTTAGGTCAAAGGTTAAACCCAAATGCAGTTTGTAATGTTCTGTCGGATGCAGGTAGCGGAGATTAACTGAATTCCAACCTTTAGGTTAGATAGGGGCCACTTTGCACCCAGCTAATGTAGTTCCTGTTATTTCAAAAATAAGGACTAAGCACTTCCGGGCAGTATAGTTTGCATCATAGATTACGATTCTTGCTCCAAAACTGCAGTATTGCGGAAAGCGAATGCTATTTATTATTCCAGCCCTGCACACAGCATAAAATTCGGTTATCGGGTGCGCCAGTTTCGGTTTGAAGCTATTATTGTTGTTGCGCGATTGGCTTGTTTTAAAGTAAAGTGCAATTTTTAAAGTTAGGAAGTGGCGTCTTACAATTACCGAAAATTTAATACTTTTATATATAGAGAGAGAACGACGAAGTCTACTAAAAATAGGCCCTGATATTATATACGAATAATTATAAGCATTATTTAAATTTATGTAGAACAAATTACAAGGCATCTATGTTCTTTATCAACTCAACGCAAAAACGTATAATTAAATAAACTGTAGAAAATAGCCTGCAATAAAATAAAAAAACACCATTACTAACTATTTGAACAGTAAAGTTTACTTAAGAACCTTCGGTTTTAAACTGTACATTTAATTTTTTTTTAGTAATATTTTTTTCAATATTTCCACTAATTTGTCAAGATTGATGTGTGCAGTGCTGCGATGCTTTTTCTGGTCGTCCAGTCTTACTGCAAATTTTATCTGGTCTTTATATCTATTTATTTAGTTATTATTTACATCGGTGTGACCCAGTGCAATGCTGAGCACACAAATAAATGTAAATATAGAGTTGCATCAAAGCTCAATATTAGTCACGCTACTATTTAAACCTCTACATTGTTACATTCGTTTTCTCCGGCGTATAAGCACACACCGCTGACCTTACATCGTTGAGAAGAATGATTTTGCGCTTAACGCTAGCTAGACGACGGGCATTTATAGTGAGAATAGTCTTATATTCGTCCTCTAGCAGAAAGGCTGCTTTTGGAGAGGGAGGTTTTACTGTGTTAATTGCAAGATAAGTATATCCGGGTTAAGGAGAAAGTTGAAAGATTCTCCAATTACGAGCTAAACATCGATTACCACAATGTGGTATTACAAAACAATAATTATCCTTCAAAAACGTCTAGAGAATATTCCTATAAGCTAAGAATTGGCAACTTCATAATCCAGAAATCACACAATCTGGAAAGCGTCAGCGAAAATATTTCTACTTTAAACCTAGCGTACCATGCAACAGAATAATAAGATTTGTTGTGGTTCGACAGCTCTCATTCCAAGAAAGTAATTATTGAGTTAAATACGGCGATGAAAATAATAACTGGTTCCATTAAATCCACCCTAATGCACTGGCTTTCAACACTCAGCCATCTACCTGAATTACATAGGCAAGAGGCTCTTGTAAGAAAGCACACTGGATGTATGAATAACGCCAAAGTACCAAATCACAATGGTACCCTTCACTTGGCAAAGAACCGGTTACGTTCCAGAAAACCATCTATTATTCTGATAGAACAACTGGCAGCTGATAATTTTGTCTCCGAAGCCAAGCAACTAATTCCTGGATTGAAAGTACATCCCAGGAAGTACGTGATCTGATTGAACTAACGGAGAACGCCCATAGATTCGAACTGTTCCGATATATGCGAAAAAAATTAACTAGGATTTGCACAAAACCTGGGAGAAGCGTGCCATAGAAGAAGTAGGAAAATACATCTATATATTTACTCCAGTGTCACAAGAGAAACTAGCAAATATATGAGTGTATCTGTTAATACGTAGCTAACTGAGACACAATGAGTGACACAATATATAATATCGGAAATCAGAGAGAAGTAATAATCCTAAGAGGTTTGAATGCTAAAACTACACGAAGAAAATGATCCTATTCTTTGAGCATTTGGGGAAGAAGCTAGAAGCGAAGACGATCAGAGATGTACATATATCAGCAGCTAGCAAAAAAATTAATATCAAGAGTATGAACAGCAAAGCGAACTTAGAAAGCTGTCCGCTTTGTGTTCACGTCCTTTGCTTAATCCAAGTTATGGAGGAAAGGATGACCTTATGCCATACTTTTCGATCCCACCAAAATCTGACAGTGTTCGCACATGCAAACTAAGGACACGTTACCATTATACGTACAGGCTAGAAAACGATAACCTCATATCTAACTCTATATCGGAAATTAAAGTAAGGAACGAGCTACCAGAGTGCTTACTACAAGGGCGTTGCCTGTCTTCAGCTCTATTCAAAATCTATCTCGATGGAGAGAAAGATTCCCAAAGAACAACTTTTCCTATCACAGATGATAACCCATTATTGACATTTCTTCAAAGACCATGTGATAATAGCTCAATACAAAGAAGATGTTGAGTATATGGTGTCGTATGTTAATGGAAGCTTATTGTAAATAGAGCTTGGACAATCAATGGCAATCAAGTTAAATAGAAAAAAAAAATCATGAGAGGGAACGAACAATTATATTCTGAAATGGGCACATAATATGCAATGATCAACAACTACTACAAATAATAACTTATTAATACTTGAGAGGTGTCGTATCTAAAGACGGTAAAATGAAAAACGAATTATCTATACAAGACAATGTTTAGGAAAAGAGAACTAGAGCAATGTAAAATACATAATAACAACAATAGCTTATGGAAGCGAGCTATGGGCAACTCCAGACAAGCAATGGAGAAAAAAGGACAAATTCTTAAGAAAAACAATTGAAATAAATAACAGGGCAGATTAAAAAACGAGTAAACAACAGATGAGCTACAACAAGAGCCAATATTGTAGAAATTAGAAAAAAAAGATAACTAGGATGGTATGATCACATAGCACGAATGAATAAAAATAGACTAGCGAAGAATGCTATGGAAGCAAATATTAGTGTCCAGGGATTTTTGGAGCTACTTGATTACAGATTCAAATTCAAAGTCAAAATACTGTAATAAAATGGCTGAGCCCCTATTTATTGATGAATGGATACCTTTTTCAGTAACCTAGAAAAAAGACTATAGACTTGCCAGTGTCCAGATTAACAAGCAAGAAATGAAATAGATTATACATATTATATCTAATAATAAAAATATAGTTATGGACACATGTGTCATTAATACAGTAAACCTAGATAGCAATCATCGTATGGCACTAGTCAAGATGTACATTAACATAGTACAGGAATAAAGAGAAGTAGCAACAAGTAATTCTTACTAAATTAACATAGAATAGCTAAAAATTAAAAGTACTAAGTACCAGAAAAGACTTCAAAGGTATAAGGAATTGAAAACTAAAAAAGACACTTTCGATTATTGCAATGCAAACATCGTACGTGGCATAATAGAAATATCTCAAAAGACAGCACCAGAAGAGGCACAACTGAAGAAACAAAATAAAGAAACGTGTTTTTGTATTAAAAGTGAGTGCAATAAATCAGAAACCTTATTTTCAAAACAGCATCAATTAGTATTCATCAGCCTCCCTTTTACTTGCGTTTATTTTCAACATGCTTCTAATGGTACCCGTATAGATAAACCGTGTTGTACCTGCCTGGGTGCGTGTGTTACGTATTCGGCGGCACCCATCGCGCGCACTCCGTCTTTGATCGGCTCTGTCGTCACAGCGTGCTTCATAATTCTACGATAAGCAAGTACATGTGGCAGAGCAGAGCGGGCCAAGGGCGCTGTCAAAACTTGGGGTATGATTACTTTTGACGATTAGTTGTTTAGCCCTGCATAGTTTTGGATCCCGTTAAAGTCAATCGAGACACGGGTAGGTCCGCCTAATGATAAGTTGAGGTTATATCATAACTCAGAATAGTTATTTTCAAAGGCGTTACTTGCTTTTGGACTTGAAGTCTAGATTGCTTCCCCAAACCGCGAAACAGGGATCAACCAATGGGTCGAAAAGTGTGTTGAATGGCTGCTTTCCATGAAATACAGATCACCAGAGGCAAGATCTTTCCAATACAATTTTCTTGTACTACTTTTTATTTATCTCTTTTTGTTGTAAAATTAAGTAATAATTTTTTTTGAGAAATATTTCCGATTTGCAAACTTATTTTGAAAACTATGTGTAGAATGTAATCGCTATCAGGAAAACATGGCTAACGCAGAATATACGAGATTAACCCTTATGTGGCGGCAAAAATAATACAACGTACATGGCGGGAGGTGGTACCTGGGTACCACTGTGTATTTTGAATGGTGTTGCGTGGATTGTTGTATGTTTGTGTGCCTGTGCGAACCTAACGGTACCGTTGACTGTTTTTTGTGCTTAGTCAGCTCTCATGTATGTTCCAGTCGACGTTGTGATCCGGTTGAATTATGATCAGTTTAGTTCAAATGGAAAAAAAGAATGCCTTCTACTGGTGCTGATAGTGTTGCTGCACCATAAAATTTCAGATGATATCTGGACTTAGATAAGTATATTTGTTTGTTTGTTTGTAATGGACAAGGTCTAAGCATGCGAAGTACCAGGTACTTTAGACACCGACTCCTTTGATCACATGATCAAAGTCCTACTTAGAATTTTGCCGAGACTAAGGAGTTCCAGGCCTAGCAAGGGATCTTTTACATGCTACACTTTGTAGCAACATGGGATCCACTGCTTTATATCACTTCCGAATGATGGCATTCTGTAGAGCTTTTCATCCTCATTTTTTATTTTTTTAAACCTCACCGGGATCGAGAATCGAACTCTCGATCGACCCTTAGATCAGTAGCCAGAATGCTTAACCACTGAGCTACGGAGCCCGGCCGTATAAACTAGTTGCTTTATTTTTGTGTTTGTTCGAGTTAATGGTTTTCGACATAGAGTGATGGCTGAAGAAGTCGCAAGATTGTATGAAATGTCTGATAAAGAATTTGGTGATTCATTTGAAGATAGTAACGACGAGGATTATGAGCCACCAGTAAATGATACAGAATCAGACGTAGAAGATGTTTACACTAGACAGCGAAATAGAAGTGGAGCTGAACAGGGACGACAATGAAGAAATTATTACAGAGACGGGGACTACTGCAACTCCTCCGTTTATTGTAGAAGTAATTCGACCATCTGCAATAAGACCCCATTACCCTAGTCTCAATCCGGTTGTATATCATTCGAGAATCAAGTAATGGGCTTTAACATTGACGAAACAACTGTAATGCAATTATGTTGGCATTACAAAGTTTTATATGGACTCATTCTGGTTGGTACGCTTATGAAAAACACACCCTATAATACAAAAGACCTTTAAGCTGAAATGGAACAACCGCCTTTTCAACAAACTTTGCTTTCAACACAGATGCCATGTTGTGCTCGTATGTCCCAAAGGTAAAGTAATTTTTAGATGATTTCGAAGGCTTTCACGGCCATTGTCATTAAGTAAAAAACAACTTCCGGGATTGGACCTTGTCATTATTGAAGTCGAAGAATTCAACGTTTCACCCACTTTCGTAAGGGGCTTCATTAGGAGGAAAAAGCAAAAAGTGCTATTTTTGCTTTTCCTCCTGATGAAGCCCCTTACAAAAGTGGGCGAAACGTTGAGTTTTTCGACCTCAATAAAGACGCGGTCCAATCCCAGAAGTCGTTCTTTATTTAAGGTAAACCTTAGTTTTGTTATCAACGATACACTCTATGCAACTGATGATACCCTGAAGCCAAAGCCTGAAGAAATCTCGTTTTATGACGAAACTAAGTCAGATGCTGACGTTAAAATTTTGAAAATATACACGTGGCGAGCAAGCCATCGACCAGTGGCCTTTTTTGTAGTAACTCTGGCTGCCTACATTATCTACACTGAAAACAATTCCACGAAAAGCATCAGAACATAAATAAGAGGATACATTTCTTAACAGATTTAGCTCGTGATCTGTGCTTGCTAGCTGTGAACCAACGAAGCGAAAATCCCATGGTATTGAAAAATCGGTTTATGAAAACACCATTGAAAGTGTTGTAGGAATTTCTGTGGAAGCTTCTAATAATTCAAATCTTGTCCCCGAACAGTGGTACCCAGGTACCACCGTCCGCCAGAATGTGTTGATATTTTATCAAGGCCAAAGAAACCCGACATTCCATACCTCCCAATACATGACATTTTCAAAATATGCTTACAATTATATATTTAGAGATGTCCTAGAAGCTCAAGTTGATCTGTCTTCTCAAAACCGAAATATTCTGTATTTTATACCCTAAAAGTACCAGGGTACCACCTTCAGCCACATAAGGGTTAATATATGCATTTCCAGGTTATAAAATAAATCATAAAGGTCGTGAGCATAATAAGGGTGGTGATGTAGCTTTTTATGTACAAAAAAACTTAATCTTTAAGTTAAATCTTATTTAATCGATCAGTTATGGTTTAGAGTGAAAATATAGACGAAATATTGTGTGTTTGGAGCAGATTACACAGCAGAATATCAAATTGCAATACGTATAAGTGAATTTGACATTACCTTGTCCTCTATAGCACCAGATTGTGACACTTTATTTTGGATGGGAATTTCTAACATTAATATATTAAATCAGAACTGTTTGTTAGTAAATCAGAAGGTACCTCTAATTGATAGTTATAACTTACCAGAAGTAGTCAACGTGCTAGGGATGGGAGCCTGACGTCAAAACAGTCGGGTCACTGTGGGTCCCGTCTTGAACGTGAGCAATACTTGAAAATCGGGCCATGAACTTGAGTGAAAATTTCCCAGGCGTAATTTACGTTTCACATTAATTTCACGTTAAACATTTAATAATCAATAAAAATCTGTTGGGTGTCTCACTCCTCCCCCGTTGACTGGCCATGTGGAAGATCTAGAGCCTCCCAGTCATTGTACTTCTGTGTGGCAGCCTGCAACGACGGAGCTTCGCACCTGTGTTGTGTTGTGAATGTTGTGTCTACAGTTAATCGCGTGTCTGCGTCTATAGGCGACCAAGTGCAACTAAAAGACTAAAAAAGCAATAGCGGTTCCAGTACCTAGAATTAGCAAACCTTATCAATTTAAAGACCTCAGGCCGATTAGTATCCTACAAGTATTATCAGTATTATCAGATGTAATTGAAAACATCATTGATATTCAAATTAGGGACTCTCTCACATGCCGTAACATTCTCATAGAAACCCAGTCTGGTTTTAGGCCTGGTGATAATTATGCTACTGTATTACTTACTAGAACCGACAATATCCTTACAGCCTAATGACATGAATCAAACCACTTTACTTGTCTTATTCGACTATAGTAAAGCATTTGACACTATGAATCACGACATATTTTTTGCGGTATTAAAATACATATATTTTGATGAGCGTGTAGTGCGACTATTGCGGAAGTATGTGGAAAATACAACATAATACGTAAAGTTACTGTCAAACTCGGTAGAGAGCGGTGTACTTCGGGGGTCAATACTTGGATCATTACATACTATTTATAACATCAATTTCTCAAAAATGTTAAGTTTTTACAAATCAGTATGATGATGACAAACAAATTTAACTCTCGCTTACATTGAATGAAACAGCTGTGGATACTAATCGTATAAATACGAATGCGAATACAAAGAATAACCTCATACTGTATATATGTTGTGTTTACATACCTCCGGGATCGAATTTTAGAACCACTTTAAATTATTTTCTTGCAAAATTATCTAACATCATGTCTTCTTTAAAAAATAACGAAACAATTTTAATTTGTGGCGATTTTAATCTGCCTAACATTAATTGGGTTAAAAACAGTGACAATCATAGCATGCAACCGTCAGTTACTTATGATTGTATTTCTAATGTATTTATAGATTCACTTTCTGAAAACAATTTACTTCAATTTAATAGCATAAAAAATACAAATTCTCGAATTTTAGATCTTATTCTTTCAAGTTGCGAAAATGTAGAAGTTATGGAGTGTGACCAGCCACTAAGTGTTGTCGATAGTCACCACCCACCTCTTGAAATATATTTCAAATCTGAATTAGTTAAGCCACTTACTGAGGCCAATCGTGTAATTTATAATTTCAGGAAAGCCGACTATAACTCAATTAATGCTAGGTTATCCTCAATTGATTGGAAAAGAGAAATGGAAATTTTTAATACTGATGATTCCGTAAGCAAACTGTATGAAATTCTTAATGCTCTTATTACCGAATATGTACCAATAGTTTTCAAACGTAATGATGATTATCCTATTTGGTTTTCTGTCGAGTTAATTAAGTTAATGAGGGAGAAGTATAAAGCACATCGGAAATACAAAAAATACAAATCACCATTAGATTACAGGACATTTAGCCAACTAAGAAGACGTGTGAAAGCTTTAATTAAAGTTTGCTTTAATAATTATATTAACAATATCGAGTCCAAAATATGTAACAATACAAAAAAGCTGTGGACATTTTTAAAGCACAAAAAGGTAGTTCAGGGTATTCCGAATAATATGATGCTGGGTGAAAAATCTGCAAATGACGGTGAAGCAGTATGTAATTTATTTTCAGAATTTTTCAGTTCTGTATACACTCTTGATTCCGGTATAAAAAATACAAATCGGATAAGTAATAGCAGCATCTCATTGGGAACCTGCAGTTTTTTGGAGAATGAAGTTTTGTCAGTACTGAATACAATTGATATTAATAAGGGGGCTGGTCCTGACAATATACCCAGTATACTTATAAAATCTTGTGCATCAACTTTAGCAGAACCTCTAACGATCATCTTTAATAAGTCTTTAAACGAAGGCTGTTTTCCGAAAAAATGGAAGAATGCGTTCGTAACTCCAATTTTTAAATCTGGAAATAAAAATTTAATAACGAATTATAGGCCTATTTCTAAATTATGCATCTTTGGCAAAATATTGGAAAAACTTCTTTACGGAGTAATTTTCATCACCTTCAAGGGAACTATTATACCGCAGCAGCATGGATTTTGTTCTAATAGATCTGTTTCATCAAATTTACTTATTTTCACAAATTTTATAAAAAACTGTATGGATGAAAGATTAGAAGTACATGCTGTGTATACCGACTTTAGCAAAGCCTTTGATAAGGTGGATCACTCTCTGTTAATTGATAAATTAAATATGCTCGGTATACATGGTGATCTTTTACGATGGATTTCTTCTTACTTAGATCATAGAACTCAGTGTGTATCGTTTAACGGTTATACATCAGATAGTGTCTCCATTACTTCCGGAGTACCGCAGGGTTCACATCTAGGGCCATTGTTGTTTATACTCTACATTAATGATATTTCTAAATGCTTTAAAAACACCAATTTTTTGTTGTATGCGGATGATTTAAAAATTTACTCAAGAATTAACAACATTAACGACTGTTATAATTTGCAAAATGATTTAAATAAATTTTCTAACTACTGTACTGATAACCGTTTACTACTTAATACTGACAAATGTTATTCAATTAAATTTACGAGAAATCGCCATAAAATTTTATTCGCCTATCACGTTAATCAAACTGCAATTTCGGAACAAAGTACAATAAGGGACCTGGGTGTGATTCTTGACAATAAATTGTTGTTCGATGCACACATAAATAACATAACTCAAAAAGCATATAAAACACTTGGTTTTATAATGAGGTGCTGCAAGCCCTTCAAAAGTGCCCATTGTTTCCAGCTTCTGTATTTTGCTATGGTTCGTAGTGTTTTAGAATTTGCCGCTCCGGTGTGGAATCCCCAGTATAATATCTATATTGACAGAATAGAAAAAATTCAGAACAAGTTTGCTAAATATCTGAAACATAATTCAATTCAATTAAATCAGAGGCAGCAGAGCTTACAGTCAAGACGAAAATTGTTGGACTTATGTGTTTTATTTAAACTTTTTAATGAGAAAATCGACTGTCCAGACTTATTATCTGAATTTTCTCTAAAAGTTCCATCTAGGCCAACGCGAAGCAATGACGTTTTTGCTCTACAATTCAAAAATACGAACGCTGCAATCAATTCTCCGGTTTATCGTTTGTCTTGGTACTATAATTATTACTGCAAATTTCCAAATTGTCCTAATTTATTTAATTCGACCTTCACAAATTTTAAGTATAAAATGTCTCAGTTGGTATTTTTAAACTGATTTTGCTTTTGCGAATTACGGCGTCTCGGGATGCTATGGGGGTCAGGACGTGTCGCCTAGCCTACACGCTGGTGCGTTACATTTTATTTCCATGGCATCCTGAGTCTTTTCATATTGTTAGTGAAAGCCATATCACATATGCTTTTTACTTCTCCTGCACTCCTCTCCTACATGTTTTAGTTTTTAATATTTATTATTACTATTCATGTATATTTTATTACATTCACTTGTCATTGGTACCAAACTTGTGCTTTTTTCATTGAATGGCATGACTTTCAATGTAATATTATGATTATAAATGTATGTAGTGGTAAATTGTAATTGGGTTGATGCTTTTGCGTGTCAACCTGTTATTTACCCAAATAAATAAATAAATAAATAAATAAAATAAATAAATAAATAAAAATAGTAGCAGTATCATTAGGTAAAACAGCTTAAAAACATTCCTTAGTAATAAATGCTGATAAAACATCTGTAATACTACTTGTGGAAGCCAAGTATTAGCGATTCTTTACCTTTCATTCTCATACAAGGGAAAATTGATTACACTCGTGAAAGTGGTGAAAGATCTGGGTATCATAATAGACTCTTCTTTACGATTTAAACATGTGACAGATATTTCTTGAAAAGTCTTTATTCTTTATATATAATATTCTATTCTATATGATGTTCACGATCTTTTCTCAACAGAGCAGGCTATGTTAGGGTGCAATTTTTGTTGGTACCGATTAGTAATAAATAGCTATGACAGAAATAGTTATGTCATATTCAATTTCAGGTTATGATTTTGAAAGAGCTTCACTGTTGCCATTTAATTACTCTTCTATATAATCAAATCCCGGCAAATCGTTGATGTTTCTTTTCAAATTCTTTATTACGTTTTCAGAATTTACTAGGATCACTTCTTGTTTTTCCAATTCTGAAAATAGTTCTGGAAATATACTAAAATTATTTTTTTTATAAAAGTTTACTGAGGTTTACAAACACTGTGCTGTTCATTTAATATTTTCTAATCTATTTTAAAGTTTTAAAATACATTTATTAGTAAAGACATGTTGTAACAACGATTTGTTTATATAAAATTTGAATATGCTTCACAGTACAAATTTGTTCTAACGTTTAAAATGAAAAATTATTATAATTATACGTTTCTGTAATTAATTTTCGGTAAAATCTGATTTATTAAGCTTCTTCTTCTTCTTCCTCTTAATTTAGGCTGAGGGCCTGTTATTTCCACACATTGAATGCGGTTTTATAATCCATTTTAAGCCGCGGCCGGGGTAGGTGGCTATCCTAACCCCTTGAATTAGGGAAGAATGCCCTCACAGGGGTCACGACCACCAAAGATGTTCGTATGATGGTCGGAGAGCGTTCGATGTTTCCAATGTACGGGTGTGGGGCTCGAACCCACTACCTGCCGACTGCTGGCGCAAGCACTCTACCAGCCGGCTACACGCTCTCTAATTTATTAAGCTAATATTGCTAATTATTGTTTCTTTAAAACACAGTTTCAAGTGTCAATTCTCTAGGTAGTACTTCCAGGTTCATCATTACTATCTGATTCCGAATCTGATTCTCCTAGAGAAATAATCAAAGGAGGAACATTATCAATCGAACACGATCCCATATGTTTTGCCCAGTCTTCCGAAATTAGTTTTGCACAATGATTACAATAATTTTGCCACATGTCGGGGGTATATTTTGATAGAGCTTCACGCCATAAATTCGAAACCCTATCTTTAGATGAAGGCTGGGAATTTATGTGCTTATTATAGAAGCCTTTACATTGCCCCCAAGCCATTTCAATCGGGTTAAACTGACAATGGTACGGGGGCAACATAAGAACTTCATAACCGTGCTCTATCAAAGTTTGGTCGGTCAGGTAACGTTTTTGTTTGTCTGCTAATAAAGGTTTCACTAATTCCCACAACCCCTTTTTTGTTAATTTCGATTCAAATTGCACCTCTTGTTTAACCAGCCATTCCTGCATTTGCCCTTTCTTACTAGAAAATGTGGGTGGTTTGTCCAACTGCACCGAATGATATGGTGCATTGTCCATCACCACCACACATTTACCTTGCAGCTTGGCCAATGCAGGAATGAGCTGATTAACCACCCATTTTTGAAAAATTTCTCCATTCATTGTTTTATGGTAGTCTCTATCATTGTTAGCAGAGCCAAGTAGCAAGTCACATCCCTCCAAAAAACCAAATTTTGTTCCCGCGTGCAAAACCGTAAAACGTTTCCCCTCACTTTTAATTTTGGCTGGGTTACTTTTCAAATCTGTTTCATGTAACCATTGACGAATCGAAGACCCATTCTGGTAGATCCACGTTTCGTCAAGGTACACGAAGACCACGTTTTCACTAGAATTTTGAAACTGCAAATATCTTTGAAGAAATTTAATTTTGGCTGCAACGACATGTTTCGATTCACATAAAATTTTGAGTCCATCGACTTTTTTATGTTTGTAACCCATTGATTTGATAATTTTGAATAAAGTAGTTCTTCCCCCTGTAAATTCCAAATTTGCTTTCGCTTCCGCTAATAATGTATCTAAAGTAAAATGTTAATTTTTCGAAGTATAATGCCAAATCAGTCGCTGCAAATCTTCTCTAAAAATATAATTTGTGAATTTGTCAGTTTTTGATCGTTTTCCAGAAATAGAAGTTTTCAAATTGTCAGGCCCTCCTTTCAAAATTGCTCTTACCATCCAATCCGAAACCTAAATAAGTCGCGATTAACAAAAAATGCAAAATCACATATTAAATATTTACCCCAAAATTATCAGTGATTCTGTTTATAATTTGTTTTTTCTCCAAGTTCGTGTCCTTCTCGTAGCTATCATAAGTCTTCTTTATAGCTGCTTTTATGGTTGCGTGTATGATTTTTGGCATTTTGAATAATATTGCAAAACAACGTAATTGCAACAACGGCAAAATATTTGACTTGAAATAATTTGAAGTTTACGTCTTGTCAAGTTTGACTTTTATCAAAAAGACCTGCGAGCAACCTAATAAAAACATATCATAGCCTGCTCTGTTGAGAAAAGATCGTGAACGTCATATATATTAAACTACTCATACCTAAGGTACATATATGGTATAATAAAATTCCAAAGAATATCACATAAATAACAAACAGCTGGTTGGCTGAATATTCGTAATAGATGTTTGTTACATTTGGCCTACCTATTTGATAAAGCCATTACAACCAAATGCGCATCCTGTTTCTACAAGATGACATACATAATATGAATATTCGCGGGAAGGATTCTCTCTCTATTACAACTTTATTTGGAATCTGTTTTGTTTTGTTTTTGAAGGTTAGGTGGAAGAATCGCGAAGCACCTTGGATGCTATGCTAAACCGTGCCTTAATTTTCGCACAGCAAACGCTTTATTTTCTTTGTATGTGTCTTAATTATTGGTTCAGGACTGCAGCGTCCTGCAGAAATCTTCTCCGGAGCGATCTCTTCCGAGGGCGTTTGTGTAAACATCGTATAAAACAGTAAGTACCTGCAATGTGAATTTCAGCGATTGATTGTGTCGATAAGGGTATTGAGTGTTTTGATTCAAAGGACTTTGAATATAAAAAAACCGCACGTGTCAACGTTATACGTAGTTTTTTCCATCTCATGGCGTTTTCACATAAGCATAGCTGAAAGTGTGTATGTACTATGTAATACCCTCACGCAATGTGTCCTTGAGCACCCAGCTCACGGTAATTTACATTTATACGGTCTTCAAGCCGGTCGAAGTGAACTACGTTTCATAAAGTTAGCTGGTTGTTTGAATGGCATTTAGATTTCAATAACTTGCCAATTATTATAATTATGACTTACAATGCTGCTGGCGTCGAAGTTTGAACGTGTTACTTAAATTTTAATAATTCATATTTCTTGTATGTGTTTGATTTGGGTGACTCCAAACTTTTGTATTATTTATCGTTGTAGAGAGTCAAGTTTTTAACTGAGTTCTCTTAATTAACATTGTTTATTAATCACGATGGCTATCTGTGATACTGTTGTTGAATATTACATTCTATGAACTGTTGCTGGTTTATATTTCGTTGTTAGTTATAACACGACCTCTCATAAACCTACTAGTGTTCTTTTTCATATTTAGGTTAAAGTAACAGGCTTCCAAGATAAGTGGTGATTCGTTTTTATGTTTTGAATAACGACTAGTGCCCATTTTTTACTTATGAGTTTTTTTGTAACCTTAAAACCGCTGCCTGATCCTTATTCACGCCATATTCTACCTAGAGTGAGCGATGGCTAAGGCTGTGCTTACCCCTCGTTTAAGGGTGGCATAAAGTTAACTCTAAGCCGACGATGGAAAGGCACCCGACTCAACATGTGTACCAAATAGCAGTTTTAACAGAATTGCTTTTTTCGATATTTTTAATTTTCATAGTTCGTGAAAATTGTTGCTATCTTTAAGGCTACAACATAGACACTTAAGAAATCCTTCAATATTTCTGACTTATTGTTTTTAAATCTCTCAGCACACTTTATATAAAAACTGTCATGAGCCGTCAGAACAGATTCATGTAAATGTATTCTACGATAAGATTTAAATGATGAAGCTTTGAATAATACGATGAAGTTCCGTCATCCCTAATCACGTTTTATCCTCATTCGGAAATTAACATTTACATTAATCCTTGATGATAAATCCCGGTACAAGCTAAATCAGTTATTTGGCATAGCCAATCTACGAAATGGGCCGCAGTCACCTGCACCTGATCACCCATTCTTCAACGTATCAAACATCCCTTGTCAACGCACCAATATGTCAGGGCTACTGTATTGTGACGTACGGATGGGCAATAAATATCTATCTGCTGTGAATCAATACACCGGAAATTGCTTTCGAATTGTGGTTGCACCCGGAATACTTTACTGTGGATTTTCCGGTGAATATCCATTCCACTTCCGGCCGTCCAATGGCCTACAGCTTGGAGGTGAGCAAAATATTGCTGGACTGCATCTAAACAAAAAGCACGGAAACTGAATTGTTATTGTTTAATTTTTTTAAATTAGAAACTTCGCCCTTATGGCTCTGATTCGGCAATGAATGCTGTTTGCTTTAACAGATTAAAAAATATATCATTAGCTGAAAATAATATTCTAAATAAAAACAACGTGCCTGTTGTTATTTTCGTTGCTTGAACACAATACTGCTGTTAGACATCATTAGCATCAATCCCAGCGCCAACAAAACGAAGTCTTGAGAATTTCTACAGGAGATGCTATAAATTAAAATAAGTGAAAGACAGGCTTATTTGCACAGTTCCGAGAAGCCCGGTGCATACAAGTAGAAATTTCAACAAATTTCCGTGTAAGAACGTCGAGCACTGCCATTTACGTAATGAAACGGTAATTAAAATAGAAACAAGAGATGTAGGACGTCTCAGGTTTCAAAATTTAACTAGCAAGTGATGTTGATTAATGAAGTGAGTGAACGGTGCTCGAATTTAAATGAGTAATGTCTTGTTGCAACACATCTCCACAATAAAAATTTTAAAACTACAAGGAAAATTGTAAATGTCATACCTTCCTTCAAAAACTCTAGAATAGAGCTATATGAAACAACAATTATCAATCCTGCAATAAGAATAGGATGACTAGAAAGGGCAAACTCACACAAAAAACTAATAAAGACAAATACACTCTTGAGTATACCGAAATTAACAAGAAGGCAAAAAATAAATTCGCATATTATGTTAGATCAGTACGAAAAAGATCAAACAAGCCATCTAGATGAACTGAAATATGAAAGTGTTAGAGCATAAGCTATCACAAGGTAAAACTGATATTACAAAAATGAAAAATGAGAAAGGCATTGTTGCAACAAATTACCCATATGGTGACAAATTGTTAAGCACACTTCTATATGTCAAAGATTCCCGAACTACCAACGCCAAGATCTAAAATATAAAATATGGATATCGAAGATATACCGGATATAACAACAGCAAATTGAGATTAGCATTTAGACAAATGACAAATAGTGAAAAGCCCCTGGAGAGGATAGTACAACAACCGAAATGTTATAGTTTGGGGGAGATTCATTGCTGCAGTCGCTCAAATACTTTTAACACATGTCTTAAAGAAAGCATAATGTTAAGAAAACAGATGATACAGACACTGACAATTATTATCCGATAAGCCACTTGCCACACGTATATAAATTACTCATGGGAATTATTACAAAAAGTCTAAAAATCAAGTTTGATAGCTATCAGACAAAAAGTAGGCTGATTTCAGAGGTCTTCAGCACACTAGACCATCTCCAAACACTAATACAACTTATAGAGACAGCAAATAAACGCAATATCAATATAAACCTAGAATTTATTAATTTCCAGATTTCCTAGACTTCTTGAGAATATATTGTCGCGATACGCCCAACGTCGGGGTTTCAGTTTGACCCAGATTACCAGTTACACTGATCTACTTAAGAAATTAAAGACTTCAGTAGCTTAAAATAAGTTTATTTACAAATTATTCGTGTCGGAAGCGATCTGTTCGCTAACGATGTCAGTTAAAATCTGCCATCACCAAATGTTCCGTTTTTACAAGAACGCTTGCAGGTGGCCATTTAGGTCATGTAACCCTGAAAATAGTATCGGTCCCATAATAGCAATAATCTTTACGATTTATACTTGGCTCTTTTACTGGAAGAAACCTGTCACACCGTTCGGCAAGTATTTCCCAGCGCAGGTACTATGCTAAATTCGTCCTTATATAATTAAATTTGAGTTGACCCTAAGCTAAGATTAAACAATATAATTACTAATTTCCATTTTCAATATAGTGTAGTTTTTATTATGTTACAGTTAGGATTTCTAACAATGTATAAAAATGCAAGTCTCCAGTTTTAAATAGACGATGACATTAAAACCTATAAGATCAAAGTAAAAAGAGGTGGTCGCCAGGTAGACATAATATCACCGAAACGTTTTACTCTTACCCTGGAAGATGTTTTCAAGAAGTTACTCTTATAGGAAAAACGAGTGAAAATAAACAGTAAGTAATCTGACACTTGCGGATGATATTGCTTTCATCAGAAGTGACATAAGAGAGAATGTTACAGAAAGTAATCAATTGATCCTGTGAGACGGGTCTTGAACCGAATCGCAATAGAGTAAAAATTATAACGTAGACAAACAAACAGACCAAAATAGACAATAAGAATATAGAAAAAGTTGAAGCTACATATACCTTGGACACACAGTGAAAATGGCAAGAGAAAATCCGAGTATATAGATAAAAGAGAGTTGTTTTGTCGGCAGCTTTCGGTCTCCTGAGTTATAATTTTAAAATCGGTTTAAAGAGAAAAGTAAACGACTGATATATGCTACCTATGGCCACTTACGGCTGAGACACTGCAGATTTTACGAAAAAAACCGCTAAGAAACTCCGACTATCCCGAAGATCTATAGAGAAGAGAATGTATAGAGCAAGCGTATGTCAGAAAATCATACACAAGGAACTACGAAGGTAATGAATACGAAAAGTAACAGAGATCATCCAAAGCGTATTACAGCAGAGGTGGCGATGGGTAGCACATGTCGTAAGGCAAAATGCAGACCGATGGAACATAAGACTAATACACTGCAGGCTCAGTTAAAGCAAAAGATGGATTGATGATATTAACAACACCTGGGAGACACACGCTTCAAATTGCCCAAGATAGAAGAGCATGGATAAAAAGGGAGAAGCATACGTGCAGCAGTGGATCCAAATAGGCTGACGAAGAAATGAGGATGAGAGGCAAATATATTTTTACCTCTTCTGGTTTGAGTCTTTAGTTTAACCCAAGTACCTTTTTTAGAAGAAAAATAAAATCACTTTTTTGCTAGGGCCCCGAATAATAACTAAATAACTATTTACTCACAAAAGTTTTTATTGTAACGAACATAGCAGGAATATTCCGCTTGAAAAGTTGTGTAAGATGGCAATAATAACATTGATGACAGACATTATCTGATGGTAATTAAATAGTGACGATAATTTCCGACAAATGTTTGTTATGGGATAGATAAGGAAGACTGAGGGATTATTCATTGTTTGGAAATATTAAGGAAGTATATGACCATGAAGAAAAACATTGAGAAACCAATAGTTTTTTACATAAAGTTTGAACATTTTTTAAATGACCTAGTAGAAAAAATGCATTTTAAGAGTGGGAAAATGCTACACTAAAGACGTACTTGCGCTGTCGTCGGTTCATATTCAGAATTGTCGTACTTCATAAACATGTAACTTAAAATAAGACAGCGTGAAGCTAACCTTTTGTTAAAAAATTGTAACCGATATTACTTTGCAGTCAATGTTGTTACTTTTAAAAGCGTTTTAAGCAGTAGCATTCGTTGAGCCGTATAAAATTAAGTCTTATAAGCGCTTTTTTTATTTACAGCCGGTGCAGTTGTGCAACCGCATGTTAATTTCCGCCCTATATTACGCCGATAGCGGTTATCTACTAAACCGGCACGCTATCGCTGGGCTTTCTGACAGCATTCGTTCAATTTGTTTAGGCGTTAAAATTTTTATAGCGATGCAGCAGAGCTTATTTTATTTTTCATCCGAAATAACAAGCGACTTGTCGCTGTTTGATTCATTCTTTACGGCTGGTGCTGCAAACTGGCCAACTCGTTTTGTAATTTTATTTCGTCCACCATCTTTGCTTGCATCTTTCTGTCTATTTCTGCTGTAAGGTCTCGTTAGGGTCACGCGGATTCTGTATGTGAAGAGAAGTTAATTTTGAGCCTTTTTCCCGCATCAAGATTCAACGATATGCAAAAATTTCTAGTTCGCTTTACGTACCAGTCTAGGTGCTACGCTTCAAAAACCCGCCAAATTCATGCCATTGTCGAGGCAGCTGACATTTGTGGCAGGCGTTGTATTCACCTGGAGTACCCAGGGCTTTGCTTCTGAGAGCTACATAGCCATTCTGGAGACATGTAATTATGTGCAGGTACGTAAAAATATGAACTAATATAAAATATGGATATCGAAGATATACCGGATATAACAACAGCAAATTGAGATCAGCATTTAGACAAATGACAAATAGTGAAAAGCCCTGAAGAGGATAGTATAACAACCGAAATGTTATAGTTTGGGGGAGATTCATTGCTGCAGTCGCTCAAAATACTTTTTAACAGATGTCTGAAAGAAAGCATAATGTTAAGAAAACAAGATGATACAGACGCTGACAATTATTATCCGAGAAGCCTCTTGCAACACGTATATAAATTACTCATCGAAATTATTACAAAAAGACTAACAATCAAGTTTGATAGCTATCAGCCAAAAAGTATGCTGATTTCCAACAGGTCTTCAGCACACTAGACCATCTCCAAACACTAATACAACTTATAGAGACAGCAAATAAACGCAATATCAATATCAACCTAGAATTTATTAATTTCCAGATTTCCTAGACTTCTTGAGAATATATTGTCGCGATACGCCTAACGTCGGGGTTTTCAGGTCGACCCAGATTACCAGTTACACTGAGATACTTAAGAAATTAAAGACTTCAGTAGCTTAAAATAAGTTTATTTACAAATTATTCGTCTCGGAAGCGATCTGTTCGCTAACGATGTCAGTTAAAATCTGCCATCACTAAATGTTCCGTTTTTACAAGAACGCTTGCAGGTGGATATTTAGGTCATGTAACCCTGAAAATAGTATCGGTCCCATAATAGCAATAATCTTTACGATTTATACTTGGCTCTTTTACTGGAAGAAACCTGTCACACCGTTCGGCAAGTATTTCCCAGCGCAGGTACTATACTAAATTTGTCCTTATATAATTAAATTTGAGTTAGACCCTAAGCTAAGATTAAACAATATTAATTACTAATTTCCATTTTCAATATAGTGTAGTGTTTATTATGTTACAGTTAGGATTTCTAACAATGTATAAAAATGCAAGTCTCCAGTTTTAAATAGACGATGACATTAAAACCGATAAGATCAAAGTAAAAAGAGGTGGTCGCCAGGTAGACATAATATCACCGAAACGTTTTACTCTTACCCTGGAAGATGTTTTCAAGAAGTTACTCTAATAGGAAAAACGAGTGAAAATAAACACTAAGTAATCTGACACTTGCGGATGATATTGCTTTCATCAGAAGTGACATAAGAGAGAATGTTACAGGAAGTAATCAATTGATCCTGTGAGACGGGTCTTGAACCGAATCGCAATAGAATAAAAATTATAACGTAGACAAACAAACAGACCAAAATAGACAATAAGAATATAGAAAAAGTTGAAGCTACATATACCTTGGACACACAGTAAAAATGGCAAGAGAAAATCCGAGTATATAGATAGAGTTGTTTTGTCGGCAGCTTTCGGTCTCCTGAGTTATAATTTTAAAATCGGTTTAAAGAGAAAAGTAAACGACTGATATATGCTACCTATGGCCACTTACGGCTGAGAAACTGCAGATTTTACGAAAAAAAAAACGCTAACAAACTCCGACTATCCCGAAGATCTATAGAGAAGAGAATGTATAGAGCAAGCGTATGTCAGAAAATCATACACAAGGAACTACGAAGGTAATGAATACGAAAAGTAACAGAGATCATCCAAAGCGTATTACAGCAGAGGTGGCGATGGGTAGCACGTGTCGTAAGGCAAAATGCAGACCGATGGAACATAAGACTAATAAACTGCAGGCTCAGCGAAAGCAAAAGATGGATTGATGATATTAACAACACCTGGGAGAACACACGCTTCAAATTGCCCAAGATAGGAGAGCATGGATAAAAAAGGAGAGGCCTACGTGCAGCAATGGATCCAAATAGACTGACGAAGAAATGAGGATGAAAGGCAAATATATTTTCACCTATTCTGGTTTGAGTCTTTAGTTTAACCCAAGTACCTTTTTTAGAAGAAAAATAAAAGCACTTATTTGCTAAGGCCCCGAATAATAACTAAATAACTATTTACTCACAAAAGTTTTTATTGTAACGAACATAGCAGGAATATACCATTTGAAAAATTGTGTAAGATGGCAATAATAACATTGATGACAGACATAATCTGATGGTAATTAAATAGTGACGATAATTTCCGACAAATGTTTGTTATGGGATAGATAAGGAAGACTGAGTAATTATTCATTGCTTGGAAATATTAGGAAAGTATATGACCATGAAGAAAAACATTGAGAAACCAATAGTTTTTTATATAAAGTTTGAAAAATGTTTAAATCACCTAGTAGGAAAAATGCATTTTAAGAGTAGGAAAATGCTACACTAAAGACGTATCTGGGCTGTTGTTGGTTTATATTCACAATTGTCGTACTTATAAAACATGTAACTTGAAATAATACAGCGTGAAGATGGCCTTTTGTCAAAAAATATTGCGCCGATAGCGGTTATCTACTAAATAGGGAAGCTATCGCTGGGCTTTCTGACAGCATTCGTTCAATTTGTTTAGGCGTTAAAATTTTTATCGCGATGCAGGAGAGTTTATTCTGTTTGGCCATCCGAAATAGAAAGCGACTTGTCGCTGTTTGATTCATTCTTTTCGGCTGGTGCTGCGAACTGGCAAACTTGTTTAGTAATTTTATTCCGTTTACCATCTCTACTTGCTTCTTTCTGTCTATTTTCTGGTTCGCACGACCTTCATTTTGTGCACTTGCAAAGCCCAACAATTGAGATCATTGATTCGTTTAGGCGTTCTCAGTTTGATTTACTTGTCCTTTTTTTAGCTTTACGTACCAGTCTAGGTGCTACGCTTTACAAACCCGCCAAATTAATGCCATCTCCAGGCAGCTGACCCACATTTGACCCAGTTGTGACAGGCGTTGTATTCACCTGGAGTACCCAGGGATTTGCTTTTGAGAGCTGCATAGCCAAATTAGTTAATGACACTCACCTTGCTAGCATAAGCTTTAAGAGCGGTGTTTAATTAGAGTAAAACTGCTTGTAGTTTATAGTTATTTGTGTTAATTCGTCTCATACTGTATCGGCTATTTTATACAATGGTTACAAATTAAATATGTTGTACTACTATTGTTATTATTTGTCTGATTCCGTTACTGTAACAACCTTTTGTGTTTCAGATATTGTTACGATTGTCTACTGCGATATATGAGTTTTATAAGTCCTTCGAGCTATGTAAATTAATTTATTTTTTATTATACCTGCATCAGAATCGCCGTTTAAAGCACGCCTGAGCGTGCAAAAACAGGCGATTAAAGCTCGCCGAGCTTTAAAGGTTGTCAAGGAAACGATTGAATGTAACAAAGCACATGGACGCGACAAAAACGTAAATAATTCTCGTAACTATAGTAGCAATATTATTATGCCCTCTGGATTTATCACGATAAAAATTGTTTCAAGTTTTTAGTGCGTAATTTATTTCCAGTATTGGAGGTATAATAAAAAATAACGAAAAGTATTCGTCGATAACTGGTCTTTAAAACACTTGCTCCATTTCGAGCACTCCGGCTACGCCGTCGTGCTCGAAAACTCGTGCGTGTTTTAAAGACCTTGCTATCCACTCATACTTTAATATACTATTAATTAAAGGCTTGTTAGTGCTCATAATATTTATCAGTATCATCTTGTAAAGAACCGCATGGCGTCTTCACTGAGCTAAGTTGGTAGGCCTTCAAGTATACTCTCGTAGTTTTGTGATTTTTGGAGATTTTGCTAATTTAGGAAAAGTTAAGCTAACAATATATAACAACCACTAAGTTGGAGTATTTGCCTGGTGTATATAGGAAAAAAACACTGTAATCTGGTGGAGTACGTTGCAACATTGGATGTTCATATAGATAACAATTTTTTAAATCAAGACATTCCAAACCTAGGCAAAATATCTGAAAATAAAACGTATCATTAAAATGTAAAAATGTATACGAAATAAAAATAGAAGTGGAACATATAAATATTGGCACTTGCACAGATAATGTGTCAGGTTCGGCAGCACTGCTGCTTTAGTTTTCACAAAATTGCTTCTTAGGGTTTCAGCTAATAGAACGTCCTTCCACAATTCTATAGTGTGTTTTAAATCTTACTTGCTCCTGGAATAGGTCACTAAACATAGGTAAAAGCGCATTATACTTTTTTAGATTTGTTTTGTTATGGCACCCATTACTATAGTAGAGAAGGTTCGGCTAAGAGTTCTTCCTTAAACCTCTTTCTTTGCAAAATCTTCTGATTGTAAATTTCCTGTTATCCCATAATGGGTCGCAATTCAAAAGCTGCTGTTAATCCACAATCGGCGCTTGAATAGGCGATAAGGCGAAGAGGCCAGCACCGCGCAGAACGATATCCAATGCATTCTTTTTCAGCCTCTCCTCAGAAAACGACCCAGTAAAGGTATAAAATTCAAGTTGCTTGACTTGCTGAAGGCATAGCGACTCGCCCAGCCGGCTCTAACTGAAAGAGCTACTCGGCCCTTTGGGCCTCGCCGCGACAGCCTGTAACGACGAGACCTAGACCTTTCTGAACGTGTTCTTGTGGTCACCAGAAAATGCTATTAATAAACTCATTGATCACTAGGTGATAAGCTTTCCGCAGGTTAATTCACCGCCAGAATTAAGTAAAAGTGAGACCCAACTGTAAAAAGCGACGGGTAGTTATCGAAATTTAGCAAAATTAGTTTGACACTAAACGTAAATGCAGTCATTTGGTACTGTCATGTTTAATTCCAGAATCGGCTCCTCCTAACTGCAGTGTGCAGCGCTAGGCAAATATTTGGTGGTGATCGTTGCGAAGCCTGCCAGGTATACCAAACGTACCATGTACGGTTGGCTGCAGAGCTCCTAGGGATAGCTTCGTATCAATTCGACCGGAAGGCATTTTATTTATGGTTTTTAACACGTACATACATTGCTTAAGTTAATGTTAGTTTAATACTTGGGTAAGAAATGTAATAGAGCATGTAATAGAAACTTTGCATTTAAAGGATTTCTAACTGCCTTTATTGCAATATTAAATAAATGAACAAAGTAATGGTATAGAAATTGATCCAGTCTACAGTCAAGCACTTCATTTAATGTGCTTGATATTGTACTGAGAATTGACATTCCTCACTAATTTGGGTGCATTTTCTCTCTAATTTCTTATATAGTGGTACTAGTATTTCTAGCTTTAAATCTTTTGGTATCTCTCTAATTTCTAAACTTTTAATGCTTAGACTTTTCGCCATTTCTCATATCATTCCCCCCGTGCCCTACTGCTTTGCCCCTTCTTAACATTTTCATTGCCTCTACAGGTCTGCTAGTAGGTCTTCGTTATTCTTTGCACTTTCTTCCTATTTTATTTCGTTGAATTTTTTCTATCGCTACACTATCTGCGTCGTCTGTTAATAGTCTTTCAGATTGAGTTCTTATGTGCCTCATCTAGTACTGTTTTATTTTGGGCATATTTTAAAGATTACACAAAATAACTTTTGGTTTCCAAAACTATGTACCTCCATTTTTTTATCAAATTTCTTGCAAGGTGATTGTTCGCTTCATAGCTTGATCATTTCCTTATCTTTGGTTGGCTGGTCCTTTTATTTGTCAGAAATTTAATTTGTTCTGACCTCCAGGTAAGTTTTCCGTTTGTAATTTTTAGTTTTTATTTCTCTTATTTCTTCCTTTGTCATTAATGTTCATGCTTTTTCAATATTATTTTACAGTTCTTTTTATGATAAAGTATTTTATAATTTCTTTTTTGACAGCAACAAGTAGTAATAAGAGTACATTTTTCGAACCATTTTCACCCTGCTCTTCTCTTTTCCTTCTCTTTACTTGTCTGGTGAATATACTTGCGTATCTTTTTCAAAGAGCAGGAAATATTTGTTATTATCAGATCTTTCATTAGACAAGAATTGATTATTCACATTCCATTACCATTTCTGATGTTTTCTATCAAATTGGTCGCCATTGCCCTAGTACACAGAAATTTAATTTCGCTGTGGTTATAAGGTCAAAAGCATAACGTACTGTTTTAATCGTGCTTCATACATATATGATTGTGATAATAGAGAAATTCTTGCCAGACGAACTGCATCAACTGTTTTTCATAATATTTTACTATATGGTTGTTTTAATAAGATATGCAAGTATAACGTTCTTACAACAATTAATATCCAGCAGCTTCTGTACCAAGCCTCTGCAAAGCAGATGTTATTCAAATGCAATATTCTAGCCCGAACACTTTTGCAAACTTTTTTGCGCCTCCACCATAACAACTAGAAGAAAGGGAAGTCGCAATCTGTCGCCAGTCGCATTGACTTTTAAATCGAATAACTTCATTGTTAATACCGCCACCAGAGCGTAGGGAAAGACGAAAACAATCGCCTGTCTAAAGGAAGCCACCGCTAATTGCTGTTTCCGAAGAAACGGCAACGCAGCCTGCTTATTTCTGCGATATTTCCGATACAGTGCAGGCAAAATTAATTTTACGAACAGCGGCCCTGAACAAATACGATCAGGATTGAAAACAAACATCAAATTTAATTTTGCCGCAGAGTATTAATCAATGTTTTATTTGCAGCGAAAACCGCAGATGTGTGCAATGTATTGATCAACCGAAACATAAAAGACAACCGCAGGAAGCGTTTAGCTATTTGGTTCACTACGTTGCTGCGTTTCCTTCGTTTTAAAAAGTGCTAGCGAATTTGGCGTTAAACGTTGGTTGTTTAGTTTTACCTCGAACCTTAGTTACAGTAATAAACAATATCGCATTATTAAACTTCAAATTGTTGAAATACTATATTGTGTCCAAAATTATTATAAAGATTAGTAAATACGGAGCTTTGGGAGTTCAACCTGTTTGGAGTATTTGTAGTTATTAGAGATGCAAGCAGAGGTGGCTGCAGCGGTTGCATATCCTGGCAGGTCTTCGTTTCTGCTACATTAATTATTCATGAATCCAAATACGTATATACTGAAGCCATAGAACCGAAGTTCGGGTAATACAATAGTAGCGAAGGTTTCCCTATGCGAATGTACTAAAGCTCGTTTCAGTTATTGCTGGCCAAGAGTAACATACGCTCCAGTACGAGTAGATATTCAACAAAATTAATAATATTTTCTGTTGCTTAATCAATTGGCAACAGTGGTAAGTCAGTTTTTTAACTAAAACATCGGTTCTAATTTATTAAATAAATTTTAAAGACCATTGTCTTCAATGGTAGTTACATGCAGGGTACTCCAAGATCTTTTCCTCTTGTGGAGTGATATATACCTCAAATTAAACATTATTTCTTTAACAACCAATTGTCTACCTTGTCCAATAACCGAGTTATTAAAAATTAGATTTTATGCAATCAAGACATTTTACATTAAGAATTATGTTATAACAAAGAGTGGGAAGAGGTAGAAAAACCCATCTAGCCTTTATATACCTCAAAAAAGCGTATGGTAATGAATCAGTCTGTAGACTGTGGAAAAGTATGAGGACTACCGGCATAAATGACATCTTAATTAAAACGACCCATAATTCATACACAGTTGCCTCTGCGAACATTAAAGTAGAAGAATGTTTAATTTTCGGAATACAAATCAGTAAGAAACTAAGAATAGGTTACAGTTTGTCTTCAACTTTTTTTACAATTTACTTAGATCAGTCAGTGAAAGAATGGAAAAACCAGTGCAAAACTTTATGACTAAATATAAACGATAACGTGTTGTTTACTTCACGGGTGTCAAGCCTTAGTTACAGAAGATGAAGACGACCTTAATTATATACTGTGCAAACTGAAAGAGCAATATAGAGTGGCAGGATTGAACATCACGATGAAAAAGTCGGAGTGTTTTGAGGGTAGGAAGAAAGAATATATATTTTTGGAATTGAAGGAGAATATTTAAATGGAATGGAGAAATGTAAATATTCGGTAATAACCTCCAATAAAACGGAAAACTGCTAGGAATAGGTTAAAGAACGGATTAATCAAGGAAAAGATGTAATAAGGTCTATGAATTCACTATTATGGAATAAGAACGTACAAAAGAACACAAAGAAAACAATATATTCTACAATAGCAACATATGGATGTAAGTTAAAGGAATAAGGGAAGAATCTTAGCTCTGGAAATAGATTATTGGAAGAGTTATCGAGTGTCAAGGCGGGTTAGAATTAGGAATGATAAAAGCAGAAAAATTATGGATATAAAGATAAGTATAGTAGAAGATGTGGAAAGAAATAATCGGTATGCATTGTCACGTAAATCAAATGCCAAAAAAGAGATGGTCAACACAAATATAAACTTGGATACTGTCAGAGCGAATGAGGAGGAATCAGGCTGAGCTGACGGGATAGCGTAGTGGAGGTAATGGGATATGACCGAAAAAATAACCATGGATCGAAAAGCATTCAAACTGGGAACGGGGAAGCAATTACAGCTGTAGACATCCGAATGTATATTGCTATCAAAAAGGTTTCAGGTATTAGTTGCCATATAATTAAGCAATAGAAAAAGATTCTAATAGAATTATTTATAAAAGAACCAATACCAATATCTGAAATCTCAGTTTACTGCAAAGAAAATTAGCTCCGGATGAAGGTACAATTTTATTTCGCACTTTTTTGAATTTAAGCAATCAATTCCACAGCTAATCACCTTTATTACTACTAAACGTCTGGTTTCAATAAATAACTAATACGCATGAAACTCGTATTTCAGGGCTGTCAGTAATGTAAAATAATCGGTGGCTTCGCTTAAGTTTGATCAGGTCACAATACATAAATAGATAGTGAACTTTATATCAATTCAAACCAACAAATTGAACGCGAAATGAAAAAAACTCCTCGAAATTCACTTTCATTCATTTACCTCCCTTGTTTTAAGGGGAGACACTATTTCTTTGCTGATCCAGAGGCTTTCCTTCTGATGATAGCACGAACCAGCACAGTTGATGGAAACATTGTTAAATAGGAAAATCGTTGTACAGGCAGCTCATCCGTTGCTTTCCACGTCCAAAATCTAGGAAACAGCCAGCCAAATTAAAGGTATTATTTGTAATTATCCAAATGGAACGTTAAAAAATACATTGTTTACATTTGTTAAAGGTTAATTACCCATGACTTCATCCAGAAGGTATGTCGGAAATAAAATGCCCGTTGTAGTCGAAAACATATGTTATAATTGCCACAAAAAATATTGATTTACAGGTGAGTATGTACACTTCAATATTCTTATTCTAACCTCAGTTCAAGTTTGATTCAAAAACAATTAAAAAATAAATAAGTCACCTAACCTCTAATTACCCATACTTAGAGTCAGTTCTAACGTGATAAACAAACAATAAAGCATAGTAGTACACACTTCGTAAATAAAACTTTAAATCACTCATATAACATGCTTTGATACGAACGTATGGGTTATGTTGCGCTTGACGCGCAAATAAAACCTGTAAAACGCTTTAAATTACCGAGCGTTTATTAATACAATATTATGAAAAATTTCAATTATTAGTCAACTTTAGTTATCGAGCATAGTTAATTAAAATAGCGAGCAGAACCTATCGTGCAAATGACATTTTTTATACTGCAGATTTTCTGAAAATAAATAGCATTTCCAATTAATGTAAAGTGCATTTTTACATTCTTTATCGAGCATTTAGTATTTTTTTTGCGTGCAAAATGCATTAAAATACCGAATGTTTACTACCACCCTATATTTTTTAGTTCAGCAAAATATCTTCAATTCTAGAAAATCCACATACCAAGCAAACAGAGCGATGTGAAATTGCCATAAGTGGAGCCACATTAACTTCCCTTATAGCTAAACGACGGATTGCGCTGGAGCTACTCGTTTTTTAACGATTAAAGTATTTGAAATGCTAATCACGTGCCGTTTGGGGTATCGAAGAATTTCAAAAACTCTTTACCGTAGCCTGATTGCTATCAACCCATGTTTCTAGATAGAGGTTGACCTTTTACGCGTCGTGAGTGGCTGCTGACAACCATCCTGGGGAGACGGGGAGGCTTTCACAAATCTTTTACCCGTCTTCGTCGGCCAACTGCCTATGAAGTCCACCGTCTAGCCGAAGCCCTGTGCCGATATTACATTCTCAATCTCGTGACGTATTTGCTGCACTGTAGCTAAGTAGGACTAACATATGTGCTCGTTCATAATCGTCCATTTTGCATACAATGTTTAAGCAACTTATATTGTAATATTTGTAAGAATTTAAGCATTGTCCGCCTAGGAAACTCACATTTTGAGCACTTCCTCGTTTGGAAGTGCCAATCGCCACTTGGGATAGGTTGAATTAAACGAAAGCAATAATCACCATTCCTCAAAGAGGCGATTCCACATACAAAAGCCAGAAATAGTACAGACAATGAACCTTTCACGTTAATTGAAAGTTGCAAAATAAGAACTGCCCGTGACATATTCACAATATGGGCACGTGGTCTCGACAAACAGTAGATGGCAAGTGACAAAGCCGATTTTCTCAGAAATTAGTTTCAGAAATTTCTAAATGAAGGAAAGAATTAATTGCTTTTAATGCAAGCAACCTAAACATCATAGCTAAGATGAACTGGTTTTATACATTAAGAGGGCAATCATTTTGTTAAAAAAAAATAAGTAAAAGCATTGTGGAGCTTTCTGGGTTGCCAAAGTACTTGATAGACAGTAATATTTTGCTTCTGTATTTATTTCAGCTTGAAATATGGCTTATATATAAAAGCAATCATTAGCTACTTAAAGCAATTGACTTCAAACGATGTTTTCAAACAGGTAAGAATAGTAATAATGGTGCATGAATGTCAATTGCAAAACGGATGTGGTACTAAAGAGAATTTTTACACCACGTTAAAAAGTTCAAAGGTAGATATTTGATTTGTATGTACGAAGTACTTTCTTGTTTTTGGTGTTATTCCACAATACAGTCAAAACAAATAAATTATTAAAATGGGAATGGCAACAGACATTTTCTCGCTGATTAAAAGCAATTGTGTTTTGTTTCCTAAAGTAAGCACAAAATTGTGTTTACCACTACAGCATGAAGTGTGTCATGCGGTATGCTTGTTTAGTTGTTTTTAATTACTTCGTCTTTCTCAAGTTACTGCTCCAGCAGATGTCAGATAGAAGTTCTAATACTGTTGCACTGCTGCGCGGCTCTTATGCATTGTACAAATTAGTTTAGTAAACTAAGGAGTAACTCTTGCTGCAGAACAGGAGATGCACATTTTTGGCACAGCCCCTTCCTAAGCCCTAAAAATGAATATCCTGGCGAATTTGACTAAGTAGGTGATTATAATTACTTTTGATAAAGTTTCTAATTTTAACGTCAACGTTTATTTAACAAGATGTTTCACTGCAACAAGAATACTGGTCGTGTTATATATCTAATATTAAGGTTGTCAGATCAATCTTTAAAGGGTAAGGAAAATACAGGTAGGCATTGTATAATATCCGGTGATGGTGTTGTAGTAAGATGCTGAGTTGACACTAAGCGAATCCTCGGGTCGTAACCATGGATAAAGTACTTCTTACGAATAGACAACTACACTCCACAGTGCAATAAGCAAATAGCTCAAACTCTCGGCTATGGTTTCATGCATAAGCATTAGCCTATGGCTCTTATGTTTATTGAATGAAATAAAATGAAGCAAAGAAAAGGGCGCCAGTCGTCAACCACGACAACAACAAAAAACAGTAAAACTCGCAGTCTAAATGTAACCCGCTTACCCTGTACAACATACTAAAAACAAGGAGGAGATTGCAGTAGCTCACAAAAAAGGTCAAGAAATAAATGTGCCGAAGCTTAAATATCAACCAGGCCCAAATAAAAATAACGGGGCAATTGCTAGTTAAAGTGAGGTATCGACGGTTGACCCCAAACTACATATTAAAACAGATAAAGAACAACTGAGTAGATACACTCAAGAGATTGTTATAAACAAATAACGTCAAAGACGCATAAACAGCAAATCAGGTGCAACAATGTAAAATAACCTTACGTTAGATGTTACAAATAGTTCAAAGTGGACACATAAATGTTAAACTTAGTCGCTGAATGCGTAATTACCCAGAGGTTACATGTTAATAAAATAAGCAAAAGCTACGTTTGGCATCAAGCAATAAAATTACGAAAATTCAACATGAAAACAAATTATTAAACATATCTGTGCAGATATGGGCTGGTAAAAAAAGTAATCCTGAGAAATATAGCACAAGTCTGTCGATAGGCCTTTGAAAAGCTTTTCAATATAATACACAACATAACCCAGTAAAATAATATATTAGTACCCTTCGCTGGCTGCCTTAGGTGGAAGAAAGAAGACTTCTTTTGGTACTATCTTACCCGCCGCGCCGCGTCCTGCAGTTGCAGTTGCTAGAGGTGTTTCAACAGTGACTTGGAAAACAGGTTAGCGAAATATTCTATGCTAGCATTTATTTTTTATTTCGCGTATTTATTATAATGTTTGAGCTCTACTATGGTATTTATTCTGACGAAAATGGGTGTCTGAAAAAGTGAGGCAAAACATAAAGTTTTTACTGATTTTAAAATAATTTATTATCGTTTCCAACGGTATGATGTAATGCGTTGTCAAGTATAACCCTAAGTTGCTACGTGTGTAAAACGAGAGTTCCGTAAAATTTGTTCTATTGGAAAACTAGCTACGCATGCCCATAATAATTAATTACATGCAAAGTCCAGCAACGAAGAATAAATTGTAGGTGCAAGGGTATCTGTTTCAGCAATCTGATAATAAATAAAACTACGGGGACTTAGTTCAGTAGTTCACATCACAATAGTCTATGTGCCTTTTTCTTTTTTTCTTTTACATATTTATTTTGTTATTGGGAGAGCTACCATGTTTTGTTGAGTGGTTTGATGTTTACTCATCTTTTTCCTATAGACCAAGAATATTATACTTTAAAGTCGTCCACTGCTGATAGCCTTGTAATGAATTTATTTCTACCAATTGTTTTACCACTTATCCACGCTCTTTTGTCATTGATACCCAAGTATTTAACTTTTTAAAGCACAAACGGTTTCAAATGCAAAACTTTGTACAATGAGCAAACAAAAAATATAAACCAAAATTTTGCACTACTTTAACAATTTTATTTAACTGATTGATTGACTTTGAACTTTTGAAAAACTATCTCATAAATAACAATTTTAAGAATGTCTGACGTTCCTTGCTTTCAATCGTGGTAGAATTGTACTGTGCATCAGCATCACAGAATGGATACTGACCGCTTGTTGCACGCTAAAGAAGTCGTTCTTTGCGTCTTCCTGGAGAATTTACTTTGTGTATAATTCATGGCCGTATAAAAGCCTAGTTCGATTTTGGGCCTCATCACCTGAGAGCTTTACTAATGACGTTTGCTGGCGTCGACCTTCTGCAGATAAGGCGTTAAGCCGTTTGGGGGATATTCGTTTCAGCTCCTGCAACAGCAGCTTTGAGCCCATTTGGGGACAATTTTTTTCACCTTCTGCAAAAGCGCGAGGCTCTCAGATAAGTAGTGCAACTTAATGACAATGGCATTTGCATTTAAAACTCTGTAAAGGAACCATAAGTTGTATTTAATATGTAATGGTTCATTTGTAACTTGCTGATCACTGCTATGATAGCGTTAACTTGAGGTGCACCTTTTGAATAAGTAACGCCTAATAAAAATGTATAATATATCCGTACTGGTTACTGTAGGCAACGTTGTTTAATAAATCAAATGCATATGTTTATTGCAGTTAGTGTCTGATTTCGTTATTGCTACCTTCTGTATTTCAGATATTGTATTATTGCCTGCTGTGATTAATCTGAGTCTATAAATTTATGACCTAGCTGAGTATATTTGTTGTAATTGAAAAACTTGTTGGCGCTTATTACAGTTGGTAATTATATAATTTAAAGAACTGCACGTGATCTCCACTAAATCTAGCTGGCGGGCCCTCAGATATACTCTTGTAGCGTTGCAATATTTGACAGCTCATTACAGTTTCCTGGGTGGTTTTGATAACATTTTACACATTCTACATTGGTGCCTTTTCTGATGCGTTGTTCTTCATGACGAAAGTTCTTCGTGAGCGCGGAGCTGTAGCACCGCATACAATGCAACATTTCTCTTTTAGAACGAGGTGTACAACAGTGTTGGTGAAAGGTTTAATTGTGTATATTTCTTTATTTTTCTCATTTTGTTTCAGGCCCAAAATAAATATTTCAACATTTTATTTCACATTCTGAATATTGGTTACTTCATAGCAATTGTTTTATAGCTTTGTTTACCTATATTTCTTGTTTCACTTGAAAGATAAATATTTTTCAGAACTACCCGGAAAGCGTTGTCTACTTTGGCTTTCTATTTGTAATACTGCGTATCCTTTTAATTTGGACTGTTCACGATAATATTATATATTTTGCCATTCCTAGATTATATTTCACTTGCTTGTTTTTTAAAGCTTTCAGAATTTATTTAGCAATATTATCTAGGAATATTATTTATGGTTTAATACTTCGTTCAAGACCTTTTTCTACAACTTATTAAGAGCGTGACAATCTTTCTTCACCTTTTTGATTTTAGTAGACTGTTGTATTTGTTACGTGTTGCAATTGTATTTTTTCGCCAATAATTTGTCCTTTCCATTTCTTTTTGTTTATCTGCTGCCCCTGAACTTTGTTTTCTATTATTGTAAACCATCTGCCATCAGCTATCAATACGAGACACTTTAAGTGGTGGTCACCCTTGTTTTGTAACTGGTCGGGGTTGGCTAAAGTGTGTTATCTGTTCTTGTTGTTGTTGGCGTTATGGCAACATTGATTGTTATATATTTTTCAGTTGCTTGTAGTTCAGCGCCACTTTGATCATACTACATCCTATTATGTGGCGCTCTTGTAATTGATGTAAGTGTTGGCCATTAGGGCGAGATAAATTGTGAATTCGATTTTATCCTACACTGAATATACTGAAGTAACATGAATAAGGTGTCATACACGAACACTTGGGTTGTTAGAACAGCAAAGCATCCGACTTCAAGCTACGAAACTTAGTGGGTGTAAGATTCTTTAATTTAAAAAAAATATATAACAGTTAAGATACCGTTTCCTAATTCTAATGTTCTTCAAACGACCACTTACGGCAATAGTCAGTTCAATAGTAATGCCCTGTTATAATTTAACTCAAAATGCTTAACTTTCTATCATGTTGAGACAATTAGGCTAATCATTACTGTATCGGTAGATAAACAACCCAATACCATAAAACAAAGATCACTGAACACTAGCACTTTAGAGACAAACAGCGTTAAGAACTGACACCATTATAGAACTTTGAACCGAAAAATGTAAGTTTATGCCATTAGGGCATTGAAGTCCGTCTCTCCTCGACTTTCAAGCCCTTATTTGACAAATGGCTTCTGATCTTACTAGAAAAATATTTCTAAATCATAATATCAAAAGCAAGTTTAAATAAAATAAATACAATATCACAAACTAGTGCTCTCACACTTCCAACAAGACGAAAAGATAAAAATTACATTAGCACAAGCACAGCGCCATTCAAAACCAACTTCGCCGTTTGAGTGCTCGCTTTCACACCAAACGGAAACTCTCCAGTATCCAGCGAAGCACCCCTTTCAATTACAGTTCGTGTTAATATCGCTGTTGCACGCATTTGCATTTCCTCAGATAATGTTGCTATCCTGCCCAACCTCTGAGGTGTCGTAAACCCTTCCTACTAAAAACTAATTCTAACTTGGAAGTAGAAACACAACTTCTTGCATAACTTTTCATTTATGTTTACCGTTTAGAGGCTGTACACCATCAGCGTATGGACAGCTGAGGTTGCGGATACAGCACCGGCAAAAGATTATATTGCTGAAGAGGTGGAAATTACCTAGCAATTATTAGACGTTGTATATTTATCAACAGTATTATTGTTATTATTGTTTTAAATGGATAACATAGCATAAATATTACTCGACCATTAAAAAAAATCAAAACGACCAAGTGTTATGTATAAATGAGACGTTACAATAACTTGGAAGTTGTTAAACTGGCTATTATTATCGTGTAATTTCCTAATAAATGATTGTAAGATTAATACTTGTTGATCATTGTTGTTTGTGTTTTCATCAAAAACCTTGACCCGAATTGTCTTCCTCTCGACAAAGCAATTCAAATTTCAAATTTTCGAGAGAGCTACCAGATGGTTTCAACTCATCGACGTCTAAAATTACAGTAATATTTTTTTCAAGACTCACCGGTAACTGCACAACTGCCAAATTGTATGGAAACAAATACGATCCTTGTAAATCTCTTGTTACAGCTTGTTTGGTAAGCCTCTTTTTCTTCTTTCTCTTTCCCTGACCTGTCCATTTTGGTATTAAGGTATAGGCCGTGCTTGGAACTCGTGTGGTAGAGCTTAGTGACAAATTCTTGTAAACCCTCCAGGGTGTACGCCATCAGCATTGTGCCATTTGCATGTCTGAAGTTGGGGATTACTTAGTTTTTGACAATAGTGTGCTGACTGTTAAACAGCTGTCGTGATAACACGTAACCTTCTTTTATTCTATGCACGAATTCTACGGAACCTTCTCGTTAGTATGTGTTGGTGATACGATGTATAGCTTTTTCCTCTACCCCAGTGTTGCCAAGTGCACTGATCATCCTTTCGTGTTGGTAGCGCCCAAAGAATTGGGTGTGCTTTATCAACAACGTATACATGTCCTATTCTATACGCTAAGAAATTACTTTGTGAGCGCTGAACACTTTAATACTCAATAGCATTAGAATAAATTAATGATAAACTTCGAATACTTCAACATACGTAGAACAGCAAACTGTGAATACCCAATCAGCTGAGCTACCTCGGTGGAAGAAGTAGGTTTACACTAAATTGACCAAAACCAAGATGGGCGCCACCACCTTGTTTGTTCACCAACTCGCAAATCTAAGTTGAAAGAAAGATTTCGTGGTGATATACTAGTATCAGTTTACAATAAAGGAAGATATATTAAAATTGCATTTATTAGACGCAGGCTCATAGGTAATCTGTGACCTGTTATAAAACAGATATGACAGAAATACGGCATAATTTAAGTGACATTTACCTTGAATACATGCCGGCTAATAATATACGAGGGTATTTCCTGCTACTAAAATAAAATATTGTGTCTAGGATATTTAAAGACAAGCTGCGTACGTAATAGAACCCAATACTAAACCCGTGCCGTGTACACACAGCGTTCAAAACATATTAATTTTAAATATAAGCTTGACACCCAAATACATAAAGGTTCAGATACGTTGAATATACACACAAATTAATAATACATCAATACGCCAAGTCCGGCATAACCAAGAAAATCTTAATATCATTAGTTGTCCAACTGCTTTACGCCAATATACACTTTGAATTGCGGGAAATGTATATTTAATTAAAATTATAATTTATCTGTAGTATTCCGCGCCCTCTTAAAACGAAGTCCAAATATCCCAAGTCGCAGCTAAAAACCCCAATTTAGCAACAATAATCTATGATCCACATCTGGAAGGCCAAGCCATCAGCTAAAAATCCAAAGCTAGAAGGCCAATTTATCAACCCAAATATAAATCCATATATGACAATGTGCAAATCGGATATCCCAAAATTCGAAAACACTGGCACATTAAAATCTCTGTAAAAATAAAATGTAATTAACCTATAAGCGTGGGGCATATTCAGAAAAACACACTTTAGGTGTAAATCGGCTCAGCGTTCCTTCCTCAGCATAGTAATCCGGAAATACTAACTTAGAAACCATATAGAAAAACAACAAAATTTCCAACAATTGTTAAATGACAGGACTCCTTATTAAAAGCTGCTATTCCCAGTAGCCCCACCATAGTAGTGTTTTCCCTAATTTCATCTAACTAACCCACGACGTAAGAATTGGAAAAATAACGAGGATACAGTAACCAATAGATCACAAACCTTTTCTAAAAGGTGAGGCCAATCTCAGACGATTTTAATGGCTTGTTTTTATGAATACGCCCGGAGTTCTTCAATTTAAAACCTTTTTTTCGTCGAAATGGCTGCCAGTTTACCAACAAGTCATACGAGGGATGTTTATAAAGTTACAGTAGATGAGAATTCGTATCGAGAAGTTTAGCAAGCTCTAAAATCGTATAATAAATGAAATTCTCAAGCGGGCTAGCTTTCTTAATAAATTTTCGTGTGTCCTAAAAAGGCCAGTCGTTTACGTATGTCGTGCATTCACCTTCTGGGGATATACAATAACGTTCCAAGCCTTGGAAAATGACAATCCTTGCCGTAAAGGTCTCGTTCCCACATTTTATCAAACATCTTGGTAGTAGCTGGGTCCACCGACGTTAGCGCTTCGTTCAGAGGCAAGCAAAGGCCCCTGAACCCCTAAAAGGTACTCTATCTTTTGGTATAATTTTAAAGTGTATAATATTTAGTAAAGTGGTCATTTATTTGACGAAGTGCCGCCCTTGTTACGTAATGTAGTTGAAGCAACTTAAAATTAAAATAATACTAACCGTTTCGGTTTTATTCAATTAATGTAAAAATTTTACATGCATATTTTCACGTTAATACACTTAATTTTAAATTAGTTAAGTTTTTCATTTCGGTTAAGTTGTTGCATGCAATTTGTATTTCAGGTTATGTTTCTATGTACAGCAGTGTGACATCTGTGAGGAATTATAAATAAAGTTAGGTTTTCCAATGCTGTACTAGGACCTTGGTCCGATCACTGCCGAAGTCAAATTCTAAAGGTTCTTTTACCATTTCCACCTTCATATGGTATTTTCCCGATTTGTTAAAGGTGGTGGCGTCTATGGCATTTCACGTCTTTATTTCGTTTAACAGGTCGTTGCCCTAATTAATAATATTGTAATGAACCCTTCCTCTCACTGAATCTTAGTCGGCAACCTTTGTTACAATATATCGTAGCATAGTTGGGGCAACTGATGCTTCGTATTTATGCTGTAACAAGTTCTACATATATATCATACGGTCCTGAAGCTTTGGCATTGTTGGCAAATGTAATAATACAAGTAACTTCCGCGACTTCTTTATATTTTCCCCAAACCTTGATCTTCTATTCTATTTCTACTGTAAAATTACCACGATTGTCCATGATGTTTCCGGTGGCACTTTTTTTGTTTCTGCCTTATATATAACTAAAATAGGTATTAGTAAATAAATCAGACTCCCACTTTTTACTTGTCTGAATTGAAAACCACTTCAAATGAATGTTGAATATCTTATGGAATGTTATTTGCCAATACAATTTCCCCGTCTGTGTAATTCATTACCTCTACAAACTCTAGCTGTTTTGCTAAACCGTTGACAAGACGGCGGGTCTGAGGGATAGGGGTGGGCCATATTAAAATTTACATATCGATACTCGATATCAGAATTATATCGATATTTGTCGATATTCGATATATCCGTATATCAATATATCGATGTCGATATCCGATATTTCCATATATCGATATATCAATATAGAAATAATATCGATATTATTTATCGATATATCGCCTAGCCCTACTGCTGAGCGCTGACTATCAAATATTATGTAGAATAGTAATTCCCCGATGTAAAATAAGTGTAGCATAAACAAAAGAAACGCCCGAAAAGGATTTAACCACGCAAATTAAATCTGCAGACTTGCACAATATTTGAGGGAATTTACAAGAAGTCCTTATTTACAACTTGCAAATGCAATACATGTTAAATTCGGAGTACGGATTTACGGAGTACGAATACACTTTATATTGTTATCAATGTTATTATATTGTATTGCATTACTTTAAAGGAAATAAATTGTACTTATTAATATATGTGTTGAAAAATATGTATAATTGAAGTATATTTCTATCTTGCTAATTATATGTGTTACAAACGTAAAGCATATTCGGTAAGTATTTATTTTACTGTAACACGAGATGTGTGTACAACTGTACACCACAATCAATGCTTATGTAGATGAATAGTGGCAACGCAAAAAATTAGGTTCGAAAATGATTATACAGCACTCGAATGTTTTAAAGATTACCTAATAGTTAACAGAAACGTCGTTTTTAGTACACCCATATTTATATCGATTTTTGAAAAAACAATTTATAAATGTTAAATCTTGTTCTGTATGGTTACAATAGGTCAATATATTAAATAACATAGCAGATCATTTTAGATCATGAAGTATTATTATTAGGATTATTAAAACAAATTAAATTTATGGCACTTCAAATTAAGCGAATGTTGTACATGCACAGATATACAAAATATATACATACAAAAAGTTATCGTAAACCAATCTGAACATTTACATGGTGACCAGTTTCCGACAACAGTTGGATTAGACAAGTGGAAACTACTAATTTGACAGCTATTCCATAAATCTCAATATATATGTATTTATCGATAATATGGAGATATCGATAATTATGGCGACATCAATAATTATGGGGATAGCGATAAATAACGCTATTCGATAAATATCGATATCAGATATTTCCATATTCGATTCATATGAATATTTGATATTTCGATATATCGATATTAGATAAATAGCGATATATTGATACTCCATAAATATCGATATTCGATATTTCGATATAACGATATTCGATAAATATCGATATTCGATATTTCGATATTCGATATATCAATATCCGATATTTCCATATATCGATATATCGATATATGGAAATATCACCTAGCCTTATACAGCACTCTACTGTTTTAAAGATTACCTAATAGTTAATAGAAACATCATTTTTAGTGCACCCATATTTATATCGATTGTTGAAAAGACAATTTATGAATGTAAAATCTTGTTCTGTGTGGTTATAATAGGTCAATATGTAAAATAACATAGTAGATCATTTTAGATCATGAAGTAATATTATTAGGATTATTAAAAGAAGTTGAATTTATGGCGTGTGTTGTACATATGCAGATACGTGGTGTACGGTATACATACAAAAAGTTATCGTAAACCAATGAGAACATTTACATGACGGCCAGTTTCTGACAACAGTTGGATTAGGCAATTGGAAACTACTAATTTAACAGCTATTCAATAAATCTCGATATATATGTATTTATCGATAATATGGAGATATCGATAATTATTTATTTATTTATTTATTTATTTATTTATTTAATTTGCACTCAGCCAACAGCCGTTAAGCCAATTATAGGCGTCGCTGTGCAGTTATGAGGACCCCACTAACGACTGTCATGATGTTGTATGACCGCCGGGACCAACTTTTTTCCGTGATAGCCGTACCACGAGGCGCCGAGAGATGCAGCCGTGGAACTCCCATTCAAGTTCTGACCAGAGACAGCGTTGCTTAACTCTGCTGATCGAACGTGGCGATATCAGTAACTATGGGGATAGCGATAAATATCGATATTCGATAAATATCGATATTCGATATTTCGATATTCTATATATCGATATCCGATATTTCCATATATCGATATATCGATATGGAAATAATATCGATATTTATCGATATATTGATATATCGCCCAGCCCTACAGACGGGAATAAGTTCCATATGGAACATATGGGAAATACGTTTGATACTGATCAAAGCCAGATTTTTTGAGAAATTTCGTCGGCTATTTTAATCTCGTAGTACACATCGAGAGTACAATTTGACATAATTTAAATATCACGCGTTTATAATAAAAACAAGTTTTATAGTACTACCTTCTTTCTTATAGAAAAAGCAAATGCAATTACTTAAACTGTTTCGAATTTTATGATTAGTATACAGTGATCACAGACAAGACACAATAGCGCACAAGGAAAACAGAATGGCGAGTAAAATACTTTTGATAGGAGTGGAACGTGTTTTTCAGTACTTTCTGTAAGTCTATATACAAAATCTGCTGTAAAAGTCTAAGCAAAGTACAAGCAATAATCATTTAGAATTTCCAAAATATGCATGGAAACAGCTATAAAAATAATCTATTAATAAAATATTTTGCAACCGGCACCCAATGTCATATTCAACAACCTTAAAAATTAACTCTCCGAAAGTATTCGAAAAGCAAATCTCATGCGGCTGAAAGTGCTTTTATTAATACCCATAAGGTAAAGATCCCTCATAATATATCGTTACTTGTTAAAGCGGCCCCTCCCACCCTTCGTATTAGAAAGATGAGAGGAAGCCTGATCCTGCAACCAAATTATGTTAACGAGCTGCACAGCGCACATTTGCATATGAAGATTGAAATTCTAATCCTTAGAATATTCTCGCAGCGCAAAGTAGACTTGTAGCCGAGTTCGTTAACGAAGTACCAAACCGCAACTTGTTAGAGCTTTCGAAATATTTCCACAGACTCGCTTCTCAAATCACGACAAATGCGACAGATCGGGAAACAACCCATTAATTAAAGTGCTTGTTGGGTGACACTAGAAATCCTATTCAAAATGCTAGAAATCACGCAATGTGTACACTATGAAAAATGTGGTTTAAAGGCTTATTTCAGTCTGAACTGAAGCTGGTCGAAATAGAGAACATCTTTAACGAGATAGCGCAAGTTATCCTACTAGAATGATAACCTCCATTTTGATATACCTTTAAAAGTTTGATAGTTTTCTCCCTATTTATTTTCAAGAAATTTTACTAAAAATTTCACAATAACTCTCTGAAAAAGACGTATAGTTGCTACTTTAGCTTTTATGATTGAATAAATGCTTAAGTTTAACTCTATGCACCACTTTTACTATACTTGCTGCAGCAACAAAATAGAGTAGAATATGCAACTCAAACTACATATTATACAGCTAGTTGGATTAGTGTTATAATAATAATCGGTAAACAATCTTCGTCGTTTTTGAAATTTGCCATATTTACGTTTCTATGGGGTTTTTAGCTACAATCTTCTACCCGCCTGGCCAGGCGGGTTGCAAAACGATTGGGATGGGAAAAAGGGGCTGTGTAGGTGTGTTTGGTAGGTATTAGGTTTCTGACATGGTTTCCCTAGAACGTAAGGGGAAAAGAAATCAAGTGCTCGCCTAAGGGCAGGGTCACCTTTCCCTATGGTAGGTGTATCATCACCGGGATTGTGGAGAGTACCCACCCGCTACCCAATCCCACCCCTTCAAAAAGGCAGCATCAAGGAATCTGGGGGAGGCAAAAATTTGCTAGTCAGACAACACAGTAAGCTAAAGTTAATGCTGCATGTATCTACTTATAACAGCAGAACCAATCGGACCAAAACGTATTAAAAATGGAAAAACTCACCCTAAAGTCAGGGCATTTGTTTCACTTTAGAGGAGAAAACGATTCATCATATGGAGGCATCGGATTTATAGTACACAAAAGGCAAGTACCTACAATACAAAAATCGAAAGTGTTTGCCTAAAAATACATACATACGTACATATACATACAAGAATATGCTCACACAACAACCCCTTCGAATGATAAAATTGAGAGATTCTATGATGCTATCACTACAGCAATGTTAGAGACACCAATATACCATACTGTTCCCATAGACAACTTTAACGCGAAGCTTGGAATAAAACAAGCTGAATCCGCTTTAGGTGGACAGCTGTTGCTTCACAAATCAGTCAAAAAGGCAGTAAAAATCAGGCTATGGAGAAAGACACCCAAGAAGAAACGCGCTCCTAAACGTCGTACAACAGCAAGGCATGTTCGTGATAAACTCGTTTATCAAAAAGAACAATCAACGGAAATAGACTTGTTTAAGCCCCAATGGCACTACTGAAAATGGGATTGACTTTATAATGACAGATAGAAAACGCATAACCCAAAAAGTAGAGATGCCCAACAAGAGCAAAAGTGGGCATAAATGTCAAAACAGAAAGACTAAAACACATGTCAAAACCAAAGAAAGAGAAAAAAGAAAAGAACTTGAATAAAGACACAAGAAAACTTATAAAAGAAAGAAGACAAATACACTGTACAAGTCTAAGAAGATTAAAGAAAGAAATATATCTAAAGCAATGAGAAGAGGTGTCAGAACTTATAATACCAATGAGATATCGAAGGTAATAACAAACAACAAAAGCCTTAAAGTGCTAAGACAACAACTCCCAACGGAAAGGAAAAATATTCCGAAACTTACAAACTCAGAGGGCATAATTACAAGTAAAGATTATATTATGCAAATTGTGGAAAGATTCTTTAGCGAGCTCTATAAAAGTCTTTAAAAAATGCCTCAAACTCTCCCATATCAGAGATCCTAAATCAAGGGGCTGAAGAGATGTCTGAGATAAAAATTTTTGAAATTAAAAAAGCGCTCGCACAAGTGAAGAAGAATAAATCAACAAGTTACGACTGGATAGTAGCAGACATTAAAGCTGGGAGAAGGAAAAATCTTGCATATGATCACCTTATTATTTAATAAATGCCTTATAAAGGGAGTAACGGCATCCCAGTGGAACAAAGTTGTGGTCATTCTAATACACAAGATAGAAGACATAAACAACCTCAAAAACTATGGGCCAATCAGTCTTTGTCACACATTTATAAACTGATTACCAACATTATAACTGGCAGACGACAGCTAAGTAGGATTTCTACCAGCCAAGAGAAACGGCTGATTGTAGGTCAGGTTTTGGCACAAACGACCATTTGCAGAACATTAAAAGCTTGATAGAAGAATGTGTCGAATATAACATGCCTCTAGTCTTAGTATTCGTAGATTACACAAAGGCATTCGACATAGCAAACCAACTAAAAATGTTAAAAGCCTTACCGGAAAGCCGAATAGACCACCGCCACACCATGGTTATTAAAAATATCTGCAAAAATGCGACAGCTTGTGTGAAACTTCATAACGACAGAAATGAATTTGATATCCAAGATGAGGTTCGCCAAGGTGACACTATTTCGTCGAAATTTTTCATCACGCTTTTGGAATATATGTGTGTAAAGGAGCAAACCTAGACGAGTTGGATGTAAATATAGACCACACTAGTGGTTACCAAATTTACTTAGCATTCGGGAGATCACGGTTTCAATTCCCCTGGCCGTCTGCTCTGATTCAGGTTTTTAGGTGATTTTCCTGAATCAACAGAGTACCTTCGACCAATGTGTTTTGCTCGTTCTGACTTGTGGTGTGGAGACTCTGACGCTGACTAAGCTATCAGTAAATAAAATTGAAGTAAACCAACGAGCAATGGAAACGACTATGTTGAGTTTTTCGCTGAGAGATAAGGTGATAAATGAATAATTTCGCCGCACAACAAGCATGACTGATGCAACTGAAAAAATAACAACATTAAAATGGAACTGGGCTGAAAAAGTTGGGCGAACAACGGACAACAGATGGACGAAGCGTATACTGAAGTGGAGACCGAGGGAAGAGCACTTCAGAAGTAGAGGACAACCACGGACTCGTTGGACAGATGACATGAAGCGAATACAACACAATTGCATGTAGGCGGCGCAGCACAGAAAACTCAGAAAAGCCTATGTCCAGCAGTGAACCTCAATATAGGTTTGTTGGTGCCTAAAGAATTAAATTAATATTGCGGTTCATTTATAAGTACACATTGCTTGAGGTCATGATGGAAATGGAAACTTTGACTAACTGGAAACTTACAGTAAAAAAAATTCACCGACAGGTAAGACCGCGTAAACCGAAATAAGGCCGAACTCAAAGGTGTTAAAAGCTGCTTACCTCATGAATTTATTTTCCCACTCAACGTCAACGTACAAGATAGCACCGAGTATAAATACAAGCAGTTTTGCCACCAAACGGAACTTATTTTCCAAGCTCCGAATCGAAACCTTTCTTACCTGTCAAATTTAAATCTTGATGGAAAGCTTTGTTAGACATCGCTCTGTCACGAAGCTTTCAACCCTGGGTGCGTTGCCGATGTTGTATTCTATGTCGACTGTATCCTCTCTGCTTGCCCGGTTATCGGACCGCAAAATAATATTCCTCCCCTATAATTTCTGGATCATGCAACTGCACCGCTAAAACAGCCCGGCTCTGTAGCCACCTACTGCGAATCGAGCTCCAAAAAGCCACTTATCCGGTCAAAAGGTACCCTGCACCTTCAGGCACTAGCACCAACACATAAAACGTTTATATTTCACCTATCCATTTCAAGATTACCGTCCATAATTTGCCAAACCAACGGCTGACGATTGATTTGATGGTGCTGTCAAGTTGGTTGTTTACCTCACAGGACCACAGGAGATTTAGAAAACTTGTAAATTAATTGTACAAGGTGTACAGAATTTTGGTTTTGTTTTTTCTCTTGTTTATTTGTGTTTACTCTTATGTTTGAACGGACCCTGGTCCACTGCAAGTACTCACTTAAAAAGGGCGAGTAATCTGGCTTTTACGTCTTGTCAAAGCTATAAGTGAGGATACATTTAAAAAGGTAAAAATACCGTAGAAGTCAGGATGCTATAAAACAAAGTAACAACACACAAACTACGAACCACAAGTACGACGGAGAAGGTAAAGCTTAACAGAAAGTATTTTTTTTACAATTACATGCATATCTGATTCTATGTTAATTATTATTAAACTACTAATCCAGGTAGTACTGTAATTGGTAATTGGTAATTCCGCTATGCATAGAAACCAACACAAAGATATAATAATAATTAATAAAAATGAGGAAATGCTATAAAGAGAAAAATAATAATTTCAAACTTTTGTTGGTTAGTAACATGACTACCATCAGGTGTAGGAAAGCAAGACTCTGACAATCAGTAAATAACAAAGATATAAAATGTTAAATTCATTTGTAATGGACAAGGAAAGTAAAAGCATAATTACAGAAAGTAAACTTGCTGATTATCTGTGAAAAGAAAATTATCCTGAGAAGAATGTTACCCATAGGAAGTAGATAAGTGTGGTGATCTCGTTATTTATAAAGTTGGTGTATGTCAAAAGATAATTGAAAAGTAATTAATAATTACTGGTCTCATCGATGAAACTAAAAATAAAAAAGGGTGATATATGTATTTACAGAGATATACTATAAAATAATATAGTTTCATTAATTACTTATTGGTAGATCTAGAAAGATAGATTTAGTTAGTATTTAATTATAATCATTGTGTACTAGCAGAAATAGTTATTTGTGTATTAAAGGCATAACCAATAGATTATAGTACGAGGGAGCTTCAAAGCGCCAAGCGAAACGAAGAGCTTTACATTTCCTGAGAGCTATAATGGTGATTAGACACGTGGTACATACTACGTTTTACTTAATTTTGAAAAAACTGCAAGGATTCATTATTTTAGCAACAGAGTACTGCGTCATTGTTGTGCTGGCGCTGTGAATTTGTGGTGTGCTACTACGCAGATTGCTTGCGTTGATATACTACATTGTTGGTGCTTGTGATATTGCTTGACAACTTTATAGGCCCTAGGGCCATAAATAACATTTTAGGCCCACTATGGCGGGCCAATAAACAAGATTTTGGTTCCAAAATGAAATAAATCCAATTAAAATTTAGGATAAATTTAAAAACCAGTAATTTAAAAGGTGAAAACATCGTAATCGATTGAAAATTCAGTTGGCAATTAGATGGTAGAAGTTTATGTTCTTCTTCTTTGTAATAGAACTATTTATATCCTGCTAATTTCTGTTTTCATCGTGCCTCTTGCGATGTTGACGTTCAGGTTTTACGCTTCAGGGGTCTACCTACTGGTCTTCTGCTATCTGGCATTTCCGTTTTGAATCATTTAGCTAAGCGCTCTCGGTTTATCCTATCCAGGTTGTCTCTCCAGCATCGTCTTCTCGATCTTGTATTTTGTACAACATCCTTTACTTCAGGTTCTTCTCTTATCGCACTACTTATTATATCTTGATGGTTCGCAGTAATTTCATCTCAGTCTTTCTGATCATTCTTTTCGTTTTTGATTTTTGATTTGTTTAGGCGGCAGATGTAAGGTACTAAGCAAACGCATGTTTTATATATTTGAATGTTGCTTTTCGCGCTTATATTTTTATTTCTCTAAATGATGTCTCTAGGATATCCTGTTATTCGTGCTGCTTTAATAGTCTGCTATCTAACGTCCTTTGTCAGATGTTTATCGCTTGATACATTCACTCCCAGGTAGTTGAATCGCATTGCTTGTCGAATAATTTTGTTATCTACTGCCAGTTTACATCCTATTGGATGTTTAGAGATGACGATAACCTGTGTTTCATCAGGAAATATAGCATATTCAACCTTTCCGATATTGAACCTTTGTTTTGAATCTGAATAGGAGGCGCTGTAGGTCGTCTTCATTTTCTGCCATAAGAATGACGTCGTCTGCATAGCAGAATATTCTTAAGGAGCAGTTACCCATACTATATCCAGCATTAATCTCAGGAGTTTGATAATTTAATTCCTATATTTTCAATTATACTATTACAAAGATTTTCAGTTTTCCCATCAATCGATCCTTATTTCCATTGTATTCACCATTTATGCAGCTACATTTAGCTTCTCAATTAATAACGCTGCTATTTCTTCCTTGTTCTGGATTTTTTAAGTAGGTGTTTCGGTTATTCTTGTGTTATCTTCTTTTTGGCGTTTTCTTGATGATGCTATCTTTTTTTTAATAAGGCTAACCTCTCCTGCAAACTTTAGTTTCCTTTTCTCAACTCTGTAATTTCTTGATTTTAAACCTTCATATTTCTTCTTATTCCTGCTACTTCCTGCAATATATTATTCGACTTTCGTTTCAAATCACACGTATCAGATCCGTATTGTTTTGGAGGAATTTTAAAATTTTTACTTCTCTTGTCTAAAATACTAAGAAAGTATTGTAATTGTAAAAAGAACTTCACGTTTGAGGGTCCCTAGATGACGAGAAATATGTTTTCTCAATTTTGAATGCGGGTTATATGCCTACCTGGCTGGATATAGAATATACTTACGTTAAAAAACATTGTTAACGATAAGAAACTATACAACTTTTAATATAAATAACTCTATTATATCTCAAAATTTCAACACTAACAAATATTCGTGTTAACAACAAAAACTTTACCAAATGTATTAATTAAAAAATATGTTCAAAATGACCACCGTCTAGTTGAACACCCTTGCGTAGACGCAACTCAGAATTTCGGCATACTTTTACAAGCGTTTCTTGAGAAATGCTCCTAAAATCTTGTATTGTTTGGAGGTCTGTTGCGGAAAACATAGTCCTTAACCTAACCCCACCAAAAAAGTCGGGTGGTGTAATATCAGCTCACTTTGGGGGCCATTCCAGGTTACCCTTTTTTTAAATTAGTCTGTTTGGGAATTTGTTCTTAAGCCAATTCTACAAATATTGGCAGTGTGAGCAGTTGAACCATCTTTGCTGGTAAGTACCATAAATGTTGTATATTAAATTGTCGCAATTGCGACCATGAAAATGTGTCCAACATCCGCAAATATTCTTCATAGTTTACATTACTTACAAAGAAATATGGACCGATCACACTTGACCGACAAATTCCCGCCCAGACGGCAACTTTTGGCGAATATAAAAGCATGGAGAAATGTTAGTTTGGTTTTTGTGATCCCCAAAATATAAAATTCTGTTTGTTAACAAATCCGCAGAGACAAACATGACATTCGTCTGTAAATAAAATGTTCGGTATTGCAATGCGCCCATTCGCTAGTAACTTCAGTATCCCTTTGCAGAATAATAATCGTTTTCATTACCAATTGCTTGCAGGGCTTGAATTTTGTAAGAATATAACTTCAAATCTTTTTTTTTAATATTCGTCGAATTGATGTTCCAGAAATGTTTAATTCTGCCGATCTTCTTGTCGATGATTTTTTAGGGCTTCTTAAAACACTTTCTCTAACAGATTCGGTGTTTTCTTCGTTTCTTACCGACTTTGGACTTCGCATTTAGGCGCATCCTTTACGGTGCCAGAGTTTCTCCATCCATTTTACGTCGTATACAGTTTTCCGTGTTGATCTTAAAGCACGAGGAAACTTTCTTCAGAAATGACAAAGCACTATCGTAGTAGAATAATTGTTTTTTGTCATAGACTCCACCCTAAATATTCTTTGTTCGGTAGAATATTTAGTTCACATTATTTCGTAAAAATATCGCACACCGACAGTTGTGAAATAATGGTTTACGCCTAACATTTTCATTTGTTTATGTATCTTGATCCATTTAGTTATTAATTGCTGACAAATTTGTATAGTTACATATGGCTAACACTGTATATACTGAATGAGTACATTAAATAACTTAATTGTTGTCTATTTTTACTTAGACGCAGAAGTCGATAAAAATAATAATTTGCAAAAAGCTCAGATTCTTACTCCACATAAAAATAGGACCCAACATATACAAAATAAACGTAAACAAAAATGAAAACGATTGCTGCGAACTACAGCCAGCGCAACGGAAAGGTGTAGCGATCGCCGCACACCGCAGTAGCACAACAATGAACAGCGATCGATGCGCGCTGTACTTACGAGAGAAGTTCCGTGTAAAGAAGTAATACACCAGATGACTTAATCTTTTCAAAGCCAACCTGGATGTCGTTTTTATTTGCTGACATGTTAGATGTTGTTCAAACGTAACTTTAACAACCCAAATTAAACCAAAAGAAGCCAATGAGGAAGAAAGTGAAATATCAAAACTTTCGAAAATGTTGCAAAACAAGTGCACTCGTTTAAAAAGCAAAGATATAAATAAACGGGATTACAATAACTCAATTCCACTTTCGTGGCTGTTTAACAAAATACCATTCCCTTGGGAGTACAAAATGAAAAATTTTCTTACTTCTTTTCTAAATACAAAGTAAAAGAACATAATTTCAGGTGAACTACCAAGAATAATTAAATGGAATTTTCCTTCTGACAGCTGCCACAAAGTAATTTAAAATGTTATTTTTCTTTAACTCAGGGAACTAAATTGCTTATAATGAAGTCTGCATTCATCCTTTTTATAAAGCAATTTACTCTCTTTCTTGAAGCTACATTCCGTGTCACTCCCATTTTTCTTCCCTGATGGGGCGTTATTATTATTAAATTTTAGCGTTTGCTGAATATAAAGCGCACCTCTGCAAACCGCAGCTACAAAACTAAGCGCGTGGCGGAATTAGTGCTCGTTTAATGGTCGCCGAAGACGTCGGCATAGAGTCAAATACATAAAGGATACAGTCAGCATTATCGGAGGATCTGAATTAATTTTCTAAGACATTAATTTCAAGCAGGCGCCTTGTTTATGCCGCAGTTCCTGCGCTGTAATTATCGGCCCGCTTTGATACCTTTACAGTTTAACACCCTTTATTAAGCTCAGGTAATCGGAGATCGGCGGTGGTCAAGTCACGCACTTCTCACATCTTGTCTGTCTGACACATGAATTCTGGCCACGAGGCCATTCACAACACATCGTTATGTTAATCTGACAAATTAGCCTGAGAAGTGGTTGCATATATTACCATCTTTTACTATGTTGTCTTCGCAGTGCCATGAATTATTCTAAATTTATCCAAGTTTTTACATGCTCAAAGTATTTCCAGTAATTTAAATGATCTTTTTTCATAATTATTGCGTATATTGCGTTACCTAATAACTTACACATACATTTAAAGAATTTCCAAAAACGTCGTGTGATATACACCCTAGACAGTGGAAAAAGTCCGATAAAACATATCATAATAGACCACTGCCAAAATATGACATTCAGAGAACAGCCATAAGATCTGTTTTAGTGCTGCTTTGTTACATCCTGTGGAAGCAAATATATTCCCTAATACCATTGTAAATCAGATTGACTTTTTGTGAGAGGTTTTCGCAAGTTACTTCAACCTATCTGGCTAACCCAGGATATGACGGTATTTTAGAAGCAACTTTCCCTTTCGCCGCATGGCATCTTAGATATGGAATCGTTTACCGCCCGATTCACGGGTTTTACTGGATCAATTTCAGGCCTTCCATTAATAATCTTCAATTGATCTTCAATTTACCTCTAATTTACCTACAAATATTGAATTAACCACGAATCCATCACAACACTGGTTTAAGTCACCTTTTCTTTTTTTCTTGACTGTAGCTTTGTAAATCGCACTTTGGTGAAAAAATCTGCAACGTTCAGCATGGTATCTATTCTGGTCCATAAACAACCTGTAATTCTACATACGTTTGAGAAGCACCCAGCCTTCGACAGCAGTGGTTAGAGAGTATAAAGGTCAGAGATTTTATAATAAACCTCGCATGCATATGTAATTTTATAATATTTTTTGTTGCTCCTCTGCTTAAATATACATAAATTAGTGTGTTAAAATATACTTTCAACATCCGAGCGTAGATAACAAAAGCCCAAGTTAAGAAGTATACTGAAAAATTTTACGTTTAGATGGCTTTTCTACAATATTTACGGCCCGATGTGTGCGCCATCTATATTTTTAATGTCTGTGGTGCAGGTTTTTGTATGTTCGCGCACCCACCCCTTTTCTTGACTCTTATCTGAGCTGCCAAGCGACTAATATGTTGACTTTTATTTTAACGAGGCTCTTTTTCCTGGAACACTGTGATGGAGAATTGATTGTAGCGTCTTTGAAATTGCCCTTCAGTTTTACGGGCTTAGAGGATATGGTTGTTTTGGTTCGTGGCCTCCGCAGAAGTTGCGGATTGCTGTAGCCCGGACAGTTCTGTAGAAAATTTGTTTCTCATTTCTAGTTGGCGGATTTTATATGCGCTTCGCCTGTCATTCAGCGGCACGTTGGCTCAAATCCATCTGAGTCCTGTCGAAACCGTTTGCGCTGATTCTTATCAAAAGCATCCATGAGTCTATTTTGAGTTTTTCCTATCCTTCAGCAACCAGTCTGTGGCTTCTAAAACTCATAGGTTTAGCTTTGACGGTAAAACGCCATTCTCGCGACCGAACCGGCGCCATTTTCCTGGTTCGAACTGTTATCACCTGCATTACAACTTTCGGATGTGTGGTCCTACGTTTATCTAGATCATCACATCGCGTTCAGAAGGGGCTCGAACAAATCTAAGATCAGGTTTGGTCGTATTTTCGTTTAAGTAAAATTGTACAAGATGTTAAGCGAGTTAAAACACATAGTACTACCTGCCTCAAAGCACATAGTATGTTAGTGGGGCAGATTAGACGATTATACAGGGTGATTTTTTTTATCGTGTAACAACTAGATAAGCAACACATGCTACAACTACATGCATTTCATAGATATCTTAGTAAATATTAATTTTTTTTAGTAAACAAAAATCAAAGTAGTTAGGTACTTTAGATATATTAAGAAACTTCACGACCACTACACTGCCTAAAATTCCTCTACATTAGATGCATGAAGCATCTGAATGCGAAAAACTCTTTGAAAAAGAGCTTCTTGAATCCAATGCGGGTTGTTTTACCGCGTAGTAATGACAGTTGTGTCTATTTACGCACCCATTGTGGCTAAATGACGCTTCATCAGAACAGAGAACATGTCTTAAGAACTGGGGATTAGCAGTAACTCTGTTTCTTAAGAAATTGCAGATATTTATTTGCCTGACGTGCGTAATCTTCTTCATTAAGTTGTTGCACTAATGTGACATGGTATGGGTAAAATTGATTTGCTGCAAAAATTTTGTAAACTGATGTTTGGCTAATGCCTACTGTTGTTGCAATCGCCCATTGACTTGTATAGGGATTTCCAGTAATATCTTCTATAACTGTGGCTTTGTTTTCTACGGTAATGACATGTTGTCTCACCTTTGGCTTTTTAAATTGCCCGTATTTGCGCAACTTCCTATCCAAACGCCTGAAGGCGTTCTGCGATGGATGATATCTGTCTGGATACCTTTGCTCATATCGTCGTACAGCTAGATCTGCCGCTCCTCGGCATTCTCCCAAAATCAACATCATATCCGTTTTTTCTTCATTTGAATAAATTGCGAATGGTATTACAGTTTTGACAAGATGACAGTTTATTTAAGTAACAAAACGTCAGTTGACATTTGGGTTCCCAAAGCATGCTTAATATAAAAAATTATTTATTATTTATAAAAAGCAAAGTTTACTATGCATTGCATGCACCTGTATGAAGTGTTGCTTATAAGTATGTTACACGATAAAAAAATCACCCTGTATTTTGAACTAAAGTGGCAATATTTAATACCAATAATAGTATCTATTACCAAAATATGAAAAGACAAAGGCCATTAAAATATCGCGAAGCTCAATTCGTTAAAACCCATAAGTACCCATTCCAGGCCAAACTTCATGGTAAACAAGACAGTTAGATGTAATTTACTTCGAAGCGGAAAAAAGAAAGTCTAATTAAGAGGTTTAACACGAAATCTTTTCAAGACCAAGCGACAGCAGAGACGTATTGGAATTCGTTAACCCAACAATTATAACGAATTCTAGACACCAATCATATAATTAGAGTATGTTAGCAAGCAAGTTAGAAGATAAGCAGCGAAAACGGCGTCACAAAATAAAGTATCAGTAAAGAAACGAAGATGGTTGATAAATACCGCCAAGAAGGAAATTTAAGCTTAGAATATCAATCTGTAGAGATGTAGACGAATAGAGAGACATTTTAGCACTTTATTCATGAAACAAGCGGCTGATAAAAGAACAAGAAGGAAAGAATTCTTTAAGTAAAGTATGGCGGGCTGAACAACAGAAAACCGAAACACTATAATATGTTACAGTATGAAATTGATTTAACGACACTCACGGATGAGCGAGTGCCGAATGCTAAACAAATCCGGGAAACGTGCACACTTACCCTAAAAATCGTAAGCAGGCTAAAGGCCGCGGCTCAAATGCGCTCAGGGAGGGGGCATAGTCCTAAACGAGACACCACTGGGCAAGCGTGTTGATATGTATAGGGTGTTACCAAATAAAAAGGCGCCACAAGGTCCAACTCAAGGAAACCCACGCTTAACACCTTACATCGATCTTAACACAGTGACTCAGTCATCCTGTAAACAAACATGCACAAGACATAGAGAAAATCATAAGTCGTTAATCAGTTAATACATCTATTGGGCCACTTCACATGACCAAAAACTTACAGTTATACCGACGTGGTCGGCAAGTACATCAATTTAGCACAGTGAAAGGAATAAATACTTAACGGAATATTCCCAGCTGGAAAAACGCCCTATCTAGGAGCTACAACGCACAGCTAAGGCGAACAACAAATCAAAATCGGTTCTATTTAAAAGTCGACTTGCGACTAAACAAGTGTATTACACAAGCATGAAATTTGTATTTGAGTTTAAATTAGAAAAATATACTGACTTGCGGCAAAGCAGCTTAGAACACAAACGTTAGACTTGTACAAGGGTGTATCAGACATTAATTGAGCGCCGGGCACAGATATGTGAGTTTAATTACAAGAATGGGCTGGCTTGCAGCAAAGCAACTTAGAACACGAACGTTAGATTTGTACAAGAGTGTACCAGGTATTAATTGAGCGCCAGGCACAGAAATGCGTGTTTAATTACAAGAATAGGCTGGCTTGCAGCAAAGTAGCTTTTAAAATACAAATGTTAACTTTATACGAAGGTGTACCAGGCACTAATTGAGCGCTGGACACAGATATGTGAGTTAAATTACAAAAATATGCTGGCGAAACAGTTTATAACACAAATGTTACCTTGGTGGTTGGTCCGGTTATTGATGTAACCGCATGGTTAGTCCCAATTGCAAACCAAACATTCGTCGCATATATTAGACTGGAAATAAAATAATCAAAAACTATATACAAATGAAACGGAAACTTGATCTGGCTCGCCTGAATGAGTTTAGCAGAGCATTCCAATAAACACCCGATTTGTGCATACGAGTTGTTTAATGGCTTGTGTATGTATTCATAACTAGACTTAGTTTTAAAATGTTCAAAAATCTGTTAAGCGCTTGTCCGGGAAAGTAAAGCGAGCAGTTTACGGAAGGATGTGCTTCCTTCGCGGGCACAACAGAACGCCGTGTGATGTACTTTTGAAGTTGGGCACATATTCAGCCAAAAGTGAAGTGCTACAATTCCTAGGAAAATCCTAAAAGAGAGTAGTGTTGAAATAGCAGCCGGTTAGCTGTACAGAGGAGCCAAAATCCTGCAAACTTTACACTTTGAGAATTTGGTAGCTAGAAAGCCAACAAAAGAAGCGACTGCGTTAACAAGTGACGCAATAGCGGAGGAATAGCCGTGGAGGTCTGTGAGGAACAAGTGCAGGTATTGCGCAATTGGCAGTCATTGGTCATCACTGGAGGTGGGTTCTGTATTATTCAGCGCAAGCGCAGGCGCATTATTTCTAGTATTCGGGGCGCATTGCGTCTGAACATATGCACAGTAGGTTGTCAGCGCAAAGGCAGCATTTGAAGCAGAGCCTGCGAGTGGTTTAATGTTACGGTTTTGATCGCACTTTGTTTGAGCACCTACGTAGTGAAAACCACAGCTTGAAGAGATTTGATCGCTTGGATACTTTATGAGGACACACCCAGACTTACTCTTAATTTAACAATTTAACTAATAGGAAATAAGCTACATTAGAAATTCATACATTAGAACTGTGGGTATTGTAGAGAAGAAAAACCCTGAATGCACTAGTGGTCTGCAATTAAAAAAGCAAGGTACTTGATAGAGCAGAATGTCCAAGGTCTGTAACAAACTGTAAACTCCAATAATGATTATAATTTTCTTAGTGCGAACTTGTAATGCAAGGTATGTGTTTTATACTGTTTTTTTTTCATACAAGTGGCTTTGGAGTACGTAGTAGTCACAACTTTGTAGATTGCTTTGATTGCTTAGATCCAGAACACTTTAGAAATACTAAGTAGATTGCTTCTAGCGTTACATGTCCTTTTCGTAAATAAACTTAACGATAGAACATATAAATTGTAAATAAAAAACACAAATTTGAGTAACGAGACACCGACAGCAGCGGAGCCTAAATGCTTCTGAAACTAAGAATATTAATTAGCGGCGTGGGCCGTGGTATAACCGCGTGCAGCTACATAAGGGTAATTAACTCCTAGAGAATTATTTTTCAATATCGGGGTGTACTGCTAGTGTTACGAGCAGTGTTGCTTTAAAATATGCTACCCGACGTGCTATGTACTGGGCTTCAGTATATACCTAGGGCGCCAGCTATAAACTAGCTCGCTGTTCAAGCGATAATTTGTCACATAATCTATCCGATAGCTAATTGTGCCCTTAATTAGCTACAGTGGATTAGAAGTTACCTTAGCGACGTAGTTTTGGAACCCTGAGCTGGTTGAAATCGTTAGACATCCTCTGGTACCAAAACCGGCGGCCTGGAGAATCTATTAGGGGCTGGCTTTTAAGGGTGTACTTTGTTACTAAAAACGGCGGCATGGTGAAAAATTTTGGGACGGTTCTGGAGGTATTCTCTGGTACTGAAAACAGCGGTCTGGAGAGTAAGTTAAGGGCGGCGGTCAGAAAAACGGTTTTAGGATTGGAGTTCAGGAGGATAGTTAGCGCTCTCGAATGTTTCTACTGATAAGTCCGTGGACTTAAAGTATCTTCAACCGCAGCGACCTCCATTTTAGGAAAATGCGAGATTCGGATCAGTGCGGTCGACCGGTTCCGCTAAAAGGGAGCGTGCTTCAGGTGTCGGTTCTGGCGGCAACTTAGGATCAGGTGGACCTCGCGGTTTCTTTGAGTTCGAAGGACACCACGAGACAGCATTCTCTGTTTGTAGGCGAGGTAGAGTTGGACTCGCAAGCCGCTGAGCTCAAGTATCTTCAATAAGCCTAGTATCTTGTTCTTACACTCTGCGGGCCCTCTCACTATATGGGTCATCTCCTGGTGCTATCGAGGTATAGGTGCGTCGTAATTAGCTGTTAGCGAACTAGCACATCGTTTCCGAGCAAGGGAGGTCAATAGTCAATTGTAACTTAAGTTAGCTTAAGTCTCTCGCTTGGACTTCAAATTATTTCTGGCTTGCTTGTCTGCAATACTACTTACTTCAATTTCCCGTTAAACACCCCCCCCCTCCCCGCTTACTGTCTCACATGTTATTTACTGTGAGTAGAGGGTTCAAACAAAATTATAAAGCAAAAATCGCTTATGGCGCATGTAGCGTAATCTAATAGCTATTTATGCAACAAGTGTTAAAAGTCGACGTTTATAAACGACTTTTAGCACGCGTTGCATACAATATTTTATCTACGACCTTAATTTTACCGTTATTAATCCATAAATATTGATTTAAGAAAGATTCGCATCTGCGATACTTTTAATTTATGTCATAATGAACAGTAGCCTACGCCGCGCGGGCGATTGTTTGGCCACGCCCGTGCTGTCAAGGTGAGTTACGAAATGTAATTATTGATATTCCACATATGACTGTATTCATTACATAACGCTTTAATTATTTCAAAAACGCTTTACCTGTAACGCAAGCAGCAACTGGAATAGCTTTACAACTTCACTTGCAGTTCGAAATTGTAGTTTTATAACCTCACTTCACTTTTAGCCCGTGTGCTAAAAGTAATCAGCTGATTTCTTTAAACACGGTAAACTATAAAACGTCACTTTTAGTGAAACAATCTAGCGCTAAAAGGCCTAATTTTAGTAGTGGTCGTAGATAAAGGCATTTATTTGAAGTTTTCTTAAGATATACGTTAACATTTTAAGAACCATGCCTAAAATTTAGCTCTTTACCGAATTTAAGTAAAATTTTACGTAAGTAGTAGAAGAATATGTCATTAAATAACAAAAGGCGATTTTAATAGACCCAGACTCTCATCAGTTGAGAGAGAGCAAACACAATCAAGTTTTCTGGAGCGTTTTCATGAATAGCTCAATGGGTCGTAGAAAAAACTAATTTTCCAAGAATTGATCAAAGTGAAGCTTTATGAAATAAGTAAACACTTTTAGACCTCATTGAACCGCACATATAAAGCATTAGACTAACGTCTTTAGCCGTCTTTAGATTTTTGATTAAAATGCTTTTCATGTCGTATCTTATTATCGCTAGAGTAAATTTGTCGAAGGTTTTAGTTTGTACTCCACTAAATATTTCAGAATCGCTTAAACTGTCAATTTGGAAATTTCGCCTGAATAATTTTCCCACTAATCCCTTTATTGCAGGTTGAAAGCTGGATACCTACTATTCAAGCACAGTATGCAATATGCATGGTATAAGGGATTGAGCTCCGAAAAAACGTATTATCCCTAGTAGCTCCAATACAGTCGAAAATTTGTCCAAGAAATGGCGGCATTTTTTAGGTTTATAAATTATTAAATGATCCGGCTAAGGCCTCTTCCTTTTCTCCGATCCTGCAGGAGAAAAATAGAAACTGTCTCCGAGCAAGCACCTTTGGAAACTTCGGCGAATTAAAAGTAATCCCAAAAGAAGCTTTACAAAGGTTTATAAATTTTTCAGTGTATTCGATTTAACATTGAGCAGGTTCAGCTGCAGATTATACAACGGCGAGTGACCAAAGGAAAGTACGCGGAAGTTGACCTCCGGCGGCTTTCCTTCCGGAGAAATGCTTAAAGCAAAATCAGATTAGCTACTATTCATGATGAGTTCTTTAGGATACGAAATCTTAGCTTGGAGAATACTATACAACGAGAAAATTTCATATCAAATAGACTATGGCCTTCATGTATTGAAGTTTTTCTAAAAATGGTTTTTACCCTTACATAAGCACATCTTTACTAAGATACTGATTCTTTATTATGTAGCAATACGGAGCCCCCCAAAAAATAAAGCGACAACTATAGCCTCGTAATTAGATCAACATTGCCCTTAGCGTTACCTTTCAGAAAATACGAAAAAGCTTATCATTTCGTTAAATATTTAATTTAGAGGCACTGTAACTTAAGCAGAGGACAAAACTCCACCGAATACTTCTTAAAGGTTCTAATAGTTTCTAGTTATAGTTTGATATACAAAAAAAATCCTAGATTATGTTAAGCGAGTTAGGATGATGTGTTTATAGTAAGGGCTTACATAAAAAATGTATTATTACGCCATATAAGCAAGAGTAAACAAGATAACCTTATCTTAACGTGTTTTAACGAAAATTTAGAATTGGAACAAAGGATTATAGACTGATTAAAGTTTAACGAAGCTAGACAAATTACTGCCGAAAAGTAGGTAAGGTTCACCAACAGCTGCTAAAACTAGAAAGCAGAGAACTTGTGGATATAAGCTGCTTCTAACAGGAAATGGTTAAGCTAAAAACTACAAACTATTTCTCACAATGATAAATAGTTGTTGAGCTACAGCTATTATTTTAAAAACAACTTATAGAAAACGTAGAACTTCCACGTCTGAAGGTGTGTATCAAGTTTTCTATTCGCTTCATGTCTTATAAATGCATAGCAAGGCAAAGTTGTGGTTAAATAAATTCCAACAATTTGCATCTTGCTATATACAGCAAGTGCTGTCGAATTAAGCACTTAAGCAAGTGAAATAGCTAAATTACGGTACAATATTTTATAAAAAAAAAACAGTGAGTACATTTTGTTAAAAGTGAGAATGTTGCTATCATACTCTTAATTACTTACTAATTTCAGACAACAGACTGTTGCCTCTGTATGTGTTCTTTAAATAGTCTCTTGTTTCTCGATTCAGTCTGAACCTTTGCGTGCTCAAATTACCATCAAGTTATAGTGCTTTTCTTTACCTTATTTGGATGATTCCATAACCAATCACTTATAATAATGCAGAAGACTAAAAGCCGTGTTTACACAACTAAAAGTACCACGGTTGCATTCGTTTATTTCTATTTTCGGGTTTTTGTAAACAAACTTCCCTTAACTTTTAATAGCGATATTATCACAGAAAACAATTATTTATTATGCATATTACCTGTGTTTTTTCAAAACTGTTGACACAGCTTCAAAGGCAAGTGAATTTTGGTTAATAATAATGAGAGTTACTGAATGCAACCAACGGCCGAAGCAAGGAAATATTGAAGCCGTACTTTTTGAGCTTATTAAATGTGTCTTTGACTCTGATGTTTACACATAACCTATACATTATTTTGACTACGAAACTTTTGCAAATTGTTGTGCATCGCTTTGATTGCGCTGCAAATATACCGCATAGTTGGCGTTGTACCCTGCATACGGGCTGATTTTCAGGTATGCCGATCAACGAAGGATTATACGAGGAATAAAAATTTGTTTCCTTTATTATAGCGACATTTTGAAGATTACCTAAGAAATACAGAAAACCATTGAGCTATAATTCAACAACTGCTGCTCAGCAACATCCTGAATGCTAACGCTTGGAAGACATCTACTTTCTTTGAGAGCATGAAACGTTGCAGTAAAAAGAGTTGGCGTTGTACCACGATGTCGGTAATAAACCTGCATACGTGCTGATTTTCAGGTATGCCGATACATGAAGAATAACAATTTGTTTCCTTTATTATAGCGACATTTTGAAGATTACCTAAGAAATACAGAAAACCGTGAGCTCCCCAAGTTTGGTTCGACCTGCAAAACACTACTTTCCGGTCTCGTAACGTATATTACTATTAAGATTAATTTAGTTTGAAATGTGTATAGCTCAATACTGCCGTCATAGCGATATCTGCACTGTAACTATGATTTTCAGATGAAAAAATGCGGTACTTATCAGCTATAATATCTCAAGGACAGTGATAATTACGCAATAATTTTATTGCAGGTTTCAAAAGCACGTTGCTTGGGAACAGCCCGACGCCAGCGGTCGAGGGATCTTCGGTTAGACAATTTTTTGCCCTTGAAAGCATTTATTTACATTTATTTAGTGGAAGTGCAATTATAAAAAGAATATGACATCTTAAAATACTGCATTGCGAACTGTCAAAAACTTGACGTAACATAGCAACCCGCACTGACTGCTGTACACAAAGTGATAACAACCCATGGGTAGTTTTCAATGTAAGGATAATCTAATTGGTTGATTTTTCCCACATGACTAGAAAAGAGTTAATTTCATTGGATCACAAATTTCAGAAAAAATTGTCTACAGAAATTTTGTTACTTATAAAGCGCAAGAAGGCGTCATATGTAAAATGCAAAAGTAAAAAGCAGTATCTGCGTGTAGAAGCCGCCTTCTTCTTTTGTTTTGTTAGGTACCGCCTTTATTGTCTGTTTTCGTGGACGCAAATGTTCAGATACGGCCAACTGCCTTTTCATTAAATTAATAGTATCAAGTCTTCCATTATACAACATTGTCAAGTAGATGCCGCTTTTTCAATCTGTATTTAGTGTTCGGTCGATTGTTGCAATTTAAAGTCAAAAGGCGGTATCTACATTTTTTCGCTACAATTTCTTTATTTTTGATATAAATGGTGAATATTGTTTCTTTTTATATAAAACACAACTAAATTCATACTTTTAAGACAAAAAATCCACGGTTATGTACCGCATGGTGATGAAATATCAATAAGTTAAGGGCCCCACAGACGTTGTTCTTTTCTGGCAGTTTTGTCTGTACGGGCAAAACTGTACGGGTAAAAACGAACAACGACTTCAGCCACACACGAACGGATTGTTTCGTTCAGTTTTTCTGATATCACCGCTTCATCAACTGTGATGGATACTACGACCACGTTGGCAGTGGCGGCGGAAGTGACTATACAAGTTTCAAAAAGAAAACGTTCAAAATGGGCTTAAGAATGGCTAAAGAATGGGCTAAATTTTGCTAGAACTTACCACAACTGGGGGGATCCCGAATGGAGATGCGTATTATGGACAGATGAGTCTCGATTTACTTTGGATGCTCCAGATGGTCGTTCACGGGTATGGAGAAGACCAGGAGAACGTTATGCTGCTTGTGCTATGGCCACAACTTCATATTTTTTTGGAGGTTCGGTAATGGTATGGGGAGGGATTTCTTCAGATGCTCACACAGAGCTTAACATCTGTGATAGAGCAGCGCTCAATGCAGATAGGTACATTAGGAATATTCTTGAGGAATATGTTGTTCCGTTTAGTCATTTTGTTGGTGACAACTTCCGTTTAATGCAAAATAATGGACGGCCACACGTAGCCAACATTACTCTGCAGTATCTAAACGAAGTTGGAATTACACTTTTGGATTGGCCAGCCTGCTCACAAGACCTGAACCAGATAGAACACATGTGGGATAAACCCAAAACGCTCGGCGAGCGGCAAAGTGATGAAAACGCACGCTCAGCGGCAAATGTCAACTTTCTGTTGTCAAATGACAGTGAGAAAAATCTACTTTCGATGTCAGTCGTCGAAAAATATGTTTCTTATGGTTCTGATCCTGGCGGTTGAAAAAATTGTATATACACGGCAGGCTGCCCTGCCGTGTATATACAATTTTTCCCTCTGTGTATTTGTAGTGCTTGGCATCGCCCTTGAGCTGCAAACTCACATCTTGGGAAAAATTATGCTTTTCTTTTTCTTATAATGTATTATTTTTTCACATTGCTATTGGTGACATTAAAAAAAGTGACTTTTCGATATTTTTCATAACTGCTCAAAATCATATTGATTTCACCTAAAAATGAACTAAATGAATTAATAACAGATTCATCCATTTTCAAGTAAGCTCTATTCTATAATGTATAATGGTTAATTTATACAGGGTCCGGCAACGAAGCGGGGGTGGAAGATATATCTAAAACTATGAGAGTTGCATAAATATTGTGTATATAAAAGTTGTAGGTACTAAGGTAGTGCATATTACTAAAATAGTTTTGATTATACAGGGTGTCTCAAAAAAGTGTGGCGGATCAAAGTTACCTTTTTTTAAATAGAATGCCGTATAATTAGGTAGCTTAAAAGTTTTGTATTGAAATACTCTTCATTTTCATATAAAGTTGTATGGGTCTAACGTCAACTGTTTTGGAGATATTAACAATTTTATGCAAAAAATTGCGGAACTTCAGGCGGCTGCTGTAAGCGACAGAAAACAATTGAATGAAGAAAAACGTTACCAAAAAATTATGATTTTTGTAAACTATCTTTCAAGTGTAAAATGGTGGATCTGGGTATTAATGTTATACAGAGTGCTCAATATTTGCAAATTTAATTTAGATTTTTTTTTCAAATTTAACGCCCTATATATTTTTGTATTTCTGAAGAGCTCTTTTATTGAACTTTCTTTTGATATGTTACTTCATACCTCTGAAGTTCCAACTGTTTTTCAGATATGCGAGTTTAAACATAAAAAACAATTTAAACCCCTTAAGATGCTTTATTTCAAGGGATAAAAAACAAACGCCTTTAAAATAATGATTTAAACACTTGAATTCTTCAAACAAAAGATAAAACCAAGCTTAAAATACAAAAATTGAACCAGAACTCAAAACTAGAAATAACCAATACGACCGAATTTTGAGATAGGAAATGAAGTGGAAGAAGAAAGCTCATTAAAAGTACTTTTTAAAAATACAGGGATATACAGGGTGTTCCATTCTGTAGCAGTAGGCCCAGCAACATCGATGTTCCAAGTAATATTGTTTGAAATAATTAAGAAATTCTGTTGATTCTGAATCAAACGTGTTGCAGAAATTTGCAATCGTCCTTTCAAAGGCTAATGTATCTCTTTCTTCAAGCAATGCTCTGAGTTTCTGATATATCTCGGCCTGCAATGGTTTAAATGTAAAATATGGTTTATGTATAAATATGGGATCACACCATTACTTGTTTCTCAGGAGACTTAATTTTAGATAATTTTTTTCTCCATGCTCTTTCAACATGCCAGGTGCAAAATAGCCTGAAAACACTGCAAATCTTATACCAGAAAATGATAAAGTTTCAATGCCTACATTTTTTTCCGGTGTTCCCATTTCTTCCTCCCAAGCGTTGAAGAAATTGTCTGCCAGATTAGACATAAAAACGTTCGCTTTTATTTCTCCAGAAATACTTTTAATTTTTGAAAAAAACATTTTTAAAATTTGTTTGTCTCGTTCTGTTGGATATTAAAAATGCACATGCAAACCCCTCACGTAGTTTATCTAGTACCAGTAGAGTGTTGAGTTCAAAGTCGTAGCTATTCAAACGATGCGTAGAGTCTAAACATACACAATCAGTTCCATATTTGGTAAGAAACTGCCATTGTGCTAATGTCATTATAATTAAAAGTCTTCACATTAATCTCTCTTCTTCTGTGACGCCTTGAAGTTTATAAAACATTACACAGTCACTTTTTTGTTTCATTTCCATCACCCATGCTTCAACACTTATGGCATGATTTGAGTGCTTAACAGCAACGGACGACAAATTAAAACCTCTCAATATTGTGAAGATCTTTTCTGGTTAGCAGATTTTGCTTTTTAGGATCTGAATCAAGAATGGAATCAGCTACTTCATCAAGAATATCACTGAATACTGAATGGAACTTTGGACGCAATTTTTTTCGCTAACACTTGTCGCTCTGATGAACTTAGTGTAAGATGGCCTAGATAGTTCTGATGCCCAATATGTGTCATAAGGTATTCAACTTTATGGTTACCGTTTTTATCCACATTCAGTTTAATATGAACTAGGCAAAAAGCATTAATTTTGTTGCTTCCCAATAGTTTAAGATGACGTTGGGTTGCACTTTAGAAACAAAACATCCGGAACGATGGCAATTATAAATGACGTTATTTTTTCTGCCTCCTAAATTTTTCACGAATTTTGAATTGGTGTTTTTCTGAATTCCATTTTTCCATTCTTTAAATTCGTCAAACGATACAAATGTTTTTACTTTAATTTTAACCGAAATATCATGAGATGTTTGAAAATGTTGATAGATGTTTCTTGTTTCAACGTCACACATACACATTGGACATTTTTTCTTCTTATTACAGTTTTTAGCAATTCTATCATCGACATTATCACAACTATTATGAGTTTTGAGGTGTAATCTGAAATGTTTTTTATGATTGAAGTTTTTAAAGTTCGAACTATTCTTGTAATGAACGAGAGCAAATTCATTCAAGTTTTCTTCATGAAAGTGCCGGAGTGTTTAAGGTTTAAGAGGTTATGTGTACCGTATAACGTACAATATAAGTAAATAAATTATAGCTGATGGCTAACGCTGTGCACGCTGGTGATACTAAATAGCTGAAGTCTAAAGCCGCTGAAGCTGTAAGTTGTAATATTTGCGCATGTGCACGTGCTGATTATTTGTGACCGTCCTGTCTCTAGACGCAAGTGCTTGGCCTCGGAGAGTTCTTCACGGGCCGCTGAGGCGATAAGTGGTGTTTGTTTTGAGTAACAGTGTGTGTCCTGGTTTGTATGACCTCCGTTTCTGCAAATTTCCGAGGGCCGCAAAGGGCCTTCTTTCCGATATCTTTGGGGATCTAGTCTGCAGAGCGGACCAATACTTCGATCTTGCCAGTTTTCCATTCCGTTTTCCCACGAGGGATTTATACCAAACCCTGCCAATTAGCGAGAAACTTTCGGGACCGCACGACGCCCACGCTTACGCCTGAAGTCCATTCGTTGCAGTGGCGAGTTCTCCGACCATCATGACGCAATCGCTCGTAGTTAGTAACAACTAATTAACGTTTATGTGTTTATTTGCTGACCCATTGCCGCCTTACCGATGCCGCTTGTAAACCAAATTTATTCAGTTGTTTACGTATAATTTATGTGCTTATTGGCTGAATGGCCACCCTATTCAGGGCCGCTTATAAATACGCATTCACTCATTTGTTTGCTTAATAATCAATGTGCATATTTGCTGCACGGCCACCCTATTCGGGGCCGCTTATAAAAACTAATTTATTCATTAGTTTGCTTAATAATCAATGTGCATATTTTCTGCACGGCCACCCTATTCGAGGCCGCTTCCAAAAACTAATTAACTTAGCAGTGTGCTTGCTAGGTAGCATAGTCGATTAGAATTAAAGCGTCCCCCAGCTGGGTTAGAGAGTTATTTTATTTATTACTGTGTTTATTGCTGTGCCAGTTGATTTACATGTGTTTAGACCAATATAATGGTTTATTGAACGATGCCTTACCATTTCCTACGAGTTTGTGCATGCTTATTTTTAGGTTATGTTAGATACACTGTGTAAAGATAAATGTACGGCGGCGCCTGAGTGTTTAAGCGTTGAAGGCACGTTGGGGACGCTTGTCGCTGTAGCGTCGAGAGACGTGAGGCCGTGCATTTGTACCCTACCCCGTTTGGCTTTCGAAGTTCTGTTTCCAGATTCAATCTCGTGGCGCCCAATTCTTTTGCAACACCCTATATGTATATCGTTACGCGTGCCCTGTGGTGTACTGTTTCTAGGACCACGCCCATCTCCCTGAGCGTATCAAGCCGTGGCCTTTAGCCTGTTTAGTGAGTCTTCCAGAGTAAGCCTGAAAACACACTAAGCGGTTCACGCCGACTCGGCCCATTATTTCATGTATTTAAAGCGGACAAAACAAACGCTGCGTCATGTAGCACGTACGCCGAGCGCTTTAAATACATTAGCATCATGAGCCGAGTCGGCCGCGAGTCGGCCGCCGACTCGGCGTGAACCGCTTCGTGTGTTTTCAGGCTAAGTGTTGACGTTTCCCGGACTCGATTAAGCAATTGGCGCTCCCATACCTTTGAGTGTCTTTAAAACAGTTTGATGCTGTAACAAGCATTCAAAATATGAGCTTTCATCGATTCAACTGGAAAGTTAATAATAGATTACTAATTATTTGAAACTGTATAGGGACTTCTTTAAAAAATAAGTGTTATGGCTATGCATGCTTCAGGCTAGAGATGGGCGCGTGAGTGAGTTTTCACTCACGTCACGCACGTTTCACGCTTGCTTTGAACACTCACGTTCACGCACGTTCACGCACGTTCACGGCGTGACACGCCACTCACGACGTGACACGCAGCTTTTATTTCAAAATTTAAATTCAGATAGAACAAAATGTTTAAATTTAAAATCAATGGAAAAAAACCCTAAACAGAACTAAAAATATGTCTTGCACGTGACATAATTTACGTGATATGTTGCAATCAGAATACTTGACACAAAAAGAAAAAATGAAAATTGACTACAATAACTTACGACAAGGGATAAATACTAATTTCTTGCAAATACAGTTCTTGCAGCTGTCTTCAAAGACATTACTTTTAATACCAAAATCTGTCATTGGAATTGACGTTTCCCTTATAGGTATGAGTATAGAAGGTATATGTTGCTAGGCAACACTTTTAATTCGTAGGTTTAATAGTTATTTATTAGACGAGTGTGGAATGTTACACATTAGTCACGCAAGAAATATTAGCCACGAGACCGTTAGGTGGAGTGGTTAATTTTCTTAAGTGACTAATGTGTAATTCCACACGAGTTTAATACAAAATTTTATCCAACACCTCCATGTGTTGTTCATGTAGGCAATTATTTTGAAAATGTATTTGAAAAATAAACGGGGCTGCGCGCGCTATTGCACGGTCTACCCTATTCAATTTACCACAATTTTTAGGCCTATTACGTTGGGCTATTCTATTCTGTTACACACCCCGCCCCTGCCTCTCCCTGCCTTCCACCTGACGAAAGAAGGGGGCCCTCGGGACTCCGCTCCTCTGCAAGGGGCTCTCGGGGTTTCGCCCCTTTTCAAGAGGCCCTTGGTGCTTCGCCCCTCTTCAAGGGGGACCACGGGGCTCCGCCCCAGTCCAAGGAGGCCCTCAGGGATCCGCCCCACTCCAGTGGGGCCCTCGGGGCTTCGCCCCACTCAAAGGGAGCTCTCGGAGCTCCGCCCTCTCCAAGGGGTCTTTTGGGGCCCCGCCCCACTCCAAGGAAGCCCTCAGGAATGCGCCCCACTCCAATGGGGCCCTCGGGACTCCGTCCACCTCCGAGGAGCCCTCGGGGCTCCGCCTCACTCTAAGGGGGCCCTCAAGGCTCCGCCCCACTCCAATGGGGCCCTCGGGGCTCCGCCCCTCTCCAAGGAGGCCCTCGGGGTTCCAAATATCAATTTGAATAATAAATAAATAGTGTGAAATCTAATTTTGTTATTCATGGTATCTTTCTACATTCTCTCACTAGTGACTTTTTGAATATTCTCTCACTAGTGAGTAATATATCACATTACTTATGCAAAATCAACATAATAATAGTGTTATTATATGGAGGTGTTGGATAAAGTACTTTTATTCGCAACCATATATGTAATAAGATCATTACTGACTTTTAAAAAGTTGGAAAATGAACTATTCCCAACTTAACTTTTCAACCGGTCGGAAAAGTGATTGCCGGTTGGAAATGAATCCATTCCCGACCGCTGTATAGGTAGGGACAATGGAAATCTCGTTGATCCATTCATGCGCGATCCATTCCCGACCGCTGAGTAGGTAGGAATACTGGGAATCTCGTTGATCCATTCATGCTCGTCACAACCTGTCGTATCATAATTAATAATTTTTCCAATTATTGTTTAGAATAAAGTGGTTGCAAATAAAATAGTATACATACCACGGTAAAAAGTTTCATTCCTGTCTCGAGATAAAGTTCACCTCGACGCTACGAGTCTCGGTTAACTACTTAATCTCTCGACAGGTATGAAACACTTTCCACCTCGATATGTAATATACTATTACGTACAAGGATCAACATTTTCAGCGTTAAGGCGAGTATACAAAACAAAACATCACTTTTATTAGAATAATAACAGCGTACATACATCAAACAAGTAGAGACACTCATACCAAATGTTGAAACCCGTTTAGAGCGCCTGGGACAGTGCCTTGGGGGGTATTTCTAAGCTTGACTATCAGATGGCAGCACAAAGTTCTACCAATCAGAGTCAGTTACTGGCTCTGCTACCAATCATGATGTGATCAAGTAGTGGCGCCATCTGTTAGTACTATCAGAAAGTACTCCCCAGGACCCGTTCAAGGTCATCTCTACTTGTTTGATTTATGTACACTGATAATAAGTTTATCTACACATCTACACAATAAATTGGTTTAAAAATAAAACGTAATCGACATTTTCAGTGTTAAGTCGAGTATACAAAACGAAACATTACTTTTTAGTACACGCGCCAGGGAATTTTTACATGCAATTCTTGGTACCTGCATTTTGTGTTAATGGGTGGGTGGGGGGCTATGCTCTGAGTCTAATTTTAAGTTTTCGGATCGATCGGAGAAATTGTTTTTCCGCAATATCGGAAGAAGTGTTGAAAACGGTTTTTCAGCAATTTCTCGTTTCCTGTTGCTCTGGCACTGGAATTGCATCAGTACAAGTTTGTAATTTATGGAATTCCCCACAACTTTTGGAAATGCCTTTTTCTCGTGCGCTCAACAATTTAAAAGTTGTTACCATATAAATCCAAGAAATTAAGGGTTGAAATGGGTTTTACGTAAATATATCGCTTTCAGTTAATCCTACGATAAAAAATACTATTATATTTTTTGTAGAACAACTAATTTGCATAAAATTTGTGTATGAGTATTTTTCCATTTGGACAATTATTTACCGTTCTACAGCGCCGCAAATGTCGCAAGTCACGTAAACCGTACATTTAGTGTGCACTTTCGAACGGCCCTGTTCCTTCGAGTGTGTCGCACCAACTGTTTTCCACACCACCTTTGAGGTACAGCTTGTGGCGCGTTTTCTTTTACGTGGTCTCCCCTATAGGCCTAATCCACGAAGTGTATTTCTACACTTGCCTTGGTCTTTTTAATGGGCCGTTTCTGCATCGTCAATTCCAATCATTGCAGAATTGTTGATTTTGTCGCCCTTGTTAAGTTGTGTTTCCGTTGAAACAAACTCGGGAAGAAAAAATATGTCATCGTCGCAGCTGGTGTGGTATTCGTCTTCAACTGTAGCAAGCATTCTGGAGATTTCTTGCACGTTCTCACAGAATTCCCCGGCGCATATGGAGCAAATGGCGGTGCACTTTAATCCCGCTTTGCGGCAGCCACAAGCCTTTCCACATTTGGTCTTACACCCGCATGAAATTAATTTAATTATTGCAGTAGGCGCGGGAGGCTCAGTGCTGGCACCGGTGTAAACGTACGGCCACGTTTCTTCCAGCCCCATCTTTCCGCGGGTAGAGTGTCATTTCCAAGCCAGGATTGAACTTGATGGTATGTCCGGAATGCGTGCATCCTGGCCGTGTCTTTTGTAGGTGGCAGGAATGCCAGAGTAAACGTTGACTTCGCAAGGGATTTCGCGAAGTGTTTGTATCGCAGCAAGTTGATTGACTTGTCTTTATGGATGTCTCCACCGTACAACGCAATAAAGAATTGCTCTCCCGCTAACGCGATGATATCCGCGTCTACATCTTTCTGTATAAAGTGATTCACTGCAGATTCCAGCCTAGGTGTCTTTTTTAGGGTTTTAAGAAACTTCACTTTTCCCTTACCGTAAGCAGCCGATGTTGTGTCACAACCAGAAAATGCATGCAAAAACAAGATATGCTTTGATACAGCATCGCCGTGTTTCCCGCATGATTTATCCTTCGTATTCAGTTTTCCGGGCTTGCAAAGAAAAACACACTACAGTCTAGATTCAAAAAATTAATCAAATAACAGAATAACCGAGTTGACTGTGCTTCACATGGTGAGTCGTGAATCGTTCATTTTGAATATAAATTTTTATTTTGTTTAAGTTTAGTGACACTCTACCCACGGGAATATGGGGCTGAGAGAAAAGTGACCGTACGTTTACACAGGTGTCTAGCACTGAGCCTCCCGCGCCTCTTGCAATAATAAAATTAATTTTATGCGGGTGCAAGACCAAATGTGGAAAGGCCTATGGCTGTCGCAAAGCGGGTTTAAAATGCACCGTCATTTGCTTCCCGCCGGACAATCCTGTGAGAACGTGCAGGAATTCTCCAGAATGCTTACTACAGATGTTGACGAATATCACATCAATTACGACGACGACATATTTTCTCTTTCCGAGTTCTTTTCAAAGGAAACACAACTTAACAAGGGCGATAAAATCAACGATTCTGCAATGAGTGGGATCAACGATGCAGAACCCGGTTCATCAAAAAGACCATGGGAAGTGTGAGACTGTTAGAAATACACTTCGTGGAGTAGGCATATCGGGGAAACCACATAAAAAGACGCGCTACAAACTGTACCTCAAAGGAACAGGGCCGTTCGAAAGTGCACATTAAATGTACGGTTTAAGTGACTTGCGACATTTGCGGCGCTGTAGAACGGTAAATAATTGTCCAAATGGAAAAATACTCATACACAAATTTTATGCAAATTAGTTGTTCTACAAAAAATATAAGAGTATTTTTTATCGTAGGATTAACTGAAAGCGATATATTTACGTAAAACCAATTTCAACCCTTAATTTCTTGGCTTTATGGGGTAACAACTTTTGAATTGTTGAGCGCACGAGAAAAAGGTATTTCCAAAAGTTGTGAGGAATTTCATAAACTAGAAACTTGTATTGATGCAATTTCAGCATCAGAGCAACAGGAAACGAGAAATTGCTGAAAAACCGTTTTCAACACTTCTTCCGATATTGCGGAAAAACAATTTCTCCGATCGATCCGAAAACTTAAAGTTAGACTCAGAGCACAGCCCCCCACCCACCCATTAACCCAAAATGCAGGTACCAAGAATTGCACGTAAAGCTCTATTAACGATTTCCCTGGCGCCTGTACTATTTCTAAAAACAGGTTCACCCGGGGCACTCTGCAGTTTTTTATTTGTTACTAAATATTAAACGTGAAATTAACGTGAAACGTGAATCACGCCTTGGAAATTTTCACTCACTTGCACGTCACGATTTTCAATTATTATTCACGTTCACGACGTGACACGACGTGACACGACTGTTTTCACGTCACGATCCCATTCCTACTTCAGGCTTTTCTTTTTTATGAATTACTTCTACTTTCATACAGTAGGTCTTTTGCACGTGAGTAGATCGATAATGCAAGGATCACTTATAATAATGCAGAAGACTAAAAGCCGTGTTTACACAACTAAAAGTACCACGGTTGCATTCGTTTATTTCTATTTTCGGGTTTTTGTAAACAAACTTCCCTTAACTTTTAATAGCGATATTATCACAGAAAACAATTATTTATTATGCATATTACCTGTGTTTTTTCAAAACTGTTGACACAGCTTCAAAGGCAAGTGAATTTTGATTAATAATAATGAGAGTTACTGAATGCAACCAACGGCCGAAGCAAGGAAATATTGAAACCGTACTTTTTGAGCATATTAAATGTGTCTTTGACTCTGATGTTTACAAATAACCTATACATTATTTTGACTACGAAACTTTTGCAAATTGTTGTGCATCGCTTTGATTGCGCTGCAAATATACCGCATAGTTGGCGTTGTACCCTGCATACGGGCTGATTTTCAGGTATGCCGATCAACGAAGGATTATACGAGGAATAAAAATTTGTTTCCTTTATTATAGCGACATTTTGAAGATTACCTAAGAAATACAGAAAACCATTGAGCTATAATTCAACAACTGCTGCTCAGCAACATCCTGAATGCTAACGCTTGGAAGACATCTACTTTCTTTGAGAGCATGAAACGTTGCAGTAAAAAGAGTTGGCGTTGTACCACGATGTCGGTAATAAACCTGCATACGTGCTGATTTTCAGGTATGCCGATACATGAAGAATAACAATTTGTTTCCTTTATTATAGCGACATTTTGAAGATTACCTAAGAAATACAGAAAACCGTGAGCTCCCCAAGTTTGGTTCGACCTGCAAAACACTACTTTCCGGTCTCGTAACGTATATTACTATTAAGATTAATTTAGTTTGAAATGTGTATAGCTCAATACTGCCGTCATAGCGATATCTGCACTGTAACTATGATTTTCAGATGAAAAAATGCGGTACTTATCAGCTATAATATCCCAAGGACAGTGATAATTACGCAATAATTTTATTGCAGGTTTCAAAAGCACGTTGCTTGGGAACAGCCCGACGCCAGCGGTCGAGGGATCTTCGGTTAGACAATTTTTTGCCCTTGAAAGCATTTATTTACATTTATTTAGTGGAAGTGCAATTATAAAAAGAATATGACATCTTAAAATACTGCATTGCGAACTGTCAAAAACTTGACGTAACATAGCAACCCGCACTGACTGCTGTACACAAAGTGATAACAACCCATGGGTAGTTTTCAATGTAAGGATAATCTAATTGGTTGATTTTTCCCACATGACTAGAAAAGAGTTAATTTCATTGGATCACAAATTTCAGAAAAAATTGTCTACAGAAATTTTGTTACTTATAAAGCGCAAGAAGGCGTCATATGTAAAATGCAAAAGTAAAAAGCAGTATCTGCGTGTAGAAGCCGCCTTCTTCTTTTGTTTTGTTAGGTACCGCCTTTATTGTCTGTTTTCGTGGACGCAAATGTTCAGATACGGCCAACTGCCGTTTCATTAAATTAATAGTATCAAGTCTTCCATTATACAACATTGTCAAGTAGATGCCGCTTTTTCAATCTGTATTTAGTGTTCGGTCGATTGTTGCAATTTAAAGTCAAAAGGCGGTATCTACATTTTTTCGCTACAATTTCTTTATTTTTGATATAAATGGTGAATATTGTTTCTTTTTATATAAAACACAACTAAATTCATACTTATAATACAAAAAATCCACGGTTATGTACCGCATGGTGATGAAATATCAATAAGTTAAGGGCCCCACAGACGTTGTTCTTTTCTGGCAGTTTTGTCTGTACGGGCAAAACTGTACGGGTAAAAACGAACAACGACTTCAGCCACACACGAACGGATTGTTTCGTTCAGTTTTTCTGATATCACCGCTTCATCAACTGTGATGGATACTACGACCACGTTGGCAGTGGCGGCGGAAGTGACTATACAAGTTTCAAAAAGAAAACGTTCAAAATGGGCTTAAGAATGGCTAAAGAATGGGCTAAATTTTGCTAGAACTTACCACAACTGGGGGGATCCCGAATGGAGATGCGTATTATGGACAGATGAGTCTCGATTTACTTTGGATGCTCCAGATGGTCGTTCACGGGTATGGAGAAGACCAGGAGAACGTTATGCTGCTTGTGCTATGGCCACAACTTCATATTTTTTTGGAGGTTCGGTAATGGTATGGGGAGGGATTTCTTCAGATGCTCACACAGAGCTTAACATCTGTGATAGAGCAGCGCTCAATGCAGATAGGTACATTAGGAATATTCTTGAGGAATATGTTGTTCCGTTTAGTCATTTTGTTGGTGACAACTTCCGTTTAATGCAAAATAATGGACGGCCACACGTAGCCAACATTACTCTGCAGTATCTAAACGAAGTTGGAATTACACTTTTGGATTGGCCAGCCTGCTCACAAGACCTGAACCAGATAGAACACATGTGGGATAAACCCAAAACGCTCGGCGAGCGGCAAAGTGATGAAAACGCACGCTCAGCGGCAAATGTCAACTTTCTGTTGTCAAATGACAGTGAGAAAAATCTACTTTCGATGTCAGTCGTCGAAAAATATGTTTCTTATGGTTCTGATCCTGGCGGTTGAAAAAATTGTATATACACGGCAGGGCAGAACACCATTTTTCCCTGTGTATTTGTAGTGCTTGGCATCGCCCTTGAGCTGCAAACTCACATCTTGGGAAAAATTATGCTTTTCTTTTTCTTATAATGTATTATTTTTTCACATTGCCATTGGTGACATTAAAAAAAGTGACTTTTCGATATTTTTCATAACTGCTCAAAATCATATTGATTTCACCTAAAAATGAACTAAATGAATTAATAACAGATTCATCCATTTTCAAGTAAGCTCTATTCTATAATGTATAATGGTTAATTTATACAGGGTCCGGCAACGAAGCGGGGGTGGAAGATATATCTAAAACTATGAGAGTTGCATAAATATTGTGTATATAAAAGTTGTAGGTACTCAGGTGGTGCATATTACTAAAACAGTTTTGATTATACAGGGTGTCTCAAAAAAGTGTGGCGGATCAAAGTTACCTTTTTTTAAATAGAATGCCGTATAATTAGGTAGCTTAAAAGTTTTGTATTGAAATACTCTTCATTTTCATATAAAGTTGTATGGGTCTAACGTCAACTGTTTTGGAGATATTAACAATTTTATGCAAAAAATTGCGGAACTTCAGGCGGCTGCTGTAAGCGACAGAAAACAATTGAATGAAGGAAAACGTTACCAAAAAATTATGATTTTTGTAAACTATCTTTCAAGTGTAAAATGGTGGATCTGGGTATTAATGTTATACAGAGTGCTCAATATTTGCAAATTTAATTTAGATTTTTTTTTTCAAATGGAACGCCCTATATATTTTTGTATTTCTGAAGAGCTCTTTTAATGAACTTTCTTTTGATATGTTACTTCATACCTCTGAAGTTCCAACTGTTTTTCAGATATGCGAGTTTAAACATAAAAAACAATTTAAACCCCTTAAGATGCTTTATTTCAAGGGATAAAAAACAAACGCCTTTAAAATAATGATTTAAACACTTGAATTCTTCAAACAAAAGATAAAACCAAGCTTAAAATACAAAAATTGAACCAGAACTCAAAACTAGAAATAACCAATACGACCGAATTTTGAGATAGGAAATGAAGTGGAAGAAGAAAGCTCATTAAAAGTACTTTTTAAAAATACAGGGATATACAGGGTGTTCCATTTAAATAAATCAAATTAATTATATTTGCAGATTATGAATTCTCTGTACAGCTTTAATACTCAGAGCAGGAAAGGAGAACTATTTGAACATTTAGTGTAATTACGTATAAGTTTTTGGTGTATTGGCTTTTTTTATCTGATTTAATTTGACTGTGGAATTAATTTATTCCTGCATTTATCGTTTTTTTTTCGTGTTTATAATTTCCTGTATCAACACTGACTGAAATTATATTTTCTAAACCTGGATTTTGTGCTTTTATTTTTAGAGAGATCATGCGTTTAAATCACTATTTTAAGGGCGTTTGTTTTTATCCCTTGAAATAAAGCATCTTAAGGGGTTTAAATTGTTTTTATGGTCAAACAGGCATATCTGAAAAACAGTTGAACTTAGAAGTATGAAGTAACATATCAAAAGAAAGCTCATTAAAAGGGCTCTTCAAAAATACAAAAATATACAGGGCGTTAAATTTGAAAAATAATCGAAATTAATAAATTTGCAAATATTGAGCACCCTATATAACATTAATACCCAGATCCACCATTTTACACTTGAAAGATAGTTTACAAAAATCATAATTTTTTGGTAACGTTTTCCTTCATTCAATTGTTTTCTGTCGCTTAAAGCAGTCGCCTTGAAGTTCAGCATTTTTTTTGCATAAAATCGTTAATATCTCCAAAACAGTTGACGTTAGACCCATACAACTTTATCTGAAAATGATGAGTATTTCAATACAAAACTTTTAAGCTACCCAAATATAGGGCATTCTATTTAAAAAAAAGTAAGTTTGATTCGCCATACTTTTTTGCGACACCCTGTATAATCAAAACTATTTTAGTAATGTGCACCACTTTCGTACCTACAACTTTTATGTACACAATATTCATGTAACTCTCATCGTTTTAGAAATATCTTCCACCCCCGCTTTGTTGCCGGACTCTGTATTTATACAGTACAGTAAACATTACGCTTCCATACTTTGACCAAAATTATTTAAAAAGATATTTTTGTCAATTACACGGAAACATTGCATGTTCAACATATTGGAAAAGTTATTCTTCCATGCTCACGTAAAACTTTTACATTCGCCGGAAAACTCTCACTTTTCTTAACTTGTAGAACAATCTACTATTAATTCACTAGCGATTTAAGAACAACTCGCTAGCATATAAACATTATAAACAGTTACTTATGGTTGCTATTATAGAGATAATAATAATAATGCCAGTTTAAAATGACAAAGAAATAATAATTAATCGAGTTATTTAACAATAACAGTAACGGCGTAACTGGAGACTTGAGTTACCGCATTTATATTTTTATGACGCTCAACGCCTCAACGGATTAAACCTGAAAAGAAACACAGATTGCAAGCAGCTGAAAATTATTTCGGTGGCACAAATAATTCTCACATATAATCTCATAAGAGTATTAATTCTTTCCTGATTTTTTTTTACTGCATCCAACAACGTCGTATTAATTAGGACGCCTTCCAGAGACGAGCGTTTCGTTTCCAGAGACTTTCCATTTGAAAATATATTTTTTGGAACTTTTCCTTACTGCCAATCTCTAGCGTGCTTTTAAAACTGTCTTTAGTGCAACAAAAGTTATTACATTTGTCGTACATTTTAAATGCGGCATATGCGGCGGGTTTCAGCTAGTATTCAATATTTCAGCTAATTCGTGTTTTGGAACAACAGCCGCAATATTTGGAACTTTGCAGAATAAGCTTTTCTTCAACTGTTTAATCTTCTTGGTCACCTAATCTTAATGAATTACACTATTGCCGGCAACATATACGAGTTAAGAAAATAAGAGCATAATTTTATAGACCAATTAATGAATTAATCGAGAAATGCAGCAGAAAATATAATATAGATACACATAAGCAAGAGATTCAGTAGGAAATCTCTTATCTTTGCAGTCGCCGACCACTGCTGTTGACCGGAAGCACCTAAAACGGTCATACAGATATGGGTTATTCATGGACTAGAGTAGATGCTTACGGTAAATTTGGCAGAGCTAGTGCGTTGTGAAGACCGACAGGCGAAAAGAACTACAATCGATCAGTATGGATTGTATTTTAATAGACAGTTAACTGAAAACCAATTAAAAGCCTAATATGCCATGCTGCCAAAACCGGTCAAGACCCAGATTTTCAGGCCCATAACCACAGGATGCTACTTCTGAGCCACCTCGATTGTGAATTTGTAATTGTTTATTGAAATGTATCGTATAAATATAAAGAAAGCGTTTGCGTTTCCAGTCGGTAGACAGTAAGTTCAAACTTTACTCCCCGACATCTGTTACAGTGAACGATTTGCGGCACCTTTGGATGTCGTGACCCCTGTGAAAGCGCTGTAAATTCAACGGATTATGCTAGCCACCTACACGGGCCGTGGACGAAGATGACGTATAAAACTGTATTTAGTGTGGTAGCAGCAAGCGATTAGCCTATACTGAAAGAGGAAGACAAATTAGTTTTTTCCTGAGAAAATCACTACAGTGCTACCAACGTTCCCAGTCATGACTAAAATGGATTACAATAATAGAGAAAATAAATGTTTCGACTGCATTAGAAGTATAACAAAGAGTGGGCCTGATGGGTTACTGGGTGTGGTTTTCAAAGTCCGAATCTCATTAAGCCAACTAAACCTAAACCTTTTGGGAACAATAGCTGAGGAGAGTGATGAAGAGACTGAACACCTAACTAGAGACATACAACAAAGTGTTCTCAAAGCAACACACATCAATTGATGTTGATCAAAAGCGTTACCCACAACACATCGAAAAAAGATGAATACGAAAGGAAAGATGGTAGCAGATCATGCACGCCCTGAGAGATAAAACAAATTTAAATCGAACTGTTGTCAACGTAAAAAGTCTACTGAATTATTACAAAAAGTAGAATGCTAAGAAGTACATAGGGTCTCTTCTAGGAATAAACCTGAATACACAAGTTCAGCTATCAAAAGATCAGCACAAAAGATGGAAATTTAGCTACCACCTGAGGGTATACTTATAATCACCCAAATGTTTAACTACATCTTGTGACTAAGTTACTTCCTCCTATAATATATCTGTGTGCGATATCAATGGACATATCCAGAGAATGCAAAATAACAATAATTTTAACAAAATGGCAACCAGAAAACCACCAAAAAATGGGATGACCATGTAATTCCAGACAATAATAAATTTGAAGAAAAAAAATTAGAAAAAGATTGGTAAATAATAGAAAAGAATGGAAAATTCTGATCGCAAAAGCGAAATTCGATAGAGAAATGTAGCGCCGTAGAACATAAGTTTCATGCCATGTTAAAGGTCAACTAGAAAATTGTCCTATCGCTAATAAAGTAATACAGTAAACAGTAAGTCACACTTCTATGTATAAAAATTCCAAATATTCAACATAGTTTTCGTATACAACATTTGGAGCTTTGAGGCATTGTGGTTACATATCCTGAGGTTTCAAAGATTTCTAAAGCTTGAATTTAAATTTGTGCTCAATATGGTAATTGTAGCTAAGTTTATGATGACTGACAGATTAATTGTGTAACGCCAGGACACAATAATGAAGTTGCTTTGATACAAAGGTGTTGCGAAGCGTTATAGAGGTTTTATGCAGAGCTTGCAGTCATATTGAAATGCCAACCATCGATGACGTAGCTGAAGGGATTTTAAGCAGTGGATGAAAGTACAAGAGCATATAAAAATTAACCTGAGAATTAATTAAGGCTACAAGAATGTGGTAGCGGCTTGTGAATCAGTGTTTAATAACTAAAACTGGAACTCAAATAAAAGTGCGACCAATTGTGAGGTTAGAGTTTCCTGAATGATATTTACAAAAACAAATCAAAATTAAAATCAAAGAATGTACATTTACACATAAACAATTGTAAATCATATTGCTATGGCGACCTAGAGAGCCGACTGTTAATATTTGTAGGGAAAGGCAAGGCAAAAACTTGTGTGTCGTTTGGTTCACCAATTTTGATAAATATTGTTGATAAAAGTAAAATTTTGTACCCAGTTGTGCGTTTTATCTAATTGTCTGTGAGCGGAAGACAGCTGTGGTTAAATTGGCAGTATTCCGGAGGGCAGTTCCAGAGTAAATTGGACCTGAACCTATCCTTTATCAGATCGTTTTTGAAGCTGAGATTCAACAAGATTGGAGGCTGCGAGAAGCGGACAGCAAGGTGCAGGAGCTAGAGGAGGCTTGTTTCGTGATCCAGAGGTAGGCAGCAGCAGCTGAAACCTTTCCAGGAAGCAAATACAAGCTTGGCGTCCTTTCGGGGAGACCGGGAAAAAGAAATCGAACATTTGCCATACAATGGTTAAATTTATCAACAGTGTAACAACCTAACCTTGCAGATACGAGTCTCAAACTGGTAGCGGGGGCTTATGCTTATGTGTTCATAAGTTGCAGATGAATAAGCAACATATCTTTACTATAGTAAAACATAATTAAATAATCATATGTTTAATTAGCCACAGCGAGAGGCAATAAAATTCAAAATAAGGTATGTTGTAGTGTAGTGTGTGCTAAAATTTTTATTTGTTTATTTAATTATTAATTCCAAAAATAATAATATAAAAAGCACTGTATAAATAAAGAGTGATCAACATAACACGTCGTTGTCATCGTCTCTTCCTGGATTAGATTAGTAGCGGCTTTTCGACACGTGACTTATTCTTCTATACAGCACTTCGGTTAGTTGCTACTTAACGCCCTTATTTTGTAAACGCCCTTTACCTAATTTCATGATTTAACTGCACTGTGATATTAATAATCTGTATCATAGTATTGTGTTAGATGAGCGAATGGTCCAGCAAGCAAATCCTCTCAGACGGCCGGTCCGGGTTCGATTTCCGGTGACTCTAAAAGGATTTAAAAAATCGTACGTTCCCCAACTACCACGCTAACACCTACCGCAGTTGTTAACCCCTAACCTGACAAGGACACTCTTCCCAGATTTCGACGGCCAAGGCTAGCCACCTATCCGACTTACGAGTAAAGAGGGCTCATAGAACCACTTTGTGGTTAGAAACACGCCACTGCGCTAGAATAAGAAAAAAAGGAGAGGTATTGTGTTAACTTATCTATTGGATATTTTTTGTGTTTTTATATGTACTACCGAGATTTAAGGAAAATATTAAACTGGCTCGTTAATATTTACTAGAATTTTATTTATGCGTCATTGTCGTAATCTTTGATTTGTCAGGATTGGTTTAGTAGCAACTTTTCGACAAGTACCTTATTATTTTAGCAAAGCACTTGGTTTAATTGATACCTAACTCCGATATTATTTTTTATTATTATATTAGAGGTTGCAGTTAAACCCACGACCAGCTCTATCCGATTCTACATTACTTGCTTTATTTATTGGCTGAAATCCTTGCCTTCTATGGCATAGAGTTCTCAAATTAAAATAAATTCTATCATACTACATTTTCTCTATTTCCTCATATTTGCAAAGAGCATATTTTGCCACTCTAATTTTTTTCCACGTTATTCATTATACCATACTAATGGAGCTGATTTCTTTACATTAAGTACTTAACTGAAAATAATGCAAATTTGATATTGACCAGATGCACAATTTCAGTTTTGTGTTTTTGCTACCGTAATGTAGATATTGCAAGCTGGTTGCCGACCTTAAATTCACAACGTTAAAATTTGGCTGTTCGCCTAAGGGAAAGTTTACGTGCAATTACTATAATAAGATTCAATAGTTGATACTAACAAGCCCGAAGTTCAAGCTGTGCGTGACGAAGGCGCTGGATGCACGTGCAATTATCCGATATTTAATCACGAGTGTTACAAGTTGTTTAGGTTATCGTGGCGGCCTGATAATTACAGTGTATAAGCGGCAAATGTGATTTAAACTCCGTGCCGGTTCTCGTTTTGAACTCATCAATCATGCTCTAAAAGATGCAGTGATAGCGTTGAGTACGTGTTTGCTAGACGTCTTGGGGAGGAGCATGATAATTTTGTACTTGGAAGTTTCTGAGAAGGTGTAGCTGCAGCTAACCGCAAAACCTTCAGAAAACTATCGGAAATTAAGTATATGGGCATAACGCTCATGTAGAATAAAGCTTGTCCTAAACATTACGGCGAACGTACGGTCAGACTAATCACTTTTGAATAAAATAATTAAGTATCTTCTATAATTATTGACTTAGAAAAATACGAGAATTTATTTGGTCGTAATTTTGTTGCAATGTGGTTGAGATCATCTTGTAGCTACAAACGACGCTATACAACAACTATTCCGTCAAATAGAGAAGAGTGCATTAGGACCATATTATAAACAATCTATTCTCTGAAAACCGACAGAATCACAAACTCAAATGGAACAATGCGATTTAATCTTGCTAAGTTCGAAACTATCCCTTAGGAAATCAACAAAGTTCTTGCTTGCTGCTTGTTATAAAATATTTAATGCCAATATGAGTTGCACTTTGAAGAGCAGACAGAACATGCATTTTGAATTTCAGGTGAAAGAAATAATTTGAAAACTCTATTAGATAAAGAATGTTTTTCTTAATGATATAACAAAAATACATGTCAAAGAAAATATTAAATACACTTGATAAAACTAAAAATTTATATTATTAACAGAAATGAGTCAAGATATAGCATGATAACAAAGAAAACTCTAACTGTAGACAACAGTTGACAAGAATCTTTATATTTAGATATCGCCATTAACTATCATAGGTCGAAGTATCTTCTGGTTAATTAGAATTATTTAACACAGTAGCTAGATACATGCGCTTGGGAAATTTTATATTTTCCCGAATAAAAAAGAAAACAGGCTTGGAATAACAACAACTAAATGCATTAGAATAACAAGAAAGGGCCAGTTAGGCGGTGTTTAAACTTGATTTAAACACACATAAATTTTATTTTCTAAAATTTACGAAATCCAGTCGCACGTTTTCAAATGCAATTCCCATTTATTAGCAAGAAAATTTTAATGTTGCAATCACCAGTCTTTGCCTCATAATTACTAAATTTAATATGTTTAAATTAGATTAAAAATATATATTTCAGTCCAAATTTACGGAACATTATTCATAATTTAAAAGCCAGTGTTATTACGCAATCAGACGAGTTAAAGACCAGGAAAAACGCAAATCTGCACTTCATGCACAATACCGACCTACAGTAGCAAGTTCAACGGGCGACCTTCGCTCTAGCAGGAAATAAAAACTGCAGAATTGCTACACTGCTGTTTTGTAATTTAAACACTCTCCCCCAGTAAAACTGTACATATGAACTTTGATATTGTTACTTCGTTAAGCATTTTAGTTTTGTATAAATACCAGTTTATTTTTATAATAAAAACAATCGGCATTTAATGTTTGATTCATTCACTACGTCGCCACTCCTATACCAAGCCATAATACTGTCGAGATGTGAGGCTGCATCTCAGGAGTGGTCTTACTGTCGTCCCTTTAAGTGCCATTGACTAAGCTGGCTTAAAGCGTAAATGCAGTCTCATTTACGCGCTTAAAATTAGGGATAGAATCAGCGCAAAGTAACGGAATCCTGAAGCAGCCTCTCAGGCATCTCTGTTCAGGCGGTAAATTAGAGAATTTGTGTATATTGTACTTGAGAAAGATGGATCGTGTCCTACTCTGTTGATTTAGAACAAAGCTGTTTAAGGTAAGCCCATATTATATTAATTAAAGAAACCGGTCATTTTGTGATTCATCAGCGAACGAGTTGTAACCTTACCTAATCGCTGACTTAATGTAAGGATTTCATACTCTGCAGGTTACAGATAGTTCGTCTTTGACATAAGTTAACGCTGGGGTGTTTCTCAAAAGTACGATAGCCTCTTTGCGCCACAACTTAGGTGGAGTACCTGGTTGCGGTTTTTTTTTTGGTGTGTTAATTGTATTATTTGCGTCGACTCTTACGAGGATTCAGTTACGGATCCTAGTGTGATAATTTATGTAGTGCGCACTAATTTCTTAACTGTAGGTGTGTCTGTTCTTCTCTCAAGACGTCTTATCCCTGAAGAAGAACAAATAAAGAGCAAGAAAAGGACATTCTAAGTTGAACAACTTCTGGTAGGGTATGACTTTAAGATCATATAAGTCTAGGCGCGACTTCAGGTGGAGGTGGCCTGCCTGGGATTTAATACCTGTGCGGGCATAACTGGGCACTGCCCTCACAAGGCGCCGAAAACACCATTGATTTGAATGAAGTACCACCGTAATTCTAGTGGTATTCTGCTCGGCAATGGGGTGTATGACTAAGGGGCGACCCAGTTCTCGTGAAACTAGGTGAACCCGGTTGTACAAATGCCTACCACGTCAGCAGAGAGCTTTTGGCGCGGCGACTGATACTTATCCTATACTCTTGAGGTCTTAATGGGTAACGAAGACCTTCAACCTTAGAGGACAGATCAGGAAAAGGAATGGGATGTTCTTCAAGTGACAAGGGGTGGATTTCCAAAAAGACACCTCAACATCTATGATAGACCTGAATCTGGAGCGTCAGATATAGGCAACATGGCTACAGGTGTGGCAAACATCGGACCGAAGCTGCAGAGACTTTCCGGGGCTGAAAAGAACACCCGGGAAAAGCAGAGTAAAAGATGGCACGTAAACTTAAGAGAATTCCCATGAGAAGAAAGAAAAGGTGAAGAAATGTGGAGAAACTAAAAGACCACTCGAATTCCTCAACACCCTTTAACTCAGAAGCAACAAACCAAAGTCTTAAGAGTCATGACATGCAAAATAGAACTGCTAGGGCAGTGGTTAACAGACATTCCTACATGTTATTGAAAAAAAGGCAATGGATCGTGTATGCCAATAACTTCACTAAGCTGAAGAGAATGACAGTTTGGGAAAGCTTTGGGTGGGGCGAAAGTGACCTTCCAAGAATACCTAAAGTCCTCATGTGGATACTAGGTATACCCTCTAGTGAAAGAACCCTTCGGGACCTGGCTTGGGCTTCAAAACTTAAACTTAAATAAGGATGACTGGAACACATTCATCCGCAGACCCTAAAACAATGGAGTGATCGTGGCCTTCTCCATCGAGCTCTGTTTCTTACAGGACAATAGGAAAGGCTCAGTTCAATGCCTATTTTGAGTTGTAAACGGTGACGTTCAGGTCTCTACAGAGTACCTCAAAAATAAGGATAGTTTAAGGGAACCTCCACTTCAGATGCTCTTTCGAAACTGATGGAGAGCTACGACATTGCCCCTATCCAGAATCCATGGGTTGATAGTGAAACAATTCATGGACCTGAGATAGCTGACAGAGAGCTAATTTACAGCAGAACCACCGACAGACCCAGTACCTGTATAATAGCGAAGAAACTATTACAATACTGCCAATTATAAATTTATGTTTGTAGGATTTAGTGGCAGTAGAAGTAAGATTAAGTGGAAGGGAAAGGAAGAAGTCCATCGAAGGATTGGTGTACTTTCCATATGACGACCCTGAACCGCCACCAATAGGTGCCGTGGAAGAGGTGGTGCTTGTGACGTTAACACTCACCACAAAGTCTGGAAAAGCAGTAACGCAAATCATAGCGACGAGTTTCTTTTACAATTTATTATGATGTCTAACCTAGACATATTGATTAAATGAAATAAGCTTACCTTTGTCAGGGCGAAGGTAAGAAGCTTTTTATTCAACATTCCCATATAAGTAACTTTATTAAAAACCGGCGTGTGTTTGTTGAATAGAGTTGCTGAGATCACATATATATATATATGTGAAATCGTGAGATTTAATCGCGTTGTGGAAGTTTGCTGAAACGGACCGAGAGACATATAAAATGGACGTGGAGTATATAGCAGGCATTAAGGTTTCGGTAAACAGTATACAACAACTTTAACCTTGAAATAGCTGTAAAGCAGTTGACAGACGCAGTTATTTCTACCTTAAAGGAACTGGACCCTAATAGTGAGGGTCATCAACAAGAAACTTTCTTGGTGGAGAAAAGAACTCACTAAGGCGACGCAAATTAGGCAGTGGGAAATGCATAAGGAGTATTACGGAGAAGGCACTGTGAGAATATTGAAGTTATTCCAGAATGTATTAGACTTTAGAGAATACCGTCTGCAGGCTCTAAGTACCCTGATAGGGATGTCGATAACATTATCCATAGAGAAACTGGTGCGTTTAAGAAGATAGCAGGAGAAACTTTGGTCGAATCTTTTCGGGTAGGTTTTGCTAGCTCGATCATTATAGATCAATCACAGCCAGAATTTGGAGGTTAATGAACATGGAAACGGAATCAAGAACGCACTAGCAAATTGACAGCAAAATAATCACTTTTTCAAAAGTTAAATACGCGATAAACCCATTTGAAGGTTTTAGATCACCATGATTTTAGGATGTTACCCCAACCATGGCATAGAAGAGATCGGACCATTTATTTATACCAGAATAAATGCGGTTTTGGAAGCCTATATGGCTCTAATTTATCACCCGAAGGTATGGAGACGAGTCTAACCAGGGTAGTTTATATATCAAAAACTGTTCGACCCGCCTACTCCCGAGAGTAGGGTTTGTTCGAACAAATCCTGACAGAGCCATTAGTTTTAAGTCAATTGTTTTTAAGAAAATAGACAAACCGCGGTAGACATACCAGGAATAACCCAGCCTGAACAAGTTCATTTAAAATACGTCGAAAAGACGTTTACATAGTGAAAAACACGTTATTTATTGAAAATTAAACGTTACTTTTAGTCCAATGGCTAACGTCATTTATATCAACGTGAATTAGCTGTTGATTTTTAGTAATAACTTTCACTGTTTACCCAATTTTTCCGTTTATTAAATGTGTTGGCTATGACGTCTATTAAGCACGTTTGTATAACGCCGATATGTAGTTGAAATGAGCTTTTTACACCAGTAGTTAATGTAAAACGTAGATATCACGTTTATAAAAACACGGCAATTTGCATATTACGTTAAAATAACGTTGATATAAAATACCTTTTAGATTAGTAATAGATCTTTAACGTCAATAAAACGTTGTTACAACAACGTAATAATATCGGTTTTGCATTATGTTTTTATGTCGTTAATTTTAAGTGTATTTTAGAGCAGCGTCAATGTTAAACGTTGAAATGACGATCACAAAAACCAGCAAACTGTACCCTTCTTCCCCGTACCTATCACGCGTAAGGTCATTGCTCCTGGAGCGTGCCGACCTGTTCAAACGCGTAATTCTACCACACCACAGTGGAATGTTACAGTATGCTGACAAGCCATTCTCTCCCTTTGTCTGGTGATCTGGATTCACTATTCCGGTCGCCACTTCTGTGACTGATGAAATCGAAAATTCTATTAGTCGGAAAATAAGGCTCACAGAATTGCTTTAGAAGAATACATGGTAGGTAGTACGTCCCACGTTCTACTAAGCTTCTTCCCGTGTAAGATAGAGCGGCTGTCAACTTTGGGTGGAAATATATAGTTGAAGCGGTTACTCGATCTGTTCTGAGATTTCGTGTATCAAATGAAGTCGCTGTTTTATTCAGTTGAGCTGGACACAATAAAGATTATTCTGATGAAAAGTATGGTTCTTTTGTAGTTAACACCTGACCTAAATGAGATATCAATTTTGTATCCATTAAAAGGCCGTTTCAATGTAAAAAATCTGGTGTGATACACGAACACAACTTCCTTTTACAGTGATCTTAATTAGACAAGAATTTGATTTTTAATTTTTAAGCATTTGTCAAAAATTTTCAAAAATTACAAATTCTACAGAAACCGTACAAAAGAGCGTTAGTTCAAGAGACAAATTGTCCCTAAAACGTTAAGCTGAATTAATAAATATAATAATATACAGGGTGTTCTATTTAAAATAGGAGTTAATAAAAAAACATTAAACATTAAAAATGTAGTTTGAAAAAAATCGTTGGAGGCGTTTTTGAAAAAATTTAAAATACTGAAAAATCACAAGCGCAAACACCACATTTCCAATCCTGCGATTTTCTTCAAAAGCTTGTTGTCGCATCTACATGGTACACAAAACTTATATATGAAGTTTCAATGCCATACATCTTTTCGTTTTTGATATTTTCTGTTCACAGGCACACAGACAGACCAATGAACAAAACACGTTTTTTAGGTTGAGCGGACTCTAAAACGTGAAAATTCAATTTCGAATGTTTCGGTTAAAACCAATACTTTCTTTATCATAAAAGGAAGTAAAAAACAAGTTGAAGTTGCTGTTTAAATATAACGGTAACACTTAACTAAACAATAACGTTAATAAAACGTTGTTCCAACCAGTAAAGCACCTAGATTTTCTGTTAAAAACGCAACGACGGTACAACATATCGATGAATAACATCACGTTCAAAAAACTTGGCAACCAAACTTAGAAAACACGTTGAATAGTCGTCAACCATATTGAAAACTTTCGTGTTTTGGATCGCGATTATAATGTCTACACATAGCGCTCTTGTTTGGCAATGATTTAAACGTTAAAAGACCGTCATGGGTTGACGGAGAATCAACCACGTATAGTTGAAAAAAATGGTTAACCGTTAATATAACGCTTGGTCCAAAGTTATGTTTTAATGTCAGCTAAACGTGTCTCTGCACACTAGGAATATATTGAAGAAATAGTTACTTTCACCGATTCAACAGGATAGGAAAATACTGGATAACAAAGAGATGTTTCTAAGGGATTTGCGGACATAAAAGAGGCCTTTGCAGTTGCATCCATTACGCTATCAGCACAGCCATCAGAAATCTGGAGCTGGCAAAAACCTGCTGCAGGCATGCTAAAGGATAGGGTGTTATATACATCGCTTGGATCACACCCTGGTAGCCTGGGTTCTAGGAGGTTGCCAAAAGTTTCTGGTCTCTCTTCTCTTCTCTTCATGATCAGGCTGATGAAACCCCTCAGTAACCTGGTCATCCTAGTGGAAGGAAAATGTAATAATACAGTTAGGGAAGGTATGCAATGTGTCGTAGTGGTAATATGGCTTTCCCCTGCCCTATACTCTACTTTATTATGAATTTATATCGCCCTTTGCATGCTAGGTAGCCCAGTCGTAGGCGTACAAAACCCGCTCTTATCTTAGTACAGCTAAGGTAAATGTCAGTATTGCCCGTTTCGGCCTACTTGTGATCACCTATATATCTAATGTTAAATCTACATGCTTGATTAAAATCCTTAAGTGAAGGTATGCTTTATTAATTATCAACGCCAGGTCAGAAAACCCACAGTTTTAATAATGTTTAAATTCCGCCCACGAATCCACTTAATGCGTCCCTGACTCCAGTAGCATGAAATCGCCTGACACGATATGTCTACAGAATGATGCAAGCGTTTTGTTCTGACGTGCTGATTCAGCAGCTTGCCGTTGCTTTCGGGCGCGTAATTTGCCGGGTGAAGTTATTGCGTAATTATTTGCAATGCCTTTACCATTCGCTGATATGATTATTTATAGGACTAACTTTGCGTTATAGTTGCTCCAAATGATATCGTACATTTACAAGATCGACTGCTTCTTTGAAGCCGACTAAGCGGCTTTCGGCGCTGAGAAAATATTGGTACGTCGGTGTTGATTCCAAGGTAGTTGTAGGTTCTCGAGGCTGCATTTCGGTTCAAGAATTACAAGGCGTAGACTGCTGTTACAGCAGGCCCACACTGAAACTTTCAATCGGACTTTATTGCTTCGCGTGACTTCCTTTGCCTTTGAACATAACGCACCAGCCGCTTATTAGTGAGCGACTGTCTCTCCGCGTTTTTAAGCTCGCGCACAACTTGCCTTGTTCTATTAATAACCGAACTCAACGACTAAATCAGCTGATTTGCCAGCACAAACTCTCGCGCAAAGCTTGTAGGTAAATGCATAACTAATACGTTTTAACCTAATTATTACAATATAGAAATACAGTTCAGTTCTTCACCTAGCAGAATAAGGGTTAAATACCAACGTGATTATTAAACACTAAGGTGCTACGAACTAGCCTGTTACATAGTAAACAGGTGGACCGATAGGAAAGACCCTAGATGCCCGGGTTTGAAATTTCATCGACTTCGCGGTACAGAAAGCAATATATCGGGCGAGGTCTACTATTTGGGGGTTAATCACGACTCAAAATTCATTTACGAATATGAAACCGCATTAACGGTAGTTCGACAAACAAATTACAAGTCATAGGGTCCAATACCCAGAATGGTGCATATTTTATATACTAAATAGTCAGCCCAGCAATACCATATGCTGCCTTGGTATGGTGACCCAGGGTCAATCAGGGAAACCACCAAACTAAGCATAGGTAAGACTGAAAGGCTTGGTATTACGGGTGCAATGAAACCGAAGCCCACTGCTGCAATTGATACCTCACTTGACCTTACCTTTCTTCATCTTATAATAAAGTGAAAGGCAAAATTGGGAGCGCACAGATTGTAAAATTTACTGTAAAACTTTCGTACAGACACGGAGTATACGATTTGGTGGTAACATAGGGGCTCCCACTTCTTAAATGAGGACGGCTCCAAATTAGCAAATAGTGGATAAAACCAGGAGAAAGTTTATACGGGACAATGCCCCAAAAAAGGCTTAACTCTCCCCCCCCCCTGCATTTGAAACGGTGAAAAATATACGAAATATAATATCCTATATACAGGCAGCATTAAAGGCCCTGTCGAGTACAAAACCTTCATTTAGACTGTTTTGGGAATGTTTCCAACAGATCAATGGCCTGGCTGAGCAAAATACCTGGAGAGTACTCTATGTTCCAGGTCACTGCAGAATCTAAGGCAATGAGAACGCTTATGAACTCCTGAGGCAAGCATCAATTGAGGCCTTTAACAGTTTATAAGCTGCCTAGTCAATTTCAACCAGCACAATTTGCTGCTTTGTTAATGAATGAATCTGCGACCACAGCAAGGTGTTTATAAATGAACCCTACACAAATAGAGCTAAATAAGTGCTACTTCCAAGCAGGACACCGGTCAGGATCGTTTTAAGGTTCGTAACAGTATATGGGGCTGTTAAGGAACACCTCCGAAAAATTCAGAAATTTAATAGAAACCTCACGTGCAGACTTTGCAATTAGGAATTAGACAATGCACATTTTGTGCTAATGTGATGCTTTGGTAAGGTTACGACAATGTACTTATATTCGAACAAGTCTACATAGAACCGATGGACTTTATTACACACTCAGTGAGAGATTTGTATCTTACGTTACATGGAAGGAATATCCACGATTGGGTGTGAAAAATTACCAGTGTAACACCATAAGCCTTTTAGGCTGCAGTGTCTCCGGAACTTTGTAGGTAGACCGTCAATAAAGAAGAATAATTATAAAACTTGTATGTAGTAAGAGTAGACTATGTTATCTTCAACGTCATCCTATTACATTTTTGCTTTAAAAAAAAATTGATCACACCATGTTTAAGTTCGTTCACTATTAGGATTGAGTTAGAACTCTTCACCCATACTGTACTTTTTTAACAGTATTCAATAACACAAAGTTAGATAAAGGAGTTACCCTGCTAAAGTATGTTCAAAAAGAGAAAGCTGTAAGCATTGCAGTGAAGAATATTTTAGGAAATAATAAGGCAGTGTGGATATCTATACCCACAAGTCAAAGTCGCGATTTAACAAACCCAATAGACTAAAATCAGCCAAATAAGTGAAGTGAAGGTATTAGTTTAATATTTGCATCCATGCCAAGCACGTTCTTAACCATAAATGCGATTACCTAGGTTAGGTGGTTAATTTCATGTTCATCAGCAACAGCTACGAGTGCATACTTGCAATCAAATCTTGAATCATATCAGCGCTGTCTGGATACGGAATTAACTAAGTTAAAGCACATCGACGTCAACCTAATAATTGCCAGAATACACCGCAGAGGTCTAAATTCTAACACCAAAAATTTATATTTTACATAAACTAGCAGAAATAGTGCCTCTCTAACATACTTTATAATACTGAATCGTCGTCTTCCCTGGCGTATTCGTACCATATATCTAATCATTTGAAATTATCAACTTTCGAAGTATCGACTAAGCTGGACCGCAGACAGCAAGCATGTCCTAAGTAGTCGGTTCACAAATTAATTCCAGTTCGAAATTACTGATATTAAATGGCAGTCTCCGAGCTCGGGAAGCACTTACATCTCGGAATGGCTGTGAGTAAACTTGCATCGAGAAAAATTGCACCGCAAGTTCCCAACAAATTATTTCGACTACGCTAAGGCCAATTTTAAAGCAGCGCTTTAAGAGCACTTGTGATATTGTCGAGCTTCTGTAGGATTAGTGGAAATGTTGCCCAAGATATCAGATTAGAACGGCGGCAGTGACGGAGATGGATAAGTGGACATTGTGTGAACTAAGAGAAATTGCCAACAAGCACTCATGCTTTTCTCAGTAATTGGTTATTTCAGAATAAACTTCTTCAAGCAATAGTCCATTGTATTGAATGGAAACAAATTGCTTTATTTTATTTTCTCCTCATTTGTCGATTACTACTTCTAACGCTTATTTATTGATGGCATTTTTTTGCAGCACTAGTAATTGATTTTTGCAAGTAGTTGCTGGAAATGTGCAAGCTGCCGCAAATTCTATGAATATCGGAGAACAGTTACTTTATTTTCAAGGATTTATGATAAGAAATATCGTAGAAATCGTAGCAAACATAGTATTTACGACTTACGTCGCTTTAAAAACTTGGTGGATCTTTAAAATTTCGTGACAGTTACACTTAGACCCAAGTTCAAACAATAATTTGCATCGAACGCTGTCTTTGGCATGATGGATGTGCTCTTAAACTGATAGAGCAGGTGTTAATTTGCGGAAATCAGTTTAACAGGCACAAGAAATGTTCGTTATTATCGGGGTGAGAGGCGCCACGGTTTTGTTTTAATTGGCCTGTAATGTAATGAAAAACTGCAAGAAGAAAAAACCACATGGCTTCGAGAACTATGCGCACTCGTTACATGGAGTGGACCTACCTTGCGTTCATATTCTTGGAAGTAGTTATATTTCAAAATATGCAACCTGCATACTGCTTCACAGGAAATAAGACAGAAGGTAGTCTAATACTGCTATACTACATATAGAGCATAATTACAGTTCGGTTCAGACCAGCTAAAGCAATTACATTTTTCCTAAAAGTGACGTCACGGCAAGTTACAGGCTAAGGAAGATAATATTGACCTCCTGACGGTAAGTCAGCCAGGGTTCCAAATAACGATTAGCACACCCACACGGGAATAGTTTAAAATTAGGTTAGTTAAGCTGACGGCGTAAATATTATACATACACAAGGACAGACATATACGAGGGCGGTCCTATAAGTAACGGCTGTCGACGAGCTCCACTTGACCCGAGTGTGGTAAAGACATGCTCTCGCAGAAATTTGAATGATACAAGAAGTATAGCACGCGAGCAGTTCAGTAGTTTAATTCGTTTTTTCATAGTTAAAACAATATGAAATCAACTGTTGATATATTGTTAAAACAGCGTGCGGTTATTGATTTTTTTCATGCTAAAGGTTATAATAATGCACCCAATAATTATCGTTATTTGATCGAGATGTACGTATTAGACACTATACGAGTAGATGTTGGCAACGTTCGGTTGTTGATCGATAAATAAAAAATAAGTTGACTCTTTATGAATATGAACACAGTCACACTCTTTTCCATGCTATTATTTTCCTAAGTTCCCTAAATGGAAGCAAAGTTTCCAGGAAGTGAGATTTGGTGCAGAAGATTAGGTCACAATGCCGAAGACGCAGTGGTTCCGAAAAACAAACATGCATTATTTGTCAACCGTTACGAATCCTAAATTCGACGTTTACTCAAATGTATTGATGTAGGTAGAGGTTATGTAGACAAATAAAATTATGTTTTGATAGAGTAAATTTTTTTTCAACGTACCATTTTGTGTCATAAATTTATCTCCACTGTAAGGAATTTTATCAAGCAACATTTGTTACTTATCAGCCCACCATCGTATATAACGTATGTCCCGTAAGTTTTGAGAAAAAAAATCCGTTCTAGCTTATTATAGGAAAAATGCTTTCAATCTGGTTGGCGTTGTAGAACATGGACAGTCATTCGTAGTATAAGCATATAATTCTATTAAATATAGCTGTAGAAATAATTCCGTGTAGTTGAATTTAATATAAAATTAAAGCAACATAAAATATAGCTGTTAATATTTTTTCTCAAAACTTATGGGACATACGTTATTCCAAATTAGTCAGTAAATACACGATGGCGTATACTTAGCTATGCAGTAGCCTGAAATGTCGGCGGCCAGCAAGCAAGGACAGTTGGCTCGAAACTTAACCAAAACTTTGGTCTCGATAATGGGCCGGAAGCTATAACTAGTTATACAGTGCGAAACCAATCGGCGGCAACATTCAAGGCGATGCTAATGTCCGATATAAATGGAATTTGAACCTCAAATATTACTGCAGTTAGAAAAGCTTGTATTTATCCGGTAACAAAACCGACAACACCAAATAGGCCGAAAAAAGACGCTTCCACACGGCTAATACATCGCACTAAGGGAAAACTAAGAATCGCACGATTAGTATACTGTACCTCAATCATCTGGCTTCCTCAGACGCCTTTCTTGGCGTTTAGACGTTCACACAAAACCACCCCTTTCCACTGGGCTGAACGGTGAATGAACACAACGCTGACCATTTGTGTGCTGCAAAGATGCTGTGTGTCGTTGTAGCTTATTTAGGTTGGCTGCAGCATATAATCGTTTTTCTTCAAACGTCAAATAATTAGGTCATAATTTGACTGAGCTAACTGCGGAGAAATGCAACTTCTCCGCCGGCGGCAGTTTTACTTTTCCTTTTCCTGCCATGGAGGGAAAAGTGTTGCTATAAAAACGTTAAAATAATAACACACCAAACAAACAAACAAACACAACAACAATGAAACATATAAATTTAAACGTCATTTTTATTTGTCAAACTAATATTAAACTTGCAATTTGTCAATGTTGCATTTTGAAAATTAAAACCATGCTGTACTGCAGAAGTCTGTGGAGACGAAGTAAAATTTTCTGTAATCAAATAAGATATTGATGGTTCAATCAAATTTGTCTTGCTGACACTAGGTGTTATCACTTCATTCAATATGTTACTTGCATTCTCATTTTTATTTCGCAGTGACTCCTCTATATATCCTTCTGCTACACTACTTGACTTCCAACCCCCGTGACGCTTTAGCGATTCAATATTACCTCCTCCATCAATTAATAGTGTAGCAGAAGTACGTCTTAAACAATGGCCTGTGTATTCCATTGAATTACTTAATTTTAAGAAAGTTGCAACCTTTCTAGGAACACTGCTAATACTATGTATTACCATTACACTTCTATAGCATTTTCCACTTTGATATTTTAAATAGAATCTAACTTCTGGCATGTCTTTTGGTCTTAACGCTGCATATTTTCGATAAATTTTGAGGTAATTTTCTCCAATTATTGTGAACGATCGAACTTTTCTAGTCTTACTGTCAGGAATTTTAATCAAAATAACATTCCCCATGTCCTCTATGTCTGTAGTTTTCATTTTTAACCTTTCATCACATCTGCAGGCTCCAGTTACTCCAATTAATAAAACAATCTAAGAAAATTACATATTTAAACCACAAAATTAAAGTTACCTAAAACGTAAGTATTACCTTTAATCCTAAATACAAATCATCTTCCGCTTCAAATAAAAAAGTTTCAAACTGCTCCTTCGAAAAAATTCTAGATTTTTTTGCAGAGTACCCTTCGTTTGCTTTTTTCAAGAACGCGCGTAACTTTAAATATTTATTTATATCCATTCCATGTTTAATTATTAGTTGCGATTTGATCATGGAATATCGCGACCACATGGTCGATGATTTCCATTTTTTCTCCTTAGCCATTGTGTTGAAATATGCTAGAAGCACATTTTCTTCAAATTTAGTTACATTCTTTGAATTGCACCACTCTTTAAAATGATCGTACGAGGCACAATATTACTCGCCCGATTTTGTGGGTCCAAGAGATAAGACGGCTTCATTTGCCGCAGTCTCAATTTCTACCGCCAAGCTCGATAGCATTTCAAAAACTGGCCGGTGACAACTGACAGCAACACTAAACAATTTATATCTGCCAAAACGTTTTTTGTATAACAATCGAAACTACTCGCATTTATTAATCACGGCTACTTAAACATTTATTGTATGCATAAATTAAACCCTAATTGAACTGTGTAAAGAATATCAACTGAGAATAACGAATACCCAATTTTCCCACAAAAATGTGCATACCTATACATGGGAAAGGCCATCATTACAACAAAAATCTGTAATAGATTATGTAATAATGAAACAAAAGACAAAAATAAAACCACAAGATTGCAGAGTTAAACGAGGAGCCAATTGCGGCTCGGATCACCATCTTTTGGTCGCAAAAATATTATTCCCGTATAGAAATCAAATAAATAAAATGATAAATGAAAAACAAAGATGCTTGAGTGCTACGGAAAAAAAATACAAGTTATATTTGCTACAACAACTTAGCATCAGCAAATTTTATGAGACGAGAGTTAAGGATAAACTTAATATGATACCGATATGTGAAGATATAGACAGCGAGTATGATAGTATAAAAGAAGCAATACACGCAGCAGCATCTGAAGCACTTGGGGAATATGAGGGGAAGAAGAAAAAGCAGCAGCCTCTATGGCTCAACGAAGAAATAGAGGAATTAATTAAGGAAAAAAACAAATTATATCACAAATGGCTAGCAAACAAAACAAACGAGAGAAGAGCAGAATACAAAGAAAAGAATCGACAACTAAGAAGGAAAATAATTTTTGAGAAGAATCTGTTTTGGGATCAAAAGTGCCAACAGATAGAAAACTTAATAGGTAGTGCTCAATCAACCGAAACCTGGAGATGTATCAGACAACTAAAAACCAATGTCACCAACAAATTTGACATTATTGGCTTAAACGAGTGGCATGATCATTATAAAGAGCTACTAACAGAAAATCGACCAGAGTTTCTGGAAGACCGAGTATCGACAGCCGTTGCTAACCAGGAAGACGTGAGAGTAGCCATAACACAGAAAGATGTCAAGCGCAGTTTAAGTCAGATGAAAAGCGGGCGATCGCCTGGCCCCGGTAATATAGCGATAGAGCTTATTAAACACGGAGGAATAAGTTTAACTGACCGAATCGCTTACCTAATGAATAAATGTTGTGAACAAAAGCGAGTTCCAATGGAGTGGAAAACTTCTCATATAGTATCATTATTTAAGAAAGGCAATAGGCGAGATCCAAATTGTTATAGGGGATTGAGTATCACTAGTAGTCTAAGTAGATTATTTGGAAAAATTCTGCAGACAAAACTTAGAGATAATGTAGGAAATAGAATAGGAGAAGATCAAAGCGGGTTCGTTCCAGGTCGATCTTGTACAGACAATTTGTTTTCACTGCAGCAACTTTTAGAAAAAAAAATCGGAAGAGGGCAAGAAATCCATTTGGCGTTTATTGACCTTGAGAAAGCGTATGACTCCATTCCTAGGTGTAGGCTCTGGGAAGCCTTAGAGGTAATACAAACGAACCCTCATATGATAGAGTTAATAAAAGAATTATATAACGACAACAAGTCTTACGTTAAAGTTGGAAAGCAATTGTCCGAACCAATAATTACATCTAAAGGGCTCAGGCAAGAATGTAGCCTGTCGCCGTTACTATTTAACATTTATCTTGAAGTGGCATTGAATAACTGGGAAAGACATTGTGCGGGCATGGGAATCCCGATTAATGAAAATACATTATCTACTCTAAATTTTGCTGATGATCAGGTAGTTCTAGCCCAAGATGCCTATGACTTGGAGTTTATGATTAAACGGCTCTATAAGGATTACGAGAAGTGGGGTATGAAAGTCAGCTTAACAAAAACTGAATACTTGGTTGTGAACTCCGAAGCAAAATTCGAGGTATTAATTAGTGACGACGTTACTGTTCAGCAGGTTGACAAGTTCAAATACCTGGGTGCTATTATTGATAAAAATGGCTTAGGGATGGAAGAAATCAAACACAGGATACAACAAAGTAAAAAAGTGATTGGTTGTTTAAATCCATTGTGGTGGAATAGACGTATTTCTAAAAGAAATAAACTCAGGATTGGAAAAACCATGGTGGAATCAGTGCTGTGCTACGGTTCGGAAGTGTGGACCATTAACGAAGCAATGAAACGAAAAATTAACTCAGTCGAAATGGATTATCTACGAAGAAGTGCTCGCGTATCCAGGCTTGAAAGAATAACAAACGAAGAAATTAGAAACCGCATGGCAGCAAAGGAAACCACTTTGGATAGAATAGAGAAACGAGCCTTAGTATGGTTTGGTCATCTATTAAGGATGCCAGAAAATAGGTGGCCCAAGAAGATCTTTGGCTGGTCGCCGCCAGGAAAGAAGAAAAGAGGAAGACCAAGGAAATCATGGAGCGAAGACATAAGAAGGTCAATGAGGGAAAGGAATTTAGAGGAAGATCAAGCATGGAATCGAGAGGCATGGACAAAGGGAGCGGGGATGCAGCGACTGGCTGTTTAATAATATATATGAACATGTATATTATGTATAACCCGAAATATATATATATAAATTAAACCCAGAGCTGAGTATCAAAAACACAAAAAACAGCTTTATAATACACAGTTTAAAACGTTTGAAGAAAAAATAGCATATTTTATGTGGAGGAGAAGTGACTTTTCATGGCTTGCCTTCTATTACCCGCCTCACTACCGTTCGGCGGGTAAACTAAGGCGCGCCATGAAAAGTCATATTTCTCCTCCGTATAAAATAATATATATATATATATATATATTGCTATGGTACATAGAGAGAGAAAATAATTTAAATATATCGAAAATTAAGTGCAAAGAATGGAATAGTATTCGTATAGTAATCATTGAAAAAGGCTAGGAAATATTATAATGCAAACAACTTAATGTTGCAGGATAACGAATCAAAGTCCTAATATAAAATGTCTAGAGTGTGGCATTCAATTTAAATAATCGTAGTCAAGAGATAGAAAAATATGTTTTAGGGGATTATTAAATAAACAAACTTGAAAACTGAAATGTAAAGTATTTTTCGACTAATAAACTTTAATATACTCTAGTCCTATTTATCTAAGAACTATTTTGGCATGATAAATGGACTATACATGAAATTTACGTGGTACTGAAGTGAAAATATAACTCGACAATGTAAATGAATTTTACATGGTATAACTACAGGAGTGCAAGTAAATACAAAGATAAAATATAGCAAGAATGGAGGATCAAGATTATTAATTGGAACTATATAATAAAACATCAGTAAGAGTAACGATTTGGATATAATTGATTGGAATTTTAATACAAAGGATTGGCGATTAGACGTTCTTTTGGGAGTGTTGACGCTGCTTGGAGTTTCTGTGTGCTACGCCGGAGGGTGTTTGGACTTGGTGGAGAACTGTCATCTTCCAGCTTAGGACGAGGTTGCTGTTTGGAGTTTTGTCACAACAGACTGGGTCCCATTGAACGGAGATCAACTTCCTGACGACTGAGGGAACATACATGAGGATTTGGATTGTTAAACAACGAGATTATTTTGAGGCTACTCACAGCTGGACAGTTTGAGTCGACAACGTGATGGATGCAGCGAGTTTACAAGTGAGGTGATTAGTGTTTATTTACAGATAGAACTGAAGGAAACAGGCTGATTCAAGCTACTTGGAAGTTTGAGCGTTGCAGGTTAGTTAACAATAAATACATGCTAATGTTATCTGTAACAAAGAACATTTAAAATTGGTTCATTAAGACAAAGAAAGTCATACTTACGAATTGATTTATGAATTTTATATAATTTGTAAAGGATCTTGATTAGTTATCTGCACAAGCAATTGCAAATGACATAAATGTCAAATTTATTGAAGTTTTAACATAATTCAAATTACAATTAGATTACTTGATATTTCAGAACCTACCCCTGAGTTGAGATACATGCTATTCCTTTTTATTAAGGTTAAAACCATTATTATTAAACGAACATAAGTCTATAATCATAGCAATATATATATATATATATATATAATCTATCCCTCTTCTACTTTTAACTGTAGAGGTATAAAATAATATACTATTATTTCAATTCAGATGGTTGGCGTTGTGTCGGCAAGGTCCTTGATTCCAACTGAAGATAACAATACATCCAACTGAATGAGATTCCAGCTAAGAATATGCTATACTGTGAAAACTACAATAATCCTAAATGAATAACCGACACTAGGACTATGATTGAAGATATTTTCTTCTTTTTCGCCTTTATCTGCTTATCATTGAAAGGCATTGGCGATCAATTGCCGAGACTAGCAGTGTATCTGTAAATGGAAGTCATGATACTAAGCCTAAACCAATATCAAAGGTTGGTAAACCATGTTATGCTTCTCGATGCTTTTGAAATTTCTTTATAGTTATCATAACTACTTCTCATCAACAATATACCAAAAAACAAAAAACAATCCATGGTCGAGTATCGTAACCAACTCTTCAACGCTTCCTTGGAAAATAGAAACAAGAAGCTCCAATAAACAATTCAAATCATAACGTGTTGCTTCATCTTTCCAATCTTAGATCACATAGGTCACACTCATCGTTAGGAGAAAACGCATGCCTTTCATATAACCTTCTACCTTTATTGATGCATAAAATTAAGCTACACAACTGACTGAACTAGTGATAGAATCACGTCTGCAATTGATTATGCATATACGTTCTCGAGGGAGCGTACTTAAAATTTCAAGTTAATAAAACTTAAGTTCAATAAGGTGTTATTTAACTTTACTGTTTAAAAAATTCTTAAATCCTAAAATATCAATGGAAATTAAAACCTCGTCATTGTAGTTCCCGTTATGTAAATTCTTGCCCACTGTATTTATTATTTCAGTTCTTCGAGGCTCTCCATGAATTCCGTATGTAGTAGGTATCTTTACTGAGATGGTTTAAAAAAAACTATAGTGCATCATTTCGGTTAATTGAAGAAACTACATCACGCCCAGTTTGAACTTGATCCGATAAGTACCTTTTGCATAGTCAAACATAAAAATTCAACTTCTCCGCCTCAAAGGTGCATATTTGGTTCTCCCTATTTAATCAGAAGAGTCTCCTCTTAAACGGTGCCCCGTGCTTTTCAAAACACCCTGTATAGTCACTAACTGTACGTGTCGAGAAATACGTTACTGGCTCATTTAATTGTGCAATCAGACGGATTCACATTCTTTGCCAAATTTAATGTGTCATCATTCTAGAACATTTTTTACTTTTTTACAATAAGAGAACAAAAATTTCGAAACGCAGTTTTCAACAGATGTTTATGTTTTAGAGTCCTCTGCACCCAAAAAACATGTTGTGTGTGTGTGTGTGTGTGTGTGTGTGTGTGTGTGAACAGAATATCTCAAAACCGAAAGTTTGGCGTTGAAACTTCATATATAAGTTTTGTGTACTATCTAAATGCGACAGCAAGCTTTTGAAGAAAATCGCATAACCGGAAGTATGGTGTTTACTCTTTTGAATTTTTCAGTTTTTTTTGATTTTCTCAAAAACGGCTCTAACGATTTTTTTTCAAACTTCTGCTAAGCTTTGTGCAAAGTACTACTTTTATCTATTTCTCAGTTAAAGCAAAAATAATCAAAATGTTATCTTTCTAATGTGCTCACACTGTGTATATTTTTCCGACATTTTCTCGGTTTCATGTTAGGTAGATATATTGCTGTTGTCTAATAACTTTTATATTATTTAAAATAAATTATGTTCTCAGGGTTTTATTAAAATTGGTCTCTAAATCTTACCTTTTATCCACTGCTTGAGCATGCAATTGTGATAACTTTTATCATTAGACTCTTATCTCTCTGAGCTACTGTTAAATGTTATTTGGACATAAACAATAAAAAAAATCTATAATACGTATGAGACAATTGTGTATTAAGAATATATCTGAATTATCGTATTTTTATATCCTTTGTTTATAAAACTTGTAAAATAATTAATTGTATTCAAACCAATTTTTCATTAATTATACTGTATGTTTACAATGGTAAATTATCTAATTTGTTGTTCAATTGAATTCAATTTTTACTTCCTTTTATCATAAAGGAAGTATTGGATTCACCCCAAAAATTCTAAATTGAATTTTCAACAGATCTTTACGTTTTAGAGTCCCTTTAATCCAAAATACATGTTTTTGTTCATTGGTCTGTCTGTGTGTCTATCTGTGTGCCTGTGAACAAAATATCTCAAAACTGAAAATAGGTATGGCGTTGAAACTTCATATATAAGTTTTGTCTAGTATTTAGATGCGACAGCAAGGTTTTGAAGAAAATCGCATAACCGGAAGTATGGTGTTTACGCTCGTAATTTTTAGTTTTTTTCGATTTTTTCAAAACCGGCTTTAAAGATTTTTTTTTCAACTTTCACATTTTTATTGCATTTTAATGTGGTTTGATGTGAGATAGATGATTTTTCAGTTGAATACTTCTAAAATTAGTTTCTTTTGTTTTTTCCCTTTTTTTATTAACTCCTATTTTGAATAGAACACCCGGTATATTATTACATTTTTGACTTCAGCTTACAATTCTAGAAAAAATGTGTCTCTTGAACTAACACTCTAATTTGTACCGTTTTTGTAGAATTTATAATTTTTGAAAATTTTTGGCAAATGCATAAAAACTAAAAATCAAATTTTTGCCTAATTATAAGATTACTGTAAAAGGAAGTTGTGTGGGTGTATCACACCAGATTTGTATATTTGTAAGTATCAGATAAATTTTTCTTCTTACTGCTTTCGTTTTATATTTGTTCGGTTTTTAATTGAAGTTTAATACACTTACCTGGCAATTATTCGAGCTCTTTTATCTTCTGTGTTTTCCGTTGCACTTGATCTCTGGAACAGCTATTCTTCTCATGGTTGGCAGCAATTCCTTTTGTAGTATAAGTTTGTGCACTCATTTAGTTTTTTCCAATGTCGCACTTAGTTCTTTCGTAGATCACTATTTATGCTTATGACATTATGTATCTGTACATACCAGTATATTATTAATTAAAATTGACCATTAAATTCAGTTTATCTACTCCTATTAAATTATATTCACATTATAAGAACATTTTTGAATAATAATAACAGTCATAATTTGCAGTATGACTTATGAATTCATAATTTACTGCTGTCAACCAATCATAAAATACTATTTTCATAATTTACGGTTTTCAGTTAATCATAAAATTATATTTTCATAATTCACCAGTTTGCAGCCAATCACAAAATTAATTCTTATTATCGAATAACTTTTGCAGTTGACAGTTGTCACAAATGTCTTACTTCGGAAATCTGAACACAAAACTCCTATTGTATAGGAGTAGATAAAGTATCGTATTACATTCGCGAGTATGGCCATTATTCTCTCAGATGACTTGGGTCACTCGCCTTCGGCTTGTGGCTCAAATATCATTTTCGTGAATAATGGTTGTCATAATCGAGGTTCGAGGTTATCATGTTAGGTTTTCCGTCATTTTTGACACAGAGTGACACAAAACCTAACCTGCTAACCCCGCTATCAAGGATAATCCTTACAGATAACACTTATATATGCCTCCAGCAACATTCTCTCAAAAAAAAAGGCTAAATTATCACTAAAAATGTCACCAGTTCTTAGACCATTGGTCTTGTCCTACATTATTTCGGTTTTCGTAATTATATGAATAACCAGGTCTATTACCATTATAATTGTTGGAGTCTCTAAATCGTTTATTATAGTCTTGTCTTTGATCATTAAAGTCGTACCTTTACCTTTTGAAGTTTAGATTATTACCTCCAAATCTATTGATGTTATTGTTTCCATATTGATTCCGATTGTAATTATTTGTATTCATATTCAAATGCCTCCACATATGTTGTATTATTTCTTCTTTTAAAATTTGTGGTGTTAAATATCTTGCTTTGCTAAATTGTTGTAATATGTAACTTTCTCTTGATCCTTTGTTAGTTTCATATTTTCATATTTAAATACTCCCTAATTTGAGCTTCTTGGAAATTACCCCAATATTGTTGTCTAAATTAATTTTGAAATTCTTCATACGTATTACAATTTTGTTTAAGTAAACTAAATGACATTTCAGCATTACCTTTTAAAAATGATTGCCCAATTGCAATTTTCTACTTTCATCATTATGATTTTTGGTTAAACAATCAATTTTCTGCAAGAAAAACATAGGAAATTCATTCCTTCTATCTTCAAATCTTGGTACATTTCCATTATTTGGTACTCAATTATTATTTATTTGACTAAATAATTATCCTGTCAATATTTTGTATTTGACCAATCGTATCTACATTATGTTTAATCTTCTCTTCAAGCTGGTTATATTATTCTACACTGGTAAAATGTTTCACTTAATACTTTCAGTTCCTCTTCTTGTTTATTTTGGCTAATAACTATTTTATTTTCAGCCTCATTTATGCTTCTCTCACACCTATTACCATATTCTTTTACTGATTGGTCGATATTCTTAATTTCTTCTTGCTGTTCTTGGATTTTTCCTTCGAACTTTTGCTCTTGTTCTGTAATTTTCATTTATAATTGTTGTCTGTTTAGGTTCATTTTCTCTTGCAAGTTCTCTTCTAATTGTACAATGCTTTGTTTGATTTTTTGTTGACTCTGTTGTACTTCTATTCTGATTTGTGCTGACAATTGTCTATTTTCCTCTTGCGCTTCTAACATGTTTTGCTGTAACCGTTAATTACTTTCTTCTTGCCTTTGTTATACTCTAACATGTTCTGTTTTATTTCTTGTTGACTCTGGCTCAATTTATGCTGCTTAACTTCTTGCCTTTGTAGCGGTTCTTGCATTTGCATCATCATTGCTTCATCCTTTTCTATTTTTTTTCTTGTTTTTGTTGCATCTGCGTTATCATTTCTACCAAAGTCTTTTGTTGATCTTCCTTTCCCTTTGAAACTTCAGCAATTCTTCTTACTTCTTCAGAACTTATCTCTTCTGTGATAGTTTCCATTTCTGCTCGTCTTGCTTCTAATCCTTCTCCTGTTTGTTTGCTTCTTGTAATCCTTTTCTCTGACATTTTAAATAAACAAATCCATCTAAGATTTACGAAAATAACGTGCTCTACTATCCTATTAAATGCGTTTAATCTAACAATATGCCCTAATCTCTATTCTAATAGTAGAATTCCCGGTTTAATAACTGATTTTAACGTTTAACGTTTTAACTTTTTGGGTGACATTAATTTCTGCAGCTTCACGTTGCGGCGCCACTTTTGCTGTGGTCTAATAGCTTTTATTTTATTTAATTTAAAATGAATAGTGTTCTCCGGCTTTTATCAAAATTGGGCTCTAAACCTTATCTTTTATCTACAGCTTCAGCATGCAATTATAATAACTTTTGTCATTAGAAGAGTCTCTGGGTTACTGTTAAATGTTATTAGGACATAAATAAGAACAACATTTATCATACATAATATGAAACAATTATTTAATAAAAATATATCCGAATTATTATATTCTTGTAACCGTTGTTTATAAAACTTGTAAAACAATTAATTGTATTCAAATCAATTTTTGATTAATTATTATGCTATATGTTATTTTGTTATTAAATTCAATTTTTATATTTGTAAGTAGTAGATACATCTTTCTTATTACTAATTTCATTTTATATTTCTTTTGTTTTGAATTGAAGTTTAATACACTTACTTGGTAATCTTCTGTCTTCGAGCTCTTTTGTCTTCTGTGTTTTCCTTTGCACTTGATCTCTGCAACAGCTATCCTTCTCGTGGTTGGCAGCAATTCCTTTTGTAGTGTAAGTTTGTATGCACTCACTTAGTTTTTTCCAATGTCACACTTAATTCTTTCTATTTATGTGTATGACATTATGTATCTGTACATACCAGTATATTATTAATTTAAATTGAACATTAAATTCAGTTTTTACCTTGGACTTGTCAATCTAATTTTTACAAATGTTCACACCCCATTTGTTCTGTTTATTTTTTAAATACCCGCGAACCATTGGTTATAAAACAGTCGATAATACAGATTCCTATTCTTAATCGTTATGACTTTTCTAGTTGTCATTAATAATAATTTTAGGTTAACAGTTTTCAATTGTGTATGTCTCCAACTACATGACGACATCAACCCATTTATAAACTAAATATGTAAGAAATAAACTTTTGTGTTACATTTTATTATAATAATTACTTCTGTCAGATAGATATTGACTCATTTGTATTACAATTGCAATCGTAACTGGACTAGTTAGAAATGAACTGCAAGTACCGTTGTAGGAAATAGAAAGCCCAATGATAAAACGAAGTTATCACAATCCATATCCTTTTAGGAACATTATTTTTAAGTTGCTGTGTTATTTCATGATCATATCAATATATAACCTACAATCAGAAGAAATCTCGTAGTGTGATTTTTTCGTGATTACATTTTCTTCAGGGAAGTATAAACTTAGACAAAGTCTTTAACTGTGTGAATCTGAATATTTAATTGGCAACTGAGATGTGAACAAATCTAAAATTACTTGAAAACATTACTGTATTCACGCCAGGAATAAGTTATAAGTTGAGTTTTAAACGCTATGATAATTTTCTTGCCTAGGAAATGGTATTATTATTATAGGTAACTATTCGGAAAATTTTATCGAATTCTATAATTGTTAGATATTCTAACTTTTTGTATAAAAATATCATAAGGCATATGGCACATTTGAATTATTTAATGACGGTAGAGGTCATTTCGTAAATTAAAATAATAAAAACTCGTGACTAAGGGATTTAGAACTTGTCCTCTCATTTGTAAGAACAGTACCCGATTTAACAATTGAAAGGAAGTGGTTTTATAAGACCTTAATTGTTAATAGAATTTTTTAATACATCAATACACTGCAGAAATAATTTTAAAAAAATTTGCATCGGCCGGGAATCGAACCCGGGCCGCCCGCGTGGCAGGCGAGCATTCTACCACTGAACCACCGATGCTTATTGAATTTCATTCGAGTTGCGGGATTGACTTTCGTGCCTCGTAAGTATGTTGGGGACTGCTGGTATCAGATATCATTTTATTTAGTACAATGCCGAGGCGAAAGAACGTACCTATTAGAAAGTTTAACGTAATTGAATGAACTACTTAATAGCCTGTTTTATTAACACAAAATTTCTTTTATAGTACTAGGTACTTACAGAGTAATAATTAGTACCTAATCAACAAATATAACTATTTACAGAAAATGGTCTGTCTATTTTCGGAAATGAATTCGAAATCAGAAAGGATGTTCTAGACAGCAGAATAAAGCTGAAAATAAATTCAAATGTGAAATAATTATTGATTTATGCAATACCTTTCATTTGAAATACATCCTTTAAATTGGCGAAGTGCTTTAAATTGTGGAATATGTCAACATTACATTGACCACATTTCGACGAAAATACTTGAGGGTCCATAAGGACAGAGGGTAAGCAACACATTTTACACGGAGACATTTGAAATTTAATAAATTTGTAATGTTATTTCTGTCTGTCTGAATCAACTTGGAAGATGCTTGGCTACATTAATATGAATCTTAACTATACTACTTGCGGTTTACCAATATGTTGTGCTTATACAGTGTGGAAATAATGTAACGGATAGATTCATTAATTTCGGTGATTTTCTCGATTTCTTCCAGATGTAACATATTGAAAATTGTATATGATAACATAAAAAGTACTACTAAAATCAATAATAAAAAATACTGGTTGCCATTTAAAAAAGTCGATGACGTCACAATTTTTAAAGCAAATGACGTAGCAACATAAAAGCGGTTGTAGTGTATGTTCTATAATTAAAATCGCCTTACCCCTTCAAGATTTTTTAAATAAAAGTTAATATTAATAAAGTTATTAAATGTATCCGTTATTTTATTTCCACACTGTATACAATTTAGATGAGGTAGAAATTAATAAAATCTGATGTTTCAATTGACTGAATATTAACTACAGGAGTGGCACTTTTTAAAAAATGGTGTATAAATACAATTCATACCAAAATCAATACTGACAATACACTTTGACTTTTGTTTAAACTCGGAATCATTTCAAAAGCGTATCTAAATTTAACAAAATTACTGAACATGATACCAAAATGTCCCATTGTGCTCTGCTCAGATAGACGGATTTTTAGCATAGAACGTTCTGAGCTAAACGAGCAGATTAGAAATCCGTGACACCGATTACACCGGCTTCGCACAATTTTTTTTCCATATGCTCGGCCCAAAATTTGTGATCATTGTAACAAAAAATCTGTAAAATGCTTTACCCAGAACTTCCCTCGTCGACATTGTGACACTAAATAATTTTAAAAATCAAATTAAGTTAGGAGTAAAGTGTATTCACGTTTCTAATAAATTAAATGCATTTTCAAATAAAAAAAAGTGAAGCCCACTGGGGTTTGAACCCGCCGCATCTGCAGAGCGATCGTAACCGCACTCCTACATAGAGATCGTATTTGCACCGTTAAAGCTAACTACGCTACCGAGCCTCTTTCAAATAAGTTCGGTGCCCAAGTCTCTTGAACAAAACGGTGTTATTGTTGAAATGTTTCTACCCTTTTGTGACAGTATCCTATATCGGTTAAGTCTTATTTTCGGCAAATGTAAAGCCTGACCTATATGAAAGCTATTACTTTCTTTTATTTCAAAATTAAGCCAAAAATAAACAAAATTTTATTTTTTAAGGTGCTTACCTTGTATGAAATTGTACCGGTTTCATGCGAGGTAGATATATAATATGTATGCAAAATATCGTCTTCCCCCGACAAAGAGTTTTTGAGATATACTGCCAACAGGCAGGCAGACAGACAGACAGACGGAATTAACAAAACCTCTTTTTCGTCATCTAGGGTCCTTAAAACGTGAAGATCTCAAGAAATCTCGGAAGGTGATTTTTTCGTGTTTCAGACGAGGGAAGTAAAAAAACTTACATATTAAAAACAGTTACGTATGAATTTTACCATATTATTGTTACTGATATAAGAAAAGGAAACACAATAAATCGATAGATACTATTTTACCTAGCAATTTCCTCCACATGTATTCCTCCTTTGTTATAAATTATAAAATAACAAAGGTTTTTTTTGCTGATGTCTAAAATGACCTGTATCTTATAGAACTAATTGGGATTTCTTTTATGTATTAGTTTCACATGTTTAAATTCGCAAAAATCTATTTTGTGTTGCTCAACTGCTTTAATTTGACAATGATTTCCACTTTTTTCTGAACTTTTAATTTCTATAATACAATATTCGTCTATTAATCCGTTCGGAGAACATGCTAACTAATGTGCATTTTCGTCAATAATTAGACCAACTTTTTATATAGCAAGCTCTTCGATATGCAGTCCAAAATCCGTAGCACTACTTCATCTGAACGTGCTATATAATAACGAAGCAACCGTTTTGGCAGTAGAGGTACTTTTTCGTAATTTGCATATTTTCCCAAAATTTTAAGCAGTTACTCTCTTGCTTCTTTCTACCCTCCACAAATTACTATTGGATTGCATAATAGTATTTTCGAAAATGTGTACTCTATATTATTTAATTCTTGTCGAAACTGCGTCGATTTCGCTTCACACTCTAGGGGTGACATATCTTCCACCGTTTGGATTTTGTTTCGATCAGAAAGAATTAATGGTTATAATTATACAATGGCGTAACGTAACAAAATCGAAACTATATATTTTGTAGTCATCATTGACACACCATTTAACATTAGTCAGTTAGAATAGAAACGTATTATTATAACACTGCTGTGAAAAGTAGTAATGACGTTTGACGTACGAAATGACATTAGGTAGTATAAGAATAACAAATAAATACAAAAATTAAATAAATCTGGAGGCCTCCTACAACTGCGACAGAATAAAATAAAAGTGTGGTATGTTTATTTTGTGAGTGGAGAAGTTCGAAGAACGAGCTTTGCCGAGTTCATCTACCCTAATCTGTTATAAATATCTATTTTCTAATTTCTCCTGATGAAGCCCCTTACCAAAGTGGGCGAAACGATGAGTTCTTCGATCTCAATCATGACGCGGTCCAATCCCGGAAGTCGTTTGTTACTTAATGACAATGGCCGTGAAATCCTCAAAAATCATCTAAGCTAATCCTTTTCCGAGAAATGGCCATTATCGCTTAGGAATGCAGGTAGAGTGAGTGAAAAAGCAAAGTTTAACGAGTGTAAGGACGGTTGCCTAGAATGCTTATTTAAAGTCAAGTAGGAGTAATCACAAGTACAAGTATCTCTCCTTACAGGCCTGAAGCATAGGTAAAAATGCGTTTTTCTATTAGTTATATTTTCGGTGCTTTCAATTTCAATAACTTCTAGTGTTATTTTTATTAAAGCAGCATTTTACTACTTCTTATGTAAATGATTTGGTATGCCTGTAAAACCATTAGACAGGATAAGCTGAGTTATACCTATAACATTAAAAAAAATAAGTTGTTACAGTTTACACGGTCTGGAAAAAATGCGACAAGAATGATACTAACATGTGAGCAAACGAAAATGAAATCATGCTTGGCTTTGAAAATTGCAACATTATGTCGCTTATTAATTCACGTTATTTTGATGATTTAGAATGAAATACACATACATAACCTAAATCATTGTATAACTGTCACTAACTGTCATGTTAAAATTTTATTTCAACATTAACATAAAAACCGACACTTAAACAATGTTAATTCTGCTACATCAATCATTTCGATTATAAATTTTTTTGTTCCTGATTAAACATGTGTACTAATTTGAAATTTGATTATTTAAACAACTTGACACTTCTACTATTATAATAACTGTCATATTTAAATTAAAAACATCAGACGTAATACAGCTCATGAATTAATTAATTTAACGCCAAGCTTGATTTCGTTTTCATTTGCTCACATGTTATAATAAAAGTCACATTTTATAACTTCTAAATATGAAGATTGAAAAGCCAGCTTTACAATATGAAAACTCTCACCAGAGTAACATAATAAAACGTGAAGAAACTATATGTTAGAATAATTAATTTTATTTTTAAATATTTAATGAATTCACTTAATGATATAGGTAAAATTCTAAGTAGGACTAAGGTACCTGGTACTCTGCATGCCTAGATCTTATCGATAAGGTTGGTAAAAAGGGCCTATGAAGGCTTACTTGCCTGACATCAGTCTCCCCACAACTGATACTGACTAACTAACTAGGTACTACTAATAATATAGTAAAGGGCATTTAACCTAACTGACATAAACGAAGTATAAAGCCAATGATGTGAGTTGAGTGAATCTAAATAGAAAACCATTCCTAATATAAACCAAATATTTTTATTTATTACTAATCCCACAATATTATAACATTAAAATACCGACTGCAATATTAAAAGTGATATATAATATTTTTTAACAATCAAACTCAACTTTTCTTGATTTTCTTATTGTAAATGTTTTCACAATATCATTTATATCTATGTTAATGTCATTTTCAATACTTATTATAGCTGGATTTGATAGCCTTTCTTGTGTCATACTTGATCTTAAATAATGTTATATAGGTAATTCTTAAATGATTAAATAAAATTTTTTAAAGTGCTGTTTCACCCTCAGCAACAGTGACAGGTAATGTTAAATAAATGCTCAAAGCAATTTATAGAATTGGAAATGTGCTAATTAAGTTACTATTAATTCAATATTTCAAAAAACATCTACTGAATATGAGGTAGATTTTAGAAACGTCAGTAAAATCTATATTTCATTCAGCGAATTGACTGCGTTTATTCCCGAATGATTAGTTCAAAATCTGTCAATTTGTTTTGTAAATCCGAGCAATATTTTAGGTTACAATTGGAATTTAAGTTTGCTAAAGTGTCAAAAGGCTGTGTAAAAAAAGAGAAATAACTGTTATGATCGCTTAGCATTTCCAACCTTTTATCTAATTTATTTACGGCGGTGTCTAATAAAAAAAATAAAAATTGACTTTAAAGTGTAATTCTGGATTTTGTTAGCATTGTCTCTACCTTCGTAATAAAACATAGGTCTCTTTTTCCTCGGTCGCACAGTACCGATTGCTGGAAAACTAATATCACAATCGAATTCTCCAGTAATGACTTTTGATTCATTTAGTATTTCTGGACAAACACATTTGTATAACATTATTTTTGAAATAAAAAAAAATTCCAAGTTTTTTGTGTCATTGTCGCTGTTTGAATCAACATAAATAAAAAACATCAAAGCATCGTACATCCTTTCCAAATTAAAATGAACGGCTTTCACTTCCTCAATTTTGCTTTCCTATCGTGTATAGTCCAGTAAATAGAGACCAAAAGAGGGGGGTTACCTTACAAAAGGTCCTATAGTTCTAAATTTTTGATGTTATCTAAGATGGTTAATAAGTGTTTAAAATGCATAATGAACAATTCCCCCCTTTCTCCGTGCCCTCCGCCATCTTGAAAAAACCGAAAAAATCGGCACTGTCTTCAGATTTTTGCTTATATCTTCTTTTTGGTTCATTTTGTTTCTAGGACTGATAGTTACGGAGATATGCACTATTTAAAAAAATCAAAATCGCACTTTTCGGAAATTTGCCAAACTCCAAACTTGTAATTAAGTTATGGCCTATTCTAGGGAAATAAGTATCAGAATAAAATTTGTAGAACATTTAATTACCTACAAAACGCATGTATACATTTTTGTAACCAACCCTACGGGGTGAGAGATAAAAAAATAAAAAACGACAGAATATTGATTTTTTTATATATTTTATATTCTATTCATTGCAGATGAATGACCTGTCCGAGATGCTGTAATAGTGTTTGTGGACGTTAACAATGGCATTACAAGCAGAGACGTCAGATAATATATGCTTCATCTGCAATGAAGATTTGGATGGAGCCCCGACCCGTACAGTGAAACATAAAGGAATTGAGACTTTACGTCAAGCAGCTGAAAAAAGGGCACGAAGAGACCATCTACAAATCTTAGGGGGAAAGAAGAAATAACAGTACACAGCACACGCCAAAGAAAATATTGAAATGAGGCTATAATAGCCGCCCATATACGCCGTGTAAGTAGCCGGATAGATGATTCGGTCCACCAGCCGTCAACGAGCTCTGGAAGGCCTGTACTCAGGCCAGTTGTGGAATGTTTTCACTTTCACTTTCATTGCTGCTTTTGTAAAAAACAAATAACTGCTGAATTTTTGGAAAAAGAAAAGAAGACTCCTCTTGCAAAACGAAACACTCTCCATATGGTCCAGATGCACTCGGTAAGGGACACGTTTCTTAATGCTGCCGAGAAACTTGGAGACGAATGGGGACTGAAAATTTTGGAACGGATTTCTCCTGACTTGGACCTCGTTGTAGCTAATGCACAATACCATTTTTGTCAGAGGAAGTTATTTCACATGCCTTCAGAGTTCAAGAGAGGCTACAGGCCGGATCGCTCAGTAGACACGGCGATGGAAGGTATTTATTCATTCGTCGAGAACACTGAAGGATGTCAATTTTCACTCGATGAATTGAAGAGTCGCATCAAGGGTGAATACTTCGACCACTGATGCAGCACATTTCCACTTCCTGAGGACATACCACCAGGTCATGGAGTGGATGCGGATTGTCAAAGACCCGATCGGGTGGGGCTGGTGTAGAAGAGCTCGAGGGAGGACTGGAGCCCATCAGGATGAGTAGAGACGCTGCTCCCCAAACCTGCTCAATACTACCTCATGCAGATGCACAACTGGCTGTATGGAGGCGTGTGGCTGTCGAAAGGCGAGCCCCAATTGTTCCCTCCTTTGCAAATTCTGTGCTGACTAAGAATGTGATAACAGGAATGTGGTCATCGTCGACGACGAAGACGAAGCCGATCTAGTAGCTTCGCTATTTGACGAATATGAAGACCCCGACTTCATCAACCCACCCCCTAACGAAACCAGCGTAGCCCATGTAAATTTGTTTCCTTTTTAGTTTTTAGTTCTATTACTAGCGATCTTTGTATGATTATTACTGCCTTTTGTTCTTACCTTGTTTAAATAAATGCATCTTTAAAAAAAATTTCTGTTGCGTTATTTGAAATTGAACATCTCCTCTCACCAGTAGATATTCAAGTGAAATACTACCTGCCTCATGAGCATTGCGTTGTAACATGTAAGAAACTCACGTAGGGTTGGTATACACCCCAAATTCAAGCCAAAACTGGAAATTAATTAGTGAATTTTTTTAGATACAATGTGGTGTCACAATAGCAAAAAAAGCAATATTCCGTAGTTTTTGATTTTTTACCCCCCACTCCGTAGGGTTGGTAGAAAAATATACATGCGTTTTGAAGGTAATTAAATTCCCCACAAATTTTATTCTGATACTTGTTTCCCTAGAATAGGCCATAACCGAATTACAGCGTCCTAAAGTTTGACAAATTTCTGGAAAGTGCATTTTTTTTAATTTTCTCGAAAGGTGTATATATCCGTAACTATTAGTCGTAGAAACAAAATTTAACACCTCAATTATAGGAAATTTTATTTTCTACAATATTGAGTAGAACTCTTTTGTAGCTAAAATGCACCAAAAAGAAGATATAAGCGAAAATCTGAAGAAAGTGCCGATTTTTTTCGGTTTTTTCAAGATGGCTTAGGGCGTGGAGGGGGGATTGCGCATTTTGCATTTTAAACAATCCTAGACAACATATAAAAAATTTAAAACTACCGGACCTTCTGTAAGGTAACCCCCCTCTGTTCACTGGACTAGTATCAGAAAGTGGCTCTGGAGTTAAAGTAGGAAGATTCTTCTTTTTTAGGTTTTCCATCGGGACGTTGAGGCCGAAAAGAATAAATATATTTATCGGACAAGGGCAAGCAAATTGGTAGGAAGTAGCCGTAAGGGCCGCCTTGAGGCTGCGCTACAAAGGGCTGTGGCACACAGCAGGCAAGGGAGGCAGGCATACCCGCATTCTGAATGAGGCCGTCGACAAGATCACTCTTCTGGACGCCATGGTGGACTACCTTCTTCTGCAATATGCCTTCAATAGACAATTTAACGTTTATGAAAATGCCGGGTTTACCCAGCATATAGCTATATCCATCTTTACTGATGGATCTAAAACAAAGCACGGAACGGGTGCCGGAGTTTTCTCTGACGATGTGAACCTCCGCCAAAGCATACCACTAGGAAAAATGGCCACTGTCTTTCAAGCGGAAGTAATTGGAATAGTGCATGGTGCAAAAGCAATTCTTGAAAGGAAAATCGAGAATCAATGTATTGGTATCTTCAGTGACAGTAGAGCCGCTTTGCTAGCCCTGGTCAGTTGCACAATTACCTCAGGTGTGGTACTGCAGTTCCGTGAAACTCTCAAAGATATCTCTAAAAATAATGTTGTTTCTCTTGTATGGGTGAAAGGACATGAAGGTAACTGCGTCAATGAGGAGGCTGATGAGACTGCAGGACTGGCTTCCGGACAACTTCTCTACGGGCCAGAACCCGTAATTCCTATATCCCTGACAATATTAAGCTCTATGTTATATCAAGAAACCTTAACAGCTTCATACGAAGATGGGTTAACATGCAAAGCTGTCGTCAAGCACGGGCTGCTATTACAGCGCCCTCGCCAAAGACAGCCAAAGATTGCTTGCAACTGCCCCGAAGGAACCTTCGACTAATTGTGGGTATCCTATCTGGACACTGCACTCTAAACCAACATATGCACAGGATGAGACTGGTGGACAGCCCAAACTGTCGCGGATGCAACGAGGATGACGAGACAGCAGAACATGTTCTGTGCCACTGTCCAGCTCTCGCAAGAGTCAGGGGATCCATGTTGGGGACTTCTAGCCCGATATGGTCAGAATTAGCAACACTCCAGTTGGGGTCGTCCTTAAGTACATTCAAAGGATTGGATGGCTTGAGTGATACCCAACTTGGAGAGCTGCTGGGAGGTAGCACAATGGGCCCACTGAATGGGGCCTAAGTGCGTGTGAGGTAACTCACCCCCCATTTTTAATCCAGAATCCAGACTCTCTCTAAAAACTAAAATTTGTCTAGCTAAATACGGAATTATGTATATAATTCTTTCAATAACCGCCATCCACTTTTTTTTTCACGATCCACATTCGTGCTGATTGGGTTGCCGACCACCAAGAAACGTAGAAAATCCGACTCTAGAAAGATGTTTAATTTTATTAATGTACAGATCATTTTCATAAAGTTAAGTACTATTTTGTAAAATTAGTTAACAACATTATACCGTTGGTATATAAATTGTGTTTTCCTAACCTTGTGCATTTGAGATTGAGTAAACTATTCTTGGATTGAGCTACTCGAGGTAGAATTTAACAAAACTGTTTGAGCTTTTCCGAAATTAGTGAGAGCCATAAATTTCCAGAATAATTTACCGGGACTGAAATTAAATTCGGAAGCATAAACCGTTACAATATTATATACGGTTGTTTCTTTCTCTATATTTTGCTTTTAAGTCTACACATTCTCTCACAGTATGAAAATATGTACGGTTTTTCCATTTTTTTCAATATTTGTAGGTAAATGACGCCAACCGTCGTTGTAACTTATTTTATCATTAAAGGCATTCACAGAGGTGATGAATAGCTTCAGTAAAAACAAAATACAAAATCGCTTGATTTTGGATAAGCGAGCCAGTCCCTTCATTATTTTATACCTGTATATTGAAACAAAAACACAAAAATCTCCCTAAAAAATTTGAATGGAAATTTGCTCCCGCATGTTGCACCTTTACGGCTCAATAAAAGTAAGTGGCGACGTAGCAATTCGGTTTGAATGCCGATATTCGACTTACACGGATAAAGGAATTCGAAGCACCGGGAAATGCGCCAAAACGACTAGAAAATGAAAGCTTATTTTGCGATTTAGAGAAAGGAAGACTTTACATAGCCGGACTTCGAATGGCCCAATGCAATTCCCTTCAAGAAGCTGTCAGCCACATTCTCCTGCTGAAATTGAGAAAGCAAAAGGACAAGCGTAGCAGCGCGGCTAGCTTACGTAAGTAATTTAGTTTTACGCTCCATAGGTAGACATTACTTCACTCTGGATTTTCGGTACTAGCTGATAGTTTTATGGTGATTGAGGAAAATTAGGTTCCATGGCCAAGCTGCTTTGAGCAAGTGATAGATCGTTGTTGATCTTGAAAGCCGTGAAATATTTTTGTATACTGCAAATAGAGAGCTTAAGGAAGTACGATTGCTATTTGTATTACTAATTCATTAACTCTTTACTATTGTCGATATCTCTGAATAGAAAACTTTTTAAATGTCAATGCATTGAATGTCCGGGTGGTTTAATACTCGAAACTAATGTGCTTATTCTGGGGGAATAATTCTGTTGTATTATCATCAGTGTGTGAAGTACCTAGAGTTAAATGTAGCATGATCAAATATTATTTTCATCTAGTATGGATATGGAATAGTTCCTTATTTATGAATACAACAATAATTCACTTAAAACTCACATGTCAAGTTTTACAATTAAGTATAAATATACTAGAGCTGCATTCATAAAGAAGGAAAAATTTTATAGCCGTTTTAGATGAAAATAATTTTTGATCATACTTTATGTAATTACTAGCTGAAACCCGCGGCATATGCCGCATTTAAAATATACGACGAATCTAATAACTTTTGTTGCACTAAAGAAAGTTTTAAAAGCACGTTACAGATTGGAAATATTTGGATAGCCTCCAGGCCACTTTCCTCCTACATATTGGATACACCGATACTGCTGAATTGAATAGTGTCTTCTTTTTTCTGTTCAGTATTAAATGCTAATTATTGTTACAATGCTATAAATCCAGTTAGTGGAAATGTCACTGGGACAGTTTCTAAAAACTAAATTCCTGGAATTTGCTGATCTCTAAAAGCACTATATTTAGACAAACCTACAATTTTCTGAAAATAGGGACAATTAAGTACTTATCTGCTTTTGGAATATCCCAAATATAAAGGAAATATTATGTTTTATTGTTATGATGTATAATTTGTATACGTATTTAAATGTCCAATTCCTATTCCAAAAACTCAGGTAATCAACCCCACTTGTAAAACAACCTGATATCAGCAACATTATTGCTTAAAGTTCTTGGTGTTCAGTCGCTTTTGTAATTTTGTCTTGGTATATTGTTTATTTGGCTTGGTGTCTTGTTCTTATAAGTGGTGTGTGAATCAACATTAGGGTGACCACCCGTCCCGATTTACCCGGGACAGTCCCGTGTTTGATGACCAATGTTCCGGTCCCGAGTTGGTATCGCCCGGGACATAACATTTCCCGATAGAGGGTAAATTTATTTCCCCCCTTTATTTCATGTATTACGACTTCATTTCGTCAGCAAAAGCAATAGCTGACAAAATTTTTTAGCTCTTTGAAAAAGCACAATCTTCCAAGTAATAGAATATCAGCATTGTCTGCAGATAATGCAGCCGTAAATTTTGGAAAACAGAACTCCGTCTTTAAAATACTATCTCTCAAAAATGGTAAACTCTTAGCTGCACATTGTCCAAGATTTTAAGATTTTTACTTTCTCTTACGAAAGGAAGTATTGGGTTCACCCCAAAAATTCTAAATTGAGTTTTCCACAGATTGAAAGTCCCCTGAACCCAAAATACATATTTTTGTTCATTGGTCTGTCATTCTGTCTGTGTATGTGTGTCTGTCTGTCTGTGAACAGAATATCTCAAAAACGAAAAGAGGTATGGCGTTGAAACTTCATAAATAAGTTTTGTGTACTATCTAGATGCGACAGCAAGCTTTTGAAGAAAATTTTTCAAAAACAACTCTTAAAACGATTTTTTTCAATCTTTACATGTTTATTACATTTTTAATTTATATTGATGAAAGATAGGTGATTTTCCAGTTGAATACCACCAAAAAAAGTTTCGTTTGTTTTTTTCCTATTTTTTATGAACTCCTATTTTAAATAGAACATCCGGTATATTATTAATTTTTGAATTCAGCTTAAAAAATTTGTCTCTTGAACTAACGCTCCATTTTGTAGGGTTTCTTTAGCAATTGTAATTTTTGAAAATGTCTGACAAATAATGCTTAAAAATTAAAAATTAAATTTTTGGCTAATTATAAGATCACTGTAAAAGGAAGTTGTGTGCGTGTATCACACCAGATTTTTTTCTATTCGTTAGTAGCTATGGTCAATATAAATAAATAGGTGTCAAATGTTCCGAGTTAGCTTTTCCAAAAGGGGGTCACCCTAATCAACATGGTAAGTAAAATGTCCATCATATTACCTACTTTTTCTACAAAAAAATACGTAATTGGCTTAACTAATGTTATTACACATTTATATTTGTCAATAAATTTCCTGAACATATTCTAAGTACCTACGAGATTTAAAAAAGAGCTAGTATTATTGCAATTTTTTTTTCAATTGATAACTGTAAATCAGTTGGTTTCTGGCCTGCCCATGAAAGTTGGTGTTTTATAAACAGTAATTTAAAATTTGTATTCCGCTAGTGATTTAAAATTTTTATTGCGCTAGCGCTTTAAAAATGTCAAATAAATGTCAACCAAAATAAATCAATAATTTATCAAAAAATTAACATAAGTACATTACAACTAAATTAACAAAACGACGTCCAAGTCGTCAATTTTCATTTTGACCAGTTCTCCAATGCGACAACCGCCAGCAATACCCATAAGTATAGTCTGCAATGTAATTTTACAATTAAAAGGAAACAAATGGATCAATAATGCTAACCTTTGCAAATAAATACTTCTCGTCCGGTGAAGTACGAATGCACCTCAAAACTTCGTCGCGGCTAAGAACTTTCGACTTATTGGGCTTAAAGTCCTCTTGCGTTTTGCTTGGAAAAGTTACTGGCGCCACACAAATAAAAATTAAATTAAAACGATTTTCTTACCATATATAAATGTGAATAGTAAGTGTATATATACAGTGTGTCCTAGATCGAGTGGGATTGCATAGGTAACTTTTTTATCATTGAAGATGGAGATTTGGTTAAATTGGCAATGTCGAACCAGTTAAGTTATTTAAAAAAAACTAAAAACTGTCATTTTCTTGTATGTCAAATATCTTTGTAAGCATAAGAGATACGAAAAAAAGTTTTATATAAAAGTCGCTGTTTTCGATGAGACCAATTTAAAATTGGTATTGAACAAAAATTCAAGATGGCTGCTTTTGAGGTACTCGTATCAACTTCTATAAGTTATATGGGCGCCATATTTGATTTTTAGGTTACTAAATAGAATTTTTCATTATCTTTTCAACGATGTAAGATAACGTATGATTGAATAAAAAATACCAGTCAAATTAATTGTTTTTACATTTTAATCAAGTAGGCTCACATGGATCCTAACAAAAACAAACAACATTTATTTAAAAACAAAACATAATCCTGATAATCACATGAAATGATCAAAATGCTGGCCATTGTTAGCGAAACATAGTTGACACCATTTCACGACACGACGGGTTACTTTACGCAAACTTTCTTATTGTTTTTCATCATAGCTGGTTACCTACTTGATTATACATTTAAAAAGCAATATCACGATGGTTTTTGTGGTTCAAGTACTTAGTACTGAATTAACATGTTACTAAGTATTATAGGAATTACATACAAAGGTTTTCTAAAATAAATTTCAACAAATTTTGTTTTGATCCATGTAAGCTTACTTGATTAAAATGTAAAAACAATTAATTTTACTGGTATTTTTTATTCAATCATACGTTATCTTACATCGTTGAAAAGAGAATAGAAATTCTATTCAGTAACCTAAAAATCAAATAAAAAGTTTTATATAAAAGTCGCTGTTTTCGATGAGATCAATTTAAAATTGGTGTCGAACAAAAATTCAAGATGGCTGCTTTTGAGGTACTCGTATCAACTTCCTTAAGTTATATGGGAGCAATATTTGATTTTTAGGTTACTGAATAGAATTTTTTATTTTCTTTTCAACGATGTAAGATAACGTATGATTGAATAAAAAATACCAGTAAAATTAATTGTTTTTACATTTTAATCAAGTAGGCTTACATGGATCCAAACAAAAACAAACAAAATTTATTTAAAAACAAAACAATCCTGATAATCACATGAAATGATCAAAATGCTGGCGATTGTTAGCGAAACATAGTTGACACCATTTGACGACACGACGGGTTACTTTACGCAAACTTTCTTATTGTTTTTCATCATAGCTGGTTACCTACTTGATTATACATTTAAAAAGCAATATCACGATGGTTTTTGTGGTTCAAGTACTTAGTACTGAATTAACATGTTACTAAGTATTATAGGAATTACATACAAAGGTTTTCTAAAATAAATTTCAACAAATTTTGTTTTGATCCATGTAAGCTTACTTGATTAAAATGTAAAAACAATTAATTTTACTGGTATTTTTTATTCAATCATACGTTATCTTACATCGTTGAAAAGAGAATAGAAAAAATTCTATTCAGTAACCTAAAAATCAAATATTACTTTTTTCGTATCTCTTATACTTACAAAGATATTTTACATACAAGAAAATGACAGTTTTTAGTTTTTTTCTAATAACTTTTGACTGGTTCGACATTCTGAACTTTTTCAAACAGATATTAAATCAGCATATGAAACTGGAAAACATTGGCCACTTAACCAAATCTCCATCTTCAATGATAAGAAAGTTACCCATGCAATCCCAGTCGATCTGGGACACACTGTATGTAATTGCTTCATATGTGCCATTGGGATTTAAAGTATAATTAAATCGTAACACAAATTAAAACTTGATATCGAGTCCCAAACTTTCAGTTTTATCTGTTAACACACAAAAAATAAGCACACACATAATGAAATTCCACTAAATAACTTACAAACAAAATCTGATGCTTCCCGGATAGTTACATTGGACATGTACACTTACGATCATTGAAAATGAACAGAGTTATGCATGTCAAATTGACTTAACCGACGTTTTGCAATTGCGTGCAACGTTATTTTATTATTACGGTGAGGAGAGAGTTAGGACAACACGATTCTGCTTTAGAGACAAGGGAAATTCAGAAAACGTATATGAACTACTGCAATGTTTGTTGCATAGCCCTGTTCATTTTCAATGATTCTTTGTGTACCTTAGGCTTTGATTAAATTTGCCAGTTTTTAATAAATATTAGGTAGTTGCTTTCAAAATATCCACTATTAATGCCGAATCAGCTACTGCCGATGTACTCTGAAATAAAATTTAAATAAAACACACAGTGATTCTAAAATACCAACAAATTACCTTGGCTGTGAACCGTCCTTTTAGCGTTGCTCATTATTCTACACTGTAGCCTTTCTTTTCTTTAACTTTTGGTAAGAATTTTTCTTGTAACCACTTGGAAAAATGCTTGCTATTCATATCGTCATGGTAGTCCCCAGTCTTAAGGCCCGATTTAAAAATAATTAGCCCATTCGGAACAAAACCTATTTTACCGCCAGCATGCACAATAATTAAGTGGTCTGTTAACCTATAAACAATTTTCAATCTTAAACTTGGACACTTGTACGCCCATTCGGAACAAAACCTATTTTACCGCCAGCATGCACAATAATTAAGTGGTCTGTTTTCTGAATCAGCACTTGTCGTACAGCTCATTCTAACCTATAAACAATTTTCAATCTTAAACTTGGACACTTGTACGCCCATTCGGAACAAAACCTATTTTACCGCCAGCATGCACAATAATTAAGTGGTCTGTTTTCTAAATCAGCACTTGTCGTACAGCTCATTCTAACCTATAAACAATTTTCAATCTTAAACTTGGACACTTGTACTTACAGTTGCAATAAAATGCTGTAGCTCTGTAGCGTTGAAAAAACTGTTTTATAATAAATAGAAATATAAGTAGATAAAGAACGCAAAAACTAACTTATAAGCACGAAAACACAAAAACGCAATGATATTTTCAGGTTGGTTTGTAGCCTTGCTTCTGACAAGTTGTAACCACCGTTCTTCCTAGAGGTAGTAAAGTCCACTTGCAAAAAGTTTATAACCATATTTTTGTACAAAGCTCCGAATTTAGGTTATTTTCAGATTTAATATTTATGTGTACCTAGTACAAACATTCCTGTGTAATGTAAAAAATGTGTGTAGGCCCTAACAAGAGCATTAATTGTTCTCTCCTTCCATATTACTGGCTCTTAGAAAATATCAAGACCACGCCCACAATGGTAACTACACATACACCACGCGCATACATGTTTGACCTTGGGAATTGTTCTGCTTTATTATAGAGTTATGATTATGATTATGATGATTATGATGATGATGTTAGTCTCTACATTTAGCGTCTTCACATTCATATTAAATGTAAAAAAATGTTAGTCTAAATTTTGTGACTTCACACTAAAAATAATTTTATGATTGTTACAGTGTTAGTCTCTAAATTTAGTGTCTTCATATCCACAACAATTTCATATGTTAGTTATTGAGTTTAATTACTTCACATTCACAATAATTTTAAGAATGTTGGTCTCTACATTTAGTGTCTTCACATACATATTAAATGTAAAAAAATGTTAGTCTAAATTTAGTGACTTCACACTAAAGATAATTTTTGATTGTTACAGTGTTAGTCTCTAAATTTAGTTTCTTCATATCCACAACAATTTCATATGTTAGTTATTGAATTTAATTACTTCACAGTGTCTTCATATCCACAACAATTTCATATGTTAGTTATTGAATTTAATTACTTCACATTCAAAATAATTTTAAGATTGTTAGTCTCTAAACTTAGTGTCTTCACATTCATATTACCTATTTTAAAAAATTGTTAGCTTCTAAATTTTGTGACTTTACACTAAAAATAATTTTATGATTGTTACAGTTTTAGTCTTTAAATTTAGTGTTTTCATATCAACAGCAATTGCATATGTTAGTTATTAAATTTAATTACTTCACATTCACAATAACTTTAAGAATGTTAGTCTCTACATTTAGTGTTTTCACATTCATATTAAATGTAAAAAAATGTTAGTCTAAATTTTGTGACTTCACATTAAAAATAATTTTATGATTGTTACAGTGCTAGTCTCTAAATTTAGTGTTTTAATATCCACAACAATTTCATATGTTAGTTATTGAATTTAATTACTTCACATTCACAATAATTTTAAGAATGTTAGTCTCTACATTTAGTGTCTTCACATCTATATTAAATGTAAAAAAATGTTAGTCTAAATTTTGTGACTTCACACTAAAAATAATTTTATGATTGTTACAGTGTTAGTCTCTAAATTTAGTGTCTTCATATCCACAGCAATTGCATATGTTAGTTATTGAATTTAATTACTTCACATTCACAATAATTTTAAGAATGTTAGTTTCTACATTTAGTGTCTTCACATTCATATTAAATGTAAAAAAATGTTAGTCTAAATTTTGTGACTTCACACTAAAAATAAATTTATGATTGTTACAGTGTTAGTCTCTCAATTTAGTGTCTTCATATCCACAGCAATTGCATATGTTAGTTATTGAATTTAATTACTTCACATTCACAATAATTTTAAGAATGTTAGTCTCTAGATTTAGTGTCTTCACATCCATATTAAATGTAAAAAAATGTTAGTCTAAATTTTGTGACCACACTAAAAATAATTTTATGATTGTTACAGTGTTAGAGTCTAAATTTATTGTCTTCATATCCACAGCAATTGCATATGTTAGTTACTTACTTACTTACTTATTCTTCTTTATAGGTCATTGACCTGTTTTACTTCGGGTTTAAGATTTACTTCAGGCCTGTTCTTGGGAGGTGGAGGTCCAGCTGTCTTTCCAGCGTTTTGGAGGTCTCCCTCTTGTTCTCTTTCCGTGTGGTGTACTGGTCATACATATCTTAGTTATTCGATCGTCGTCCATTCGTTGTACGTGTTCCCTCCATTTTTTTCTTCTTGCTCTTCCCCACCTTACTATGTCTTCCACGCCGCATTCTTCTCTTATGCTGCGGTTGCTCACTCTATCTACTAATCTTTTGCCTGTTATATTTCGTAATATTTTCATCTCGTTTGTTCTTAGTATTTGTTTTGTTTTTCGTGTGTCTGATCTTGTTTCTATACTATATGCAAGTATTGGTCTAACACAGGTCTTATATATTTTTGTTTTGCTGCTTACATGCAGGTCTTTATTTCGCCATACTATCTCCCTAAGTGCGCCAGAAACTGCTGCGGCCTTGTTGGCTTGTTTTTTCACTTCTTCATGTATATTGCCGTAGCTAGTTATTAAAACTCCGAGATATGGAAAAGACATAACTTGTTCAATTATCTTGTTTTCTACCTCTAGCTTGCATCGTAATGGTTCCTTAGAAATCGTTAAACATTTAGTTTTCGTAACATTGATTTGCATGTTGTAGGTTTGTGCTGTTAGCCTGAATTTGTTTAATAATCTTTGTAATCCATCTTCATCCTCTGCTAGCAGGACGATGTCGTCTGCATATCCTACAATTTTAATAGTATGTTAATATGTTAGTTATTGAATTTAATTGCTTCACATTCACAATAATTTTAAGAATGTTAGTTTCTAAACTTAGTGTCTTCACATTCATATAACCTATTTTAAAAAATTGTTAGCTTCTAAATTTTGTGACTTCACATTCAGAATAATTTTACGATTGTTACAGTGTTAGTCTTTAAATTTAGTGTCTTCATATCCACAGCAATTGCATATGTTAGTTATTAAATTTAATTACTTCACATTCACAATAATCTTAAGAATGTTAGTCTCAACATTTAGTGTTTTCACATTCATATTAAATGTAAAAAAATGTTAGTCTAAATTTTGTGACTTCACACTAAAAATAATTTTATGATTGTTACAGTGTTAGTCTCTAAATGTAGTGTCTTCATATCCACAACAATTTCATATGTTAGTTATTGAATTTAATTATTTCACATTCACAATAATTTTAAGAATGTTAGTCTCTACATTTAGTGTCTTCACATTCATATTAAATGTAAAAAAATGTTAGTCTAAATTTTGTGACTTCACACTAAAAATAATTTTATGACTGTTACAGTGTTAGTCTCTAAATTTAGTTTCCTCATATCCACAACAATTTCATATGTTAGTTATTGAATTTAATTACTTCACATTCACAATAATTTTAAGAATGTTAGTCTGTACATTTAGTGTCTTCACATTCATATTAAATGTAAAAAAATGTTAGTCTGACTTCACACTAAAGATAATTTTTGATTGTTACAGTGTTAGTCTCTAAATTTAGTTTCTTCATATCCACAACAATTTCATATGTTAGTTATTGAATTTAATTACTTCACAGTGTCTGCATATCCACAACAATTTCATATGTTGGTTATTGAATTTAATTACTTCACATTCAAAATAATTTTAAGATTGTTAGTCTCTAAACTTAGTGTCTTCACATTCATATTACCTATTTTAAAAAATTGTTAGCTTCTAAATTTTGTGACTTTACACTAAAAATAATTTTATGATTGTTACAGTTTTAGTCTTTAAATTTAGTGTCTTCATATCAACAGCAATTGCATATGTTAGTTATTAAATTTAATTACTTCACATTCACAATAACTTTAAGAATGTTAGTCTCTACATTTAGTGTTTTCACATTCATATTAAATGTAAAAAAATGTTAGTCTAAATTTTGTGACTTCACATTAAAAATAATTTTATGATTGTTACAGTGCTAGTCTCTAAATTTAGTGTCTTAATATCCACAACAATTTCATATGTTAGTTATTGAATTTAATTACTTCACATTCACAATAATTTTAAGAATGTTAGTCTCTACATTTAGTGTCTTCACATCTATATTAACTGTAAAAAAATGTTAGTCTAAATTTTGTGACTTCACACTAAAAATAATTTTATGATTGTTACAGTGTTAGTCTCTAAATTTAGTGTCTTCATATCCACAGCAATTGCATATGTTAGTTATTGAATTTAATTACTTCACATTCACAATAATTTTAAGAATGTTAGTTTCTACATTTAGTGTCTTCACATTCATATTAAATGTAAAAAAATGTTAGTCTAAATTTTGTGACTTCACACTAAAAATAAATTTATGATTGTTACAGTGTTAGTCTCTCAATTTAGTGTCTTCATATCCACAGCAATTGCATATGTTAGTTATTGAATTTAATTACTTCACATTCACAATAATTTTAAGAATGTTAGTCTCTAGATTTAGTGTCTTCACATCCATATTAAATGTAAAAAAATGTTAGTCTAAATTTTGTGACCACACTAAAAATAATTTTATGATTGTTACAGTGTTAGAGTCTAAATTTATTGTCTTCATATCCACAGCAATTGCATATGTTAGTTATTGAATTTAATTGCTTCACATTCACAATAATTTTAAGAATGTTAGTTTCTAAACTTAGTGTCTTCACATTCATATAACCTATTTTAAAAAATTGTTAGCTTCTAAATTTTGTGACTTCACATTCAGAATAATTTTACGATTGTTACAGTGTTAGTCTTTAAATTTAGTGTCTTCATATCCACAGCAATTGCATATGTTAGTTATTAAATTTAATTACTTCACATTCACAATAATCTTAAGAATGTTAGTCTCAACATTTAGTGTTTTCACATTCATATTAAATGTAAAAAAAGGTTAGTCTAAATTTTGTGACTTCACACTAAAAATAATTTTATGATTGTTACAGTTAGTCTCTAAATGTAGTGTCTTCATATCCACAACAATTTCATATGTTAGTTATTGAATTTAATTATTTCACATTCACAATAATTTTAAGAATGTTAGTCTCTACATTTAGTGTCTTCACATTCATATTAAATGTAAAAAAATGTTAGTCTAAATTTTGTGACTTCACACTAAAAATAATTTTATGATTGTTACAGTGTTAGTCTCTAAATTTAGTTTCTTCATATCCACAACAATTTCATATGTTAGTTATTGAATTTAATTACTTCACATTCACAATAATTTTAAGAATGTTAGTCTGTACATTTAGTGTCTTCACATTCATATTAAATGTAAAAAAATGTTAGTCTAAATTTTGTGACTTCACACTAAAAATAATTTTATGATTGTTACAGTGTTAGTCTCTAAATTTAGTGTCTTCATATCCACAGCAATTGCATATGTTAGTTATTAAATTTAATTACTTCACATTCACAATAATTTTAAGAATGTTAGTCTCTACATTTAGTGTTTTCACATTCATATTAAATGTAAAAAAATGTTAGTCTAAATTTTGTGACTTCACACTAAAAATAATTTTATGATTGTTACAGTGTTAGTCTCTAAATGTAGTGTCTTCATATCCACAACAACTTCATATGTTAGTTATTGAATTTAATTACTTCACATTCACAATAATTTTAAGAACTAGCTGAAACCCGCGGCATATGCCGCATTTAAAATATACGACGAATCTAATAACTTTTGTTGCACTAAAGAAGGTTTTAAAAGCACGTTACAGATTGGAAATATTTGGATAGCCTGCAGGCCACTTTCCTCCTACATATTGGATACATCGATACTGCTGAATTGAATAGTGTCTTCTTTTTTCTGTTCAGTATTAAATGCTAATTATTGTTACAATGCTATAAATCCAGTTAGTGGAAATGTCACTGGGACAGTTTCTAAAAACTAAATTCCTGGAATTTGCTGATCTCTAAAAGCACTATATTTAACCAAACTACAATTTTCTGAAAATAGGGACAATTAAGTACTTATCTGCTTTTGGAATATCCCAAATATAAAGGAAATATTATGTATTATTGTTATGATGGATAATTTGTATACGTATTTAAGTGTCCAATTTCTATTCCAAAAACTCAGGTAATCAACCCCACTTGTAAAACAACTGATATCAGCAACATTATTGCTTAAAGCTCTTGGTGTTCAGTCGCTTTTGTAGTTTTGTCTTGGTATATTGTTTATTTGGCTTGGTGTCTTGTTCTTATAAGTGGTGTGTGAATCAACATTAGGGTGACCACCCGTCCCGATTTACCCGGGACAGTCCCGTGTTTGATGACCAATGTTCCGGTCCCGAGTTGGTATCGCCCGGGACATGACATTTCCCGATAGAGGATAAATTTATTTCCCCCCTTTATTTCATGTATTACGACTTCATTTCGTCAGCAAAAGCAATAGCTGACAAAATTTTTTAGCTCTTTGAAAAAGCACAATCTTCCAAGTAATAGAATATCAGCATTGTCTGCAGATAATGCAGCCGTAAATTTTGGAAAACAGAACTCCGTCTTTAAAATACTATCTCTCGAAAATGGTAAACTCTTAGCTGCACATTGTCCAAGATTTTAAGATTTTTACTTCCTCTTACGAAAGGAAGTATTGGGTTCACCCCAAAAATTCTAAATTGAGTTTTCCACAGATTTAAAGTCCCCTGAACCCAAAATACATATTTTTGTTCATTGGTCTGTCATTCTGTCTGTGTATGTGTGTCTGTCTGTCTGTGAACAGAATATCTCAAAAACGAAAAGAGGTATGGCGTTGAAACTTCATAAATAAGTTTTGTGTACTATCTAGATGCGACAGCAAGCTTTTGAAGAAAATTTTTCAAAAACAACTCTTAAAACGATTTTTTTCAAACTTTACATGTTTATTACATTTTTAATTTATATTGATGAAAGATAGGTGATTTTCCAGTTGAATACTTCCAAAAAAATTTTCGTTTGTTTTTTTCCTATTTTTTTTATGAACTCCTATTTTAAATAGAACATCCGGTATATTATTAATTTTTGAATTCAGCTTAAAAGTGTAGAGAAAATTTGTCTCTTGAACTAACGCTCCATTTTGTCGGGTTTCTTTAGCAATTGTAATTTTTGAAAATGTTTGACAAATGCTTAAAAATTAAAAATGAAATTTTTGGCTAATTATAAGATCACTGTAAAAGGAAGTTGTGTGCGTGTATCACACCAGATTTTTTTCTATTCGTTAGTAGCTATGGTCAATATAAATAAATAGGTGTCAAATGTCCCGAGTTAGCTTTTCCAAAAGGTGGTCACCCTAATCAACATGGTAAGTAAAATGTCCATCATATTACCTACTTTTTCTACAAAAAAATACGTAATTGGCTTAACTAATGTTATTACACATTTATATTTGTCAATAAATTTCCTGAACATATTCTAAGTACCTACGAGATTTAAAAAAGAGCTAGTATTATTGCAATTTTTTTTTTCAATTGATAACTGTAAATCAGTTGGTTTCTGGCCTGCCCATGAAAGTTGGTGTTTTATAAACAGTCATTTAAAATTTGTATTCCGCTAGTGATTTAAAATTTTTATTGCGCTAGCGCTTTAAAAATGTCAAATAAATGTCAACCAAAATAAATCAATAATTTATCAAAAAATTAACATAAGTACATTACAACTAAATTAACAAAACGACGTCCACGTCGTCAATTTTCATTTTGACCAGTTCTCCAATGCAACAACCGCCAGCAATACCCATAAGTATAGTCTGCAATGTAATTTTACAATTAAAAGGAAACAAATGGATCAATAATGCTAACCTTTGCAAGTAAATACTTCTCGTCCGGTGAAGTACGAATGCACCTCAAAACTTCGTCGCGCCTAAGAACTTTTGACTTATTGGGCTTAAAGTCCTCTTGCGTTTTGCTTGGAAAAGTTACTGGCTCCACACAAATAAAAATTAAATTAAAACGATTTTCTTACCATATATGAATGTGGCCAGTAAGTGTATATATACAGTGTGTCCTAGATCGAGTGGGATTGCATAGGTAACTTTTTTATCATTGAAGATGGAGATTTGGTTAAATTGGCAATGTCGAACCAGTTAAGTTATTTAAAAAAAAACTAAAAACTGTCATTTTCTTGTATGTCAAATATCTTTGTAAGTATAAGAGATACGAAAAAAAGTTTTATATAAAAGTCGCTGTTTTCGATGAGACCAATTTAAAATTGGTGTCGAACAAAAATTCAAGATGGCTGCTTTTGAGGTACTCGTATCAACTTCTATAAGTTATATGGGCGCCATATTTGATTTTTAGGTTACTGAATAGAATTTTTCATTATCTTTTCAACGATGTAAGATAACGTATGATTGAATAAAAAATACCAGTAATATTAATTGTTTTTACATTTTAATGAAGTAGGCTTACATGGACCCAAACAAAAACAAACAACATTTATTTAAAAACAAAACATAATCCTGATAATCACATGAAATGATCAAAATGCTGGCGATTGTTAGCGAAACGTAGTTGACACCATTTGACGACACGACGGGTTACTTTACGCAAACTTTCTTATTGTTTTTCATCATAGCTGGTTACCTACTTGATTATACATTTAAAAAGCAATATCACGATGGTTTTTGTGGTTCAAGTACTTAGTACTAAATTAACATGTTACTAAGTATTATAGGAATTACATACAAAGGTTTTCTAAAATAAATTTCAACTAATTTTGTTTTGATCCATGTAAGCTTACTTGATTAAAATGTAAAAACAATTAATTTTACTGGTATTTTTTATTCAATCATACGTTATCTTACATCGTTGAAAAGAGAATAGAAATTCTATTCAGTAACCTAAAAATCAAATAAAAAGTTTTATATAAAAGTTGCTGTTTTCGATGAGATCAATTTAAAATTGGTGTCGAACAAAAATTCAGGATGGCTGCTTTTGAGGTACTCGTATCAACTTCCTTAAGTTATATGGGAGCAATATTTGATTTTTAGGTTACTGAATAGAATTTTTTTATTCTCTTTTCAACGATGTAAGATAACGTATGATTGAATAAAAAAAACCAGTAAAATTAATTGTTTTTACATTTTAATCAAGTAGGCTTACATGGATCAAAACAAAAACAAACAACATTTATTTAACAACAAAACATAATCCTGATAATCACATGAAATGATCAAAATGCTGGCGATTGTTAGCGAAACATAGTTGACACCATTTGACGACACGACGGGTTACTTTACGCAAACTTTCTTATTGTTTTTCATCATAGCTGGTTACCTACTTGATTATACATTTAAAAAGCAATATCACGATGGTTTTTGTGGTTCAAGTACTTAGTACTGAATTAACATGTTACTAAGTATTATAGGAATTACATACAAAGGTTTTCTAAAATAAATTTCAACTAATTTTGTTTTGATCCATGTAAGCTGACTTGATTAAAATGTAAAAACAATTAATTTTACTGGTATTTTTTATTCAATCATACGTTATCTTACATCGTTGAAAAGAGAATAGAAATTCTATTCAGTAACCTAAAAATTAAATAAAAAGCTTTATATAAAAGTTGCTGTTTTCGATGAGATCAATTTAAAATTGGTGTCGAACAAAAATTCAAGATGGCTGCTTTTGAGGTACTCGTATCAACTTCCTTAAGTTATATGGGCGCCATATCTAATTTTTAGGTTACTGAATAGAATTTTTCATTATCTTTTCAACGATGTAAGATAACGTATGATTGAATAAAAAATACCAGTAATATTAATTGTTTTTACATTTTAATCAAGTAGGCTTACATGGATCAAAACAAAAACAAACAACATTTATTTAACAACAAAACATAATCCTGATAATCACATGAAATGATCAAAATGCTGGCGATTGTTAGCGAAACATAGTTGACACCATTTGACGACACGACGGGTTACTTTACGCAAACTTTCTTATTGTTTTTCATCATAGCTGGTTACCTACTTGATTATACATTTAAAAAGCAATATCACGATGGTTTTTGTGGTTCAAGTACTTAGTACTGAATTAACATGTTACTAAGTATTATAGGAATTACATACAAAGGTTTTCTATAATAAATTTCAACTAATTTTGTTTTGATCCATGTAAGCTTACTTGATTAAAATGTAAAAACAATTAATTTTACTGGTATTTTTTATTCAATCATACGTTATCTTACATCGTTGAAAAGAGAATAGAAATTCTATTCAGTAACCTGAAAATCAAATAAAAAGTTTTATATAAAAGTTGCTGTTTTCGATGAGATCAATTTAAAATTGGTGTCGAACAAAAATTCAGGATGGCTGCTTTTGAGGTACTCGTATCAACTTCCTTAAGTTATATGGGAGCAATATTTGATTTTTAGGTTACTGAATAGAATTTTTTTATTCTCTTTTCAACGATGTAAGATAACGTATGATTGAATAAAAAAAACCAGTAATATTAATTGTTTTTACATTTTAATGAAGTAGGCTTACATGGACCCAAACAAAAACAAACAACATTTATTTAAAAACAAAACATAATCCTGATAATCACATGAAATGATCAAAATGCTGGCGATTGTTAGCGAAACATAGTTGACACCATTTGACGACACGACGGGTTACTTTACGCAAACTTTCTTATTGTTTTTCATCATAGCTGGTTACCTACTTGATTATACATTTAAAAAGCAATATCACGATGGTTTTTGTGGTTCAAGTACTTAGTACTGAATTAACATGTTACTAAGTATTATAGGAATTACATACAAAGGTTTTCTATAATAAATTTCAACTAATTTTGTTTTGATCCATGTAAGCTGACTTGATTAAAATGTAAAAACAATTAATTTTACTGGTATTTTTTATTCAATCATACGTTATCTTACATCGTTGAAAAGAGAATAGAAATTCTATTCAGTAACCTAAAAATTAAATAAAAAGCTTTATATAAAAGTTGCTGTTTTCGATGAGATCAATTTAAAATTGGTGTCGAACAAAAATTCAAGATGGCTGCTTTTGAGGTACTCGTATCAACTTCCTTAAGTTATATGGGCGCCATATCTAATTTTTAGGTTACTGAATAGAATTTTTCATTATCTTTTCAACGATGTAAGATAACGTATGATTGAATAAAAAATACCAGTAATATTAATTGTTTTTACATTTTAATCAAGTAGGCTTACATGGATCAAAACAAAAACAAACAACATTTATTTAACAACAAAACATAATCCTGATAATCACATGAAATGATCAAAATGCTGGCGATTGTTAGCGAAACATAGTTGACACCATTTGACGACACGACGGGTTACTTTACGCAAACTTTCTTATTGTTTTTCATCATAGCTGGTTACCTACTTGATTATACATTTAAAAAGCAATATCACGATGGTTTTTGTGGTTCAAGTACTTAGTACTGAATTAACATGTTACTAAGCATTATAGGAATTACATACAAAGGTTTTCTAAAATAAATTTCAACTAATTTTGTTTTGATCCATGTAAGCTTACTTGATTAAAATGTAAAAACAATTAATTTTACTGGTATTTTTTATTCAATCATACGTTATCTTACATCGTTGAAAAGAGAATAGAAATTCTATTCAGTAACCTAAAAATTAAATAAAAAGTTTTATATAAAAGTTGCTGTTTTCGATGAGATCAATTTAAAATTGGTGTCGAACAAAAATTCAAGATGGCTGCTTTTGAGGTACTCGTATCAACTTCCTTAAGTTATATGGGAGCAATATTTGATTTTTAGGTTACTGAATAGAATTTTTTATTCTCTTTTCAACGATGTAAGATAACGTATGATTGAATAAAAAATACCAGTAAAATTAATTGTTTTTACATTTTAATCAAGTAGGCTTACATGGATCCAAACAAAAACAAACAACATTTATTTAAAAACAAAACATAATCCTGATAATCACATGAAATGATCAAAATGCTGGCGATTGTTAGCGAAACATAGTTGACACCATTTGACGACACGACGGGTTACTTTACGCAAACTTTCTTATTGTTTTTCATCATAGCTGGTTACCTACTTGATTATACATTTAAAAAGCAATATCACGATGGTTTTTGTGATTCAAGTACTTAGTACTGAATTAACATGTTACTAAGTATTATAGGAATTACATACAAAGGTTTTCTAAAATAAATTTCAACTAATCTTGTTTTGATCCATGTAAGCTTACTTGATTAAAATGTAAAAACAATTAATTTTACTGGTATTTTTTATTCAATCATACGTTATCTTACATCGTTGAAAAGAGAATAAAAATTCTATTCAGTAACCTAAAAATCAAATATTACTTTTTTCGTATCTCTTATACTTACAAAGATATTTTACATACAAGAAAATGACAGTTTTTAGTTTTTTTCTAATAACTTTTGACTGGTTCGACATTCTGAACTTTTTCAAACAGATATTAAATCAGCATATGAAACTGGAAAACATTGGCCATTTAACCAAATCTCCATCTTCAATGATAAGAAAGTTACCCATGCAATCCCAGTCGATCTGGGAAACACTGTATGTAATTGCTTCATATGTGCCATTGGGATTTAAAGTATAATTAAATCGTAACACAAATTAAAACTTGATATCGAGTCCCAAACTTTCAGTTTTATCTGTTAACACACAAAAAATAAGCACACACATAATGAAATTCCACTAAATAACTTACAAACAAAATCTGATGCTTCCCGGATAGTTACATTGGACATGTACACTTACGATCATTGAAAATGAACAGAGTTATGCATGTCAAATTGACTTAACCGACGTTTTGCAATTGCGTGCAACGTTATTTTATTATTACGATGAGGAGAGAGTTAGGACAACACGATTTTGCTTTAGAGACCAGGGAAATTCAGAAAACGTATATGAACTACTGCAATGTTTGTTGCATAGCCCTGTTCATTTTCAATGATTCTTTGTGTACCTTAGGCTTTGATTAAATTTGCCAGTTTTTAATAAATATTAGGTAGTTGCTTTCAAAATATCCACTATTAATGCCGAATCAGCTACTGCCGATGTACTCTGAAATAAAATTTAAATAAAACACACAGTGATTCTAAAATACCAACAAATTACCTTGGCTGTGAACCGTCCTTTTAGCGTTGCTCATTATTCTACACTGTAGCCTTTCTTTTCTTTAACTTTTGGTAAGAATTTTTCTTGTAACCACTTGGAAAAATGCTTGCTATTCATATCGTCATGGTAGTCCCCAGTCTTAAGGCCCGATTTAAAAATAATTAGCCCATTCGGAACAAAACCTATTTTACCGCCAGCATGCACAATAATTAAGTGGTCTGTTAACCTATAAACAATTTTCAATCTTAAACTTGGACACTTGTACGCCCATTCGGAACAAAACCTATTTTACCGCCAGCATGCACAATAATTAAGTGGTCTGTTTTCTGAATCAGCACTTGTCGTACAGCTCATTCTAACCTATAAACAATTTTCAATCTTAAACTTGGACACTTGTACTTACAGTTGCAATAAAATGCTGTAGCTCTGTAGCGTTGAAAAAACTGTTTTATAATAAATAGAAATATAAGTAGATAAAGAACGTAAAAACTAACTTATAAGCACGAAAACACAAAAACGCAATGATATTTTCAGGTTGGTTTGTAGCCTCGCTTCTGACAAGTTGTAACCACCGTTCTTCCTAGAGGTAGTAAAGTCCACTTGCAAAAAGTTTATAACCATATTTTTGTACAAAGCTCCGAATTTAGGTTATTTGCAGATTTAATATTTATGTGTACATAGTACAAACATTCCTGTGTAATGTAAAAAATGTGTGTAGGCCCTAACAAGAGCATCAATTGTTCTCTCCTTCCATATTACTGGCTCTTAGAAAATATCAAGACCACGCCCACAATGGTAACTACACATACACCACACGCATACATGTTTGACCTTGGGAATTGTTCTGCTTTTTATAGAGTTATGATTATGATTATGATGATTATGATGATGATGTTAGTCTCTACATTTAGCGTCTTCACATTCATATTAAATGTAAAAAAATGTTAGTCTAAATTTTGTGACTTCACACTAAAAATAATTTTATGATTGTTACATTGTTAGTCTCTAAATTTAGTGTCTTCATATCCACAACAATTTCATATGTTAGTTATTGAATTACTTCACATTCACAATAATTTTAAGAATGTTAGTCTCTAAACTTAGTGTCTTCACATTCATATAACCTATTTTAAAAAATTGTTAGCTTCTAAATTTTGTGACTTCACATTCAGAATAATTTTACGATTGTTACAGTGTTAGTCTTTAAATTTAGTGTCCTCATATCCACAGCAATTGCATATGTTAGTCATTAAATTTAATTACTTCACATTCACAATAATGTTAAGAATGTTAGTCCCTACATTTAGTGTCTTCACATTCATATTAAATGTAAAAAAAATGTTAGTCTAAATTTTGTGACTTCACACTAAAAGTAATTTTTGATTGTTACAGTGGTAGTCTCTAAATTTAGTTTCTTCATATCCACAACAATTTCATATGTTAGTTATTGAGTTTAATTACTTCACATTCACAATAATTTTAAGAATGTTGGTCTCTACATTTAGTGTCTTCACATTCATATTAAATGTAAAAAAAATGTTAGTCTAAATTTTGTGACTTCACACTAAAAATAATTTTTGATTGTTACAGTGTTAGTCTCTAAATTTAGTGTCTTCATATCCACAACAATTTCATATGTTAGTTATTGAATTACTTCACATTCACAATAATTTTAAGAATGTTAGTCTCTAAACTTAGTGTCTTCACATTCATATAACCTATTTTAAAAAATTGTTAGCTTCTAAATTATGTGACCACATTCAAAATAATTTTACGATTGTTACAGTGTTAGTCTTTAAATTTAGTGTCTTCATATCCACAGCAATTGCATATGTTAGTTATTAAATTTAATTACTTCACATTCACAATAATTTTAAGAATGTTAGTCTCTACATTTAGGGCCGGTTGCAGAAAGCAATGTTAAGTCTCGTGTTAGCTAACATCGCGTTAAAGTGAACAAAATCGCATCAAATTTTGTTTACTAATGTATTAGTTACCATAAAGATTTGAGATTTGATGCGATTTTGTTCACTTTGACGCGATGTTAGCTAACACGAGACTTAACATTGCTTTCTGCAACCGGCCCTAAGTGTTTTCACATTCATATTAAATGTAAAAAAATGTTAGTCTAAATTTTGTGACTTCACACTAAAAATAATTTTTGATTGTTACAGTGTTAGTCTCTAAATTTAGTGTCTTCATATCCACAACAATTTCATATGTTAGTTATTGAATTTAATTACTTCACATTCACAATAATTTTAAGATTCTTAGTCTCTAAACTTAGTGTCTTCACATTCATATTACCTATTTTAAAAAATTGTTGAGCTTCTAAATTTTGTGACTTCACACTAAAAGTAATTTTATGATTGTTACAGTGTTAGTCTCTAAATTTAGTGTCTTCATATCCACAACAATTTCATATGTTAGTTATTGAGTTTAATTACTTCACATTCACAATAATTTTAAGAATGTTGGTCTCTACATTTTGTGTCTTCACATTCATATTAAATGTAATAAATGTTAGTCTAAATTTTGTGACTTCACACTAAAAATAATTTTTGATTGTTACATTGTTAGTCTCTAAATTTAGTTTCTTCATATCCACAACAATTTCATATGTTAGCTATTGAATTTAATTACTTCACATTCACAATAATTTTAAGAATGTTAGTCTCTACATTTAGTGTCTTAACATTCATATTAAATGTAAAAAAATGTTAGTCTAAATTTTGTGACTTCACACTAAAAATAATTTTATGATTGTTACAGTGTTAGTCTCTAAATTTAGTGTCTTCATATCCACAACAATTTCATATGTTAGTTATTGAATTTAATTACTTCACATTCACAATAGTTTTAAGATTGTTAGTCTCCAAACTTAGTGTCTTCACATTCATATTACCTATTTTAAAAAATTGTTAGCTTCTAAATTTTGTGACCACACTAAAAATAATTTTATGATTGTTACAGTGTTAGTCTCTAAATTTAGTGTCTTCATATCCACAACAATTTCATATGTTAGTTATTAAATTACTTCACATTCACAATAATTTTAAGAATGTTAGTCTCTAAACTTAGTGTCTTCACATTCATATAACCTATTTTAAAAAATTGTTAGCTTCTAAGTTTTGTGACCACATTCAGAATAATTTTATGATTGTTACAGCGGTAGCCTTTAAATTTAGTGTCTTCATATCCACAGCAATTGCATATGTTAGTTATTAAATTTAATTACTTCACATTCACAATTTTAAGAATGTTACTCTCTACATTTAGTGTTTTCACATTCATATTAAATGTAAAAAAATGTTAGTCTAAATTTTGTGACTTCACACTAAAAATAATTTTATGATTGTTACAGTGTTAGTCTCTAATAATATAATAATTTATTTCTGAAGAGTATACATATGTAGAATACACAATAATCTAAGTTGACTAGAACTTTCAGAAATAAATGATGAAAGGACTTAGCCCACAGAAGTAAAACTTGTGCGTGGGCGATTGAAATATATGGAAACGTAGTGAAGCACATTTCTCAACACTGCAATTCGCTAAGACAGTAATAAATTGTTTTGATCAAGCATTTTTTATGTCTATTAATTTATGAATACTATATCTAGGGGTATTCTGGAGCCAAGATTTTATTTTTTTCTTAAAGTTGTAAATATTTTGACTTTTTTTAATATCTTTCGGTAGTGCCGAGTATATTCGAGGTGCAATATAGCTATAAGATCGTTGGCCAATAGTTTTATCTGCTTTTTCTACTGCAGTTTCAGTATGACATTTGTACCTGGTATGATAATCATGGGTTATATTTGTTAAATCGTCTTTAGTTTTATATTGCAAGCAAAGCATCCTATAACAAAATAGCTGTCTTGGGTCAAACAACTGGCTTTCTTTATATAATAAATCACTCGGGTATAGCCGGTCTTTGCCAAATATAATTTTGAGAAAACATTTTTGAATAATTTCTAGACCTTTTAGGTGATGCTTCAATATGCCACCCCAACCAACTATTCCATAGCATAAGTGACATTCAACTAACGAGTGATAAATAATTTTTATGTGCTTCAGTTCCAGTACAGACCTCAGTTGTTTAAATTTGAATAGGACATATCTTAATTTTTTTATTATATTATTTACGTGGATATCCCATTTAAGATGTTGATCAATATAAATGCCTAAATATCTTATGTCTTTGGTTGCTTGTATGTTGTATGACTGATTATGATTATTAGTAATAATTAAATCTTCAAACGTCTGTATCTTATTTGCAGCACAAGTAAAATGTATATATTTAGTTTTCTTGAAATTTATTGATAGTAATTTTTGGTCAAACCACGTTTTAATGCTTGCTAAATCATTTTCTGCTTTTGCTTTAAGATCATTCCAACTATCTGCAGTATATAGTAGCACAGTGTCATCCGCAAAAGCCGACACTTGGGCTACTGTATTGTATGAGAATAAACTGTTAATATAAATACTAAAAAGAATGGGTCCCAGAACAGTACCTTGTGGAACACCACATTCGACTATAACCGGGTCACTTAGGTCATTTCCAATTTTGACATATTGAACTCTGTTGTTTAAATAATTTCTGATTAGATTTAAGGCTACACCGCGAAAACCAAGATCCTCAACCGTCTCTATTAGCTCTGCATGATTTACGGTATCAAAGGCTTTGGCCAAATCCATGAAAACACATAGTATCTGTTTATTTTTATCTAGATTTTTATAAATATTGTTTGTTAAATGAACAATTGCATTTTCAGTTGATATCCCCGATTTGAAACCAAATTGTTTATCTGACAACAAATTGTATTTGTTAAGGTACAGCATCATGCGGTTTTTGATTATTTTTTCTACCACTTTAGCTAGATTTGATATCAGGGATATCGGCCGGAAATTTGCCATGTCAAGTCTATCATCTTTTTTGAATAAAGGTTTTACTACGGCCTCTTTAAATGCAGATGGGAAATTTCCAGTTGCTAAAATTTTATTTATAATAAATGTGAGCGGGTTTTTTATAAAGTCTAAGGCTATTTTAAGAGTTTCGGAAGCTATGTTGTCAATACCAGGCGATTTACCATTTTTTAATTCATTTATATATTTAGATACTTCATTTGGATCAGTCGGGAACAAGTATATTGAGTGATTATTTATATTTCTTTTGACTGTCCTGGAATTTGTATTAACTATAGATTTAGCCATTTTTGATCCGATTTCAACGAAAAATTTATTGAATTGATTTGCGATGTCTTTCTTATTTGTAATTATTTGATTATCTAATTTAATTTCAGTTATTTCTCTGTTATTATCATTTCGATTTGTAAATTCTTTAATTACGTTCCATAGGGCCTTACTTGAATTTTTATTTTCATTTATTTTATTTTTATAATAGTTATTTTTTGTTATTTTTATTAAGTTCGTTAAATTATTTTTATATTTTTTATATTTTTCAAAAAGTTGTGCGTTATCAGGCTGCCTTAGAGATTTTTTATATAATTCCGTTTTTGTCGCAACTGACTTTAAAAGACCCCGGGTTATCCAAGGATTTCGTTTGCGTTGTACTTTATTTATCCGTACCGTACTAGTTGCGTTGTCGATGGCATTCTTAATTATATTTATAAAGGAATTCGCAGCGAAATCAATGTCATCTGACCCGTATAGTTCATTCCACGTTTCCGTTTTTAAGTTATCTATTAATTTATTTTGATTCAGTTTTTTTAAAGTAAAGATTGCAGCTGAAGTCTGCCGTGGAACTGCCAGATTCAAATGTGCTATGACAGAATAATGGTCAGTAATCAGAGTTTTCATCACACACGAGTTACAAACGTCATACCGATTACTTTTAAAAAAAATATGGTCAACACATGTTTTTGAATTTTTATAAATTCTTGTATATGAATTAATTAATGGTTTAAATCCTTCTTCTGCCATAATGTTGAGATAATTTTGACAAACTTCAGAATTAGATTTAATGTCGATATTTATGTCCCCTACGATAAAGTGATACTTTGAGTTGCTTTGACTTACATTAGATAAATATGCTTGTAGATTGTTGTTAAATTCATGGACACATATTGTATGAGGTCTATAGATAGCGCTCACCACAACTGTGTTTCCCGGAATAGCGATAGTAGCTTTAATTACATTTATTTCACCTATATGCAAGATGTCAATGCTACTGTTATAGATATCTTTGATATACATAATTACCCCATCATTTTGATTTACATCACCTTCATTATAAATTATTCTGTAGCCTTGTATATTGAAAAAACTCGGATCAGCAATTTTCCAAGTTTCAGTAAGGATTATACAATCAAAAGTAAAATCTAGTTTATTCAACAACACCAACATTTCATCCATGTTTTTATTTATACTTCGAATATTATTGTGAAAAATAGAAAACTGTTTGCTAGTTCTCGTAGATTGTATAAAGTTAAGATAGTCGTCTGCATCATTTAATTCCTCTGTTCTAGTCTCCATATCAACAAAATCCCTTATAAATTGATCCTCTAAATGTAGTGTCTTCATATCCACAACAATTTCATATGTTAGTTATTGAATTTAATTATTTCACATTCACAATAATTTTAAGAATGTTAGTCTCTACATTTAGTGTCTTCACATTCATATTAAATGTAAAAAAATGTTAGTCTAAATTTTGTGACTTCACACTAAAAATAATTTTATGATTGTTACAGTGTTAGTCTCTAAATTTAGTGTCTTCATATCCACAACAATTTCATATGTTAGTTATTGAATTTAATTACTTCACATTCACAATAATTTTAAGATTGTTAGTCTCTAAACTTGGTGTCTTCACATTCATATTACCTATTTTAAAAAATTGTTAGCTTCTAAATTTTGTGACTTCACACTAAAAATAATTTTATGTTTGTTACAGTGTTAGTCTTTAAATTTAGTGTCTTCATATCCACAACAATTTCATATGTTAGTTATTGAATTTAATTACTTCACATTCACAATAATTTTAAGATTGTTAGTCTCTAAACTAATTAGTGTCTTCACATTCATATTCCCTATTTTAAAAAATTGTTAGCTTCTAAATTTTGTGACTTCACACTAAAAATAATTTTATGATTGTTACAGTGTTAGTCTTTAAATTTAGTGTCTTCATATCCACAGCAATTGCATCTGTTAGCTATTAAATTTAATTACTTCAAATTCACAATAATTTTAAGAATGTTAGTCTCTATAAACTTAGTGTCTTCAAATTTATGCAAAATTACTTCAAGAACGCCCTAAAAAACTAACAAAATACCTTGTTTTTACATACCCCAAAATGGCTTTTTATTTCTGGACTAAGCCATTTGGCGCATGCAAAAAAAAGGGAAAAACATCACCAAATCAAAGAGGTAGGTATATTTGGCGCCTTACAAGGCAGAATCCTAAAAATTTATATGTTTTCCCAAAAGTGAACAACCGAAAAAGACCTAAAATCATCAATTTTTATGCGCCACAAAAATACTCAAAAATCTATAGCCCATCAGAAATTGAGCACATGAAAAAACCGTTTAAAATCATCCAAAATCAAACATAACTCCCTTAAAAGCACCCAAAAAAGACCTTAGAAAATCCGTTGTTTTTAGACACCCCAAAATGACTTTTTATTTCTGGACCAAGCCAGTCTCTAAATTTAGTGTCTTCATATCCACAACAATTTCATATGTTAGTCATTGAGTTTAATTACTTCACATTCACAATAATTTTAAGAATGTTGGTCTCTACATTTTGTGTCTTCACATTCATATTAAATGTAATAAATGTTAGTCTAAATTTTGTGACTTCACACTAAAAATTATTTTTGATTGTTACATTGTTAGTCTCTAAATTTAGTTTCTTCATATCCACAACAATTTCATATGTTAGCTATTGAATTTAATTACTTCACATTCACAATAATTTTAAGAATGTTAGTCTCTACATTTAGTGTCTTCACATTCATATTAAATGTAAAAAAATGTTAGTCTAAATTTTGTGACTTCACACTAAAAATAATTTTATGATTGTTACAGTGTTAGTCTCTAAATTTAGTGTCTTCATATCCACAACAATTTCATATGTTAGTTATTGAATTTAATTACTTCGCATTCACAATAATTTTAAGATTGTTAGTCTCTAAACTTAGTGTCTTCACATTCATATTACCTATTTTAAAAAATTGTTAGCTTCTAAATTTTGTGACTTCACACTAAAAATAATTTTTGATTGTTACAGACAGTGTTAGTCTCTAAATTTAGTTTCTTCATTTCCACAACAATTTCATATGTTAGTTATTGAATTTAATTACTTCACATTCACAATAATTTTAAGATTGTTAGTCTCCAAACTTAGTGTCTTCACATTCATATTACCTATTTTAAAAAATTGTTAGCTTCTAAATTTTGTGACCACACTAAAAATAATTTTATGATTGTTACAGTGTTAGTCTCTAAATTTAGTGTCTTCATATCCACAACAATTTCATATGTTAGTTATTAAATTACTTCACATTCACAATAATTTTAAGAATGTTAGTCTCTAAACTTAATGTCTTCACATTCATATAACCTATTTTAAAAAATTGTTAGCTTCTAAATTTTGTGACCACATTCAGAATAATTTTATGATTGTTACAGTGGTAGCCTTTAAATTTAGTGTCTTCATATCCACAGCAATTGCATTTGTTAGTTATTAAATTTAATTACTTCACATTCACAATTTTAAGAATGTTACTCTCTACATTTAGTGTTTTCACATTCATATTAAATGTAAAAAAATGTTAGTCTAAATTTTGTGACTTCACACTAAAAATAATTTTATGATTGTTACAGTGTTAGTCTCTAAATGTAGTGTCTTCATATCCACAACAATTTCATATGTTAGTTATTGAATTTAATTATTTCACATTCACAATAATTTTAAGAATGTTAGTCTCTACATTTAGTGTCTTCACATTCATATTAAATGTAAAAAAATGTTAGTCTAAATTTTGTGACTTCACACTAAAAATAATTTTATGATTGTTACAGTGTTAGTCTCTAAATTTAGTGTCTTCATATCCACAACAATTTCATATGTTAGTTATTGAATTTAATTACTTCACATTCACAATAATTTTAAGATTGTTAGTCTCTAAACTTGGTGTCTTCACATTCATATTACCTATTTTAAAAAATTGTTAGCTTCTAAATTTTGTGACTTCACACTAAAAATAATTTTATGTTTGTTACAGTGTTAGTCTTTAAATTTAGTGTCTTCATATCCACAACAATTTCATATGTTAGTTATTGAATTTAATTACTTCACATTCACAATAATTTTAAGATTGTTAGTCTCTAAACTAATTAGTGTCTTCACATTCATATTCCCTATTTTAAAAAATTGTTAGCTTCTAAATTTTGTGACTTCACACTAAAAATAATTTTATGATTGTTACAGTGTTAGTCTTTAAATTTAGTGTCTTCATATCCACAGCAATTGCATATGTTAGCTATTAAATTTAATTACTTCAAATTCACAATAATTTTAAGAATGTTAGTCTCTATAAACTTAGTGTCTTCAAATTTATGCAAAATTACTTCAAGAACGCCCTAAAAAACTAACAAAATAGGTACCTTGTTTTTACACACCCCAAAATGGCTTTTTATTTCTGGACTAAGCCATTTGGCGCATGCAAAAAAAAGGGAAAAACATCACCAAATCAAAGAGGTATATTTGGCGCCTTACAAGGCAGAATCCTAAAAATTTATATGTTTTCCCAAAAGTGAACAACCGAAAAAGACCTAAAATCATCAATTTTTATACGCCCCAAAAATACTCAAAAATCTATAGCCCATCAGAAATTGAGCACATGAAAAAAACCGTTTAAAATCATCCAAAATCAAACATAACTCCCTTAAAAGCACCCAAAAAAGACCTTAGAAAATCCGTTGTTTTTAGACACCCCAAAATGACTTTTTATTTCTGGACCAAGCCAATTAACACATGCAAAAATCATTGAAAGAGCCAAAAATCTTATTCAAATTTATCAGGTTTTCGAACCCTCCAAATGGATTGTTATTTCTGGACCAGGACGTTAGAGCACTGCTTTTCATTGATGGATTAGGATAATAACTGGTAAAATAAAACAAAAACAAGTCTTGTCTGAATAGGTTTAAAATTAGAATAAAAAATTTTGTTAAACCAAAAATTAAAACCGTATATCTCTGACTGTATTACCAAGTTTGTCATCTAATAAAATTTGGTAAAATCTCTTAACATCTATAACATATTCTGGCATCCCCAAATTTACCCCATAAAAAATATACTTTAATCCAGATTCACTGATGAATATTGCTTATTTTTCATTACCATTTAACAGCCTATCCCCCCCCCCCCCCAATGGGGAAGTTTAGATTTTTCCATACTTTGTCTTCTTCGTCTACATGGATTCTGATAGCTTTATCTGTTTTTTCATAATATCCTAGTTTAGACTAATTAGACACTTTAAAAACCTAGTAAATTCTTATTTAAATCCCTCGGTTTTCAACACCCCAATATTTACAGAGTCAATCTATTCTTCTAGCATCTCCTCTTTGACGACAGCTTATACCATTTATTGGTATGTCTATCGAGGAGAATCATCGGCACAACCATCAATCCTGAATTCGCCTTCGACTCATAAGCCTTTGGGGAATTAACAGAACAGGCCATTATTGTGTTAAATTAACATGTCTCAACAGCATTATTTGTGATACGGGTTCAAAACATTTTAAGTAATGAGTTAGGAAAGTCGAAAGTTGTTGCGAGGTGTGCTTTTTGGCTTCTGATAATTGATTAGAAACGTGTTCGTTTTCAAATGTCGCTGCTCTGTTATGAGACTGATCCTAATAATTTTATTTAAAGATTTGTTATCTACCACCAATGACACATAGATTCACTGTTATCAGCCTAACTCAAAGCAGCAGTCGAAAGAGTGGAAGCATAAGGGCTCACCACCTCCCAAAAAACCAATGGTGGTGCCGTCCTTTAGTAAAGTGATGGCTTTGGTTTTAGGGATGGGATTTTTATTTATTTATTTCATACTTACATATCCAAGAGCTAAAGCTGCTGGTGGATTCCTTTCTTAAGGATCAAACCATAACAGGACAATACTACTCTAACTTTTTACATCAACTTCGTGAAGAAATTCAAAGAAAGCAAACTGAAATGCTAACGAAACGTATCCTACACCATCAAAATGAAGCTTTGGCGTAAACATCAACAGTTGCGATGGGTGAAATTCATCGGTACGGTTTTGAATTGGTACTTCAATGTTCCCTCAGACTTCCATCTATTTCTGAAGCTCAAAAACACCTAGGAGGGCAAAGATTTTTGTCCACGGAAGAAGCTGTAGCAGCCATAACGGGGTATTTTAAAAACCAGGACGAAGCTTTATCAGACTGGGATCACAGCATAAAAAGGGATTATATTGAAAAATAAATAAATAAATAAACTCCTGTGTTAGGCTGTGAAGTTTTCAATCTCTCTTGAATTTTTCAAGTTTTTCCGAGTTAGATTTTATAACGTTTTTCATTGAAAGGTTGTTGTGTCACACTAAAAAATTAAAAATAGTAATATGGCAATGCTTCAAATTAAAATATTTCTCAACGTTGCAATGAAATTAAAGATACTTAAGTAATGCTTATCGTGAATATATTTTGTACATGATACATAATATGTGGATATACATATAATAAAGCACAAAGCTGCTATTTAAATATCAAATTTATTTGAAATATGTTTTTGTTTATAAAAATAACAGGGATTTACTACATATACTTACAAACTATTCTAATTAAAACAAGTTTTGTATTTTTATAATTGGATAATATCAACTGAAGCATATTAATACAATTAAAAAAGGGGTCAAATATAATGTACACCAAATTAAATCATACATCCCTAGCGCTGTTCACCAAAAAATTTAATAAACATCAAAAAATCTTAATGGAACCCGAATTATTATACTCCGGGAAATGGGAACAGCACCACTAAAATAGCTATGTTGCGTATTGTTTTACCATTGCTTACATTTTAAATTCCATATGTCTATCGATTTTACTAAATGTTCACCAAATTTAGAACGCTCAAGTTATGCGTCCGTGCCGTATAATACATATTTGCGCTATTAATTTATATTTAGTCTCTCGAAAAAACTACTTGTGCGTCCAATAATTATTCTGTTACTCCAAAAATGAAATAAACTCGGGCATTTCTCCTTGTCGCTTCCAGACAAACTTCTTGCAGGCTTCAGCTTTCAGCCACACACTGTGCTTTGTAGCTTTTACAGTGAGTGTAACCAGTGTATTGCCGTATGAAATTACTTAATAAGTTTCATTTTCATTTTTGTTTTGTGAATTTTGTGTTAGATTATATATATATATATATATTGATTTATTTCCAAGAATTCTTCAGACTTATTTCTATGTCCCCATTTATAAACGACACCGAATAAAAATGATAGATTTTTCTTATAAGTGATATCTAAATATGAGATTTATAATTCTTGTTAGTTTAGGCTAACAAGAATTATAAATCTGGGAATACTTTTAAAATTGAATGTGGTATAAAATATAGTAAACATTGTGTATTTTTTTAAACAAATAGTTTTTTTAACTGCTAAATAATATAAGACACTGACGAAAATTAAATATCTGGGTACCATGTTAGAATTAAATGTGGAATAAAATTTGATGAACATTTAGCATTTTTAGCCAACAAAAGTTATTTTTAGGAATAAATAATATAAGAGACTAGCATGATATCAATATTTGGTTGTCGCTCTAAGATTATGCATTTTCTTAATTGTGGTGAGCATTTAGTATTTTTGGGAAACGAAAGTATTTTTTGCACGAAAAGATTGGGTAAATTTGGTAGACTGTTAAATAATACCCATTAAAAAACAATACCATTATAAAAAATACTATTTAACAAAAATAAGAGGAAGAGCAAAAAATAGTAGTTTATTTATCTAGAACGAAAAGTGACATTTTAAAGGCCGAGGCATCAGCCAAGGACGGAATTACTTTCGAGGACCTTTAAAAACACTTTTCGTTCCTGGTGAATACAACAGTTTATTTCATACTGCAAGTTTAATGAATTTTAAATAAAAAGTTGTAAATCGTTTCAAATTTAATGTTAACAACTGACGTATAATTTTAAAGTACTTGAACTTGAATATTTTACTTTAATGTACTAAGACTTGAATGTTCCATTTTTTGTACTGGAAGTAATCCAAAAAATGCCATTTTTGACATCAGTATGAAATAAAGGAAATTAAGAGTTTTTCGAGTCTTTTTGGAATATTTACAATTTTTTGGCATACTTTGTATGCAATGTGCTATCAACATTTGGGAAAAACTCTAAATTTTCAAATGATAATATTTTATTAATGGACTTAGTTTTATTTAAACAAAATTACGAAAAGAAATGCTTTTTATAGTGACACAATCCTGAAAGGTTACCAAAAATGCCATGACTGTTTTTGGAAATATTCATAAAATTGCACCAATATATGCAAATGGTTCAGTTCATTTGTTGAGCAGTATATATTTGCAAACCCACATGGTGGCAGCTTCTATTTAAAAAAAATATATAAATCGGCTTGGTGGAAGTTTCAAAATAGGTGCCGAAAGAAAACTTTTCACATGCTAGATATATAGATATGTATACTATCAAAAAAATATAGCAACTGGCGCGGAACCTTAAGAATTTTAGCGCAGGTAGGTTTGTATATACCTACACCTACCTGTACTCAATTCGGTTGGTCTTGTGAGTTAGGATCAAACGGCATTGATTCATTTAACCTGCGTATCAACACATGGTTACTATTTAAAATGGAAAACTCCACCTTCAATTCTGCACGAAGATAACTTTTTCTGAAGTTCTGTGCCGGTTGCTATAGAAAACATGTATGTACCAGCGCCTTCATAGTAAACTAAGCGGTGAAAATATCAAGATACCCTAATTTTCGAAAATTTTGGTTGTGCCTTGTTTTCTTCTAATTATTGTTTCAGTATCGCAGATTTTTTTTTCTGAGCAAGACCCATATGCTCATCCCATTCCTCAATCTGGTTCGATTTATTGCTTTATGAGCTTTTTTAAAGGTGCCATCTTAACTTGTCGTTAAAATTGTCAGTGTCATATGACAGGAGCTTGTTTGAATTTGTCACCATAAAGAAAGATATGAATGTGTATGAAGAAGTTAGAAGATTAGAAAATGTGTAAGTTCTAGTAGATCTTTATGTTGAAAGTTCGTAACATAGTTGATTTTTTTACTGTTTACTGTTCTCACTCGAACTATTTTTTCTGTCAAGAATGAGAAAGTATAAAAGAGTTCTAGATCGACCTCAAAAATTTAGTTTTCTTAGGAAAAAGTTAGTTTTGTTATTTTTAACCAAACTCCATAGTTGAGCTTTTCTTCAGTTTTGTAACAACTTTGTTAAATAAAATTTTTCATAAAAGTTAAAAATAAGAGTTAGTACTTTGCTTAAGTTCAATATTACATTTACAATTTTTTTTAATGTTTTGTATACTTTATCATAAGTTTAATCACTGTGACTTCCTAAGACAAGTAAATTTTTTTATCAAGAACGACTTTTTCCTGAAGAATAAAAAATTCGATAGTTTACAAGAGTGTAGTACCTACCCCATCGGGAGACGCACTATATCTTGGTGTGCTATTTTCCTCATTTTCTAATAAATTTTCTTGTATTTTTGGACAAATAAGTGGATCAATTCCCAATTTCTGCTTTTTAGTAACTGGTTGTAGAACTAGATAAGCAACAATACATATGAATTGAATATATAAAATGGAATTATATTCTTGTTTTTGTTAAATTGGAATAATAAAATCCATTAAGTAGTACTGACTATTTTTTATATAAGTACATTCTAACAATGTTGTATAATAATTTACCCAGACAATAAGTAGTCGCAGTAATTGCAGAAAGTGTTTCTCACTTTCGTTTTTTAACTGTTGGTTGTGCATGTCAATTTGACTTTATACATAGCTTCAAATATGATACACATAAGTGTTTAATTTTTCTTTTCAAAATGTTGACAACAGAACAGAAAACTCAAATTGTTAAATGGTTTTATCGAGGTCATTCCACGAATGAAATCGCGAATAATTTGTTTGTTATGGCATACGATGTGACAGTAAACACCAGTTCGCTCTTCAATGTTAAACATTTGTTTGAGGAAACTGGTTCTGAAAATCCATCATGTAAGTGCTCAAAGGAATGGAAGCCTCAAAATGAAGAAGCTGAAATGCGGGAAATTATGGTTCGCAATATGATAACAGAAAATGACACTTTGTCAACAAGGACCCTTGCAGAAAATCCAGAAATTAACGCCGGAAAATCAGAAGTGCATAGACTAGGTACTTAAAAGGAATGGTTTCAAGTCTTTCAAAGTTAAAACGACACAAGAGGTTTTCACAGCTGACCATGGTCGTCGAATGGAATTTTGTGAAGATGTGATGGATAGAGTAAACAATAATTATGAATTTCGTAGAAATATTCTGTTTAGTGACGAATCGACTTTCCTGTTACATGGTCGTCATAATTCTTCGGTAGTGAGATACTGGTCCCAAGAAAACAGTCACCAAACAATAACTTTAAGAACTCAATACCCCCAAAAACTTAACTTTTGGGCTGGTATACTGGGGGACACTATTATAGGATCATTTTTTATTGACGGGAACCTCAATGGCCAAAAGTATTTGCAACTGCTTGACAAGCAAGTGATACCAGCAGTTCAAAGCTTACAAAACATTGATATGGCCCACATCTGGTATCAGCACGACCGATGTCCTGCTCACAATGCGGCTAAGGAATATTTAAACCAATATTTCCTTATCTTATTATTAGCACCACATGAGACATAAAATGGCCACAAAGATCTCCTGATTTGTCCCCAAATATTTTTTTTTTTTTGGGCCACAAACAATTTATACCCATCAGCATCAAAGAGATAACAACGTGGATGAGCCCTGAATAAAACTTCTTGAAGCCTCTCAAAATATCACTCTTGCGATGTTAAGAGAAATTAGACCAGAATTTTATGATCGCCTGGGATATTGTCTGGCTCAACAAGATGTTTTTGAACATTTAATAAAATGAACTTCTATTTGTTATTCATTAGGTTAATATTGTGTTTGTTAGAATTTAAGTATAATTTGTATCGTGTAACTATTTTTGACTTTGATTCCGTATTTTATTACAAAATCAGTAAAAACTAGAAATTACTAATTATTTTCCGTTGCTTAGTGAATTAAAATATTTGGTTCGGCTAAGCAAAAAATGAGAGTAGTAACTAAGCGCCAAGTAATGCATTGAAATGCTCGTATTCAAAATTTCTGGGGACAACACGTATATCCCCCGCAGACCTCGGTGGAATATAAACTGCACCCACTATAAGATAAGTTGACTGACAGGAAATTTTTACAAACAAGTGTTTAACATTAGTGTTAGTAACATAAATACGGCTACTGCAGAGATGGTTCCGAACAGCTATCAAAACACCACTACCTCTACTAAAAACACTAGTTTCACTATTCCGATCCTTCCTAAACACAGTGTAGTTCGAGAGTCCCATTTCATTATCAGAAATGTCACTCTGCAACCATGCCTCAGTAAAAATTATTAAATCATAATCACTATTGGTAGTTACTGCAATTTGTAACTGTAATTTGGTCCGAAGGCCACCAGTATTTTGATAGTACACAGTTAGTAGTTTTTTGAGTTACTACGGGAAGTGGCATCCACAATTGTAGGAGCACCATTTAGGTATTTGATTGTTTTATTAGTAACCCCTTCCTTATTAAACCGCTCAATTTTAGCCTTATTTTTTTTAAAGTAATCTGTTTGCGCTAGAGTCTGATCAGATTTAATTTGCACATTAGGCACTGCAATTTTATTCTTGTTTCTTAAAATATTTTTTGCTTCTTCACAAGAATTCAGAATAACTTCTAAACGATGTAGGATGTAGGTATTATACTACAGTGTGTTTCACTTTACATGGAAGCACCCCTGTATTTTATTTGTTTTTGTATGAATCGATTTGAATATTTTACCAGTTGTACAACTCACCAAGAGGCATCTATTCATGTCCTTGAGCGCAAATGACGTTATTAGCCTGGCCTACTACGATGAAGAACATGAGTCGTACTGTCAATATTTTGCATCGCGTTAGAGTTACAGCAAAAAGGTATTAAGAAAAGTTGTTTAGAATCAATAGGATACCCCAGATACCGATTTTCGTTTAATAATTCGAATTTTTAATTTTTATCCATAAATTTGTCAAAGTCCCAAATTTCAACTTTTAATTTGGTATCAAATGGTGCCATGGAGAAACAGCATTTTTATTATTGTTGCAAACGTCATTAGCTATTAATAGAGGCTGACTTACGTTTAACTGTAGCTGAGAAAGTAGAAATCAATAGAATTACTGGTGAAAATGCAAGATCCAATAGAGAAGTAGCTAGAATATTTAATGGAAGGCACCCAGGGCGTGCACCTGTTTAACCTGGAACTGTTAAAAAAATTAATCAACTTTTTAATTTGTGTCAGGATAAATAGGTGCACGCCCTGGATGCCTTCCATTAAATATTCTAGCTACTTCTCTATTGGATCTTGCATTTTCACCAGTAATTTCAATTATTTCTACTTCCTCAGCTACAGTTAAACGTAATTTAGCCATTATTAAAAGCTAATGACGTTTGCAACAATAATAAAAATGTTGTTTCTCCATGGCATCATTTGATACCAAAATTAAAAGTTGAAATTTGGGACTTGGACAAATTTATAGATAAAAATTAAAAATTCGAATTATTAAACGAAAATTGGTATCTGGGGTACTCTTTTGATTCTAAACAACTTTTCTTAATAACTTTTTGCTGTAACTCTAACGCGATGCAAAATATTAACAATACGACCCATGTTCTTCATCGTAGTAGGCCAGGCTAATAACGTCATTTGCCCTCAAGGACATGAATAGATGCCTCTTGGTGAGTTGTACAACTGGTAAAAAATTCAAATCGATTCATACCAAAACAAAGAAAATACAGGGGTGCTTCCATGTAAAGTGAAACACACCGTATATCAAATTTTTCTAACCTAAAAAGTTTCAAGTTATTAAGTATCCACATCGATATCTCAACAGTTCTTTGACTGAGTTTTTGTCTACGTGGGCTTTTTCTGAATAGGAGTTACCATGAGGTTGTTGAACGTTAAAAAGTATAACATTTTTAGCTCGCTGTTGACGTTAAAACATTTCTGAGATCAAAGCCTCGTTGTGACCCATATCCAGCTTATTTGCACATTCATGACATATTGTCACCATTGATCAAATTTACTCTCAAGTAGCTGCTGCACTTCCTTAATTAACTCTGGTACACGAAAAACACCAACCTTACATAGTTCACAAAAGATTAGCAGTTTTCTCTTACGTAACTTTAAGCATCTTTATTTCGGTTTCGGATATTTCTCCACACTTTTTGCACAGCTCTCTTTTACAGCCATCACATGGAAATAGTTGATCATCTTCTTTATCGCATTTAAAGCATAATTTAGTCATACTGAAATTAGTAAACAGCCGACTTTAAGGTTATGTGTTTACACCTAAAATGTGAGTTTGACATTTCTTGTTCATAACAAGGTGCAATAACCAACATACGTTTTTGAAAAACAAAAATAAGCATGCTGTGTTCTATATCTAGGGTGCTGTGCTAGTAACTGCAAGAAAGATAGAGTATATTCATATTCTGTATTACAGAAGAAGATAGCACGAAAAAGGGATGTTACACATCTTGGCACATAAACGTATGTAATTTTAAATGCTATACTTGTATCTATGTCATTCAAAATCACTGATTTTACCTTGCAGTGTAGATGCTGGTGCTTTATGCACTTGCATCTGGCGGTACAATGCTCACCTTGCCCCGGATTCGGGATACAAAGTTGGAGCGCGCCTTTTTGTGCTTGCAAACCAAAATATGTATTTAAATAGAAATATCAAAATCGATATCTAACGTCAAAGCGTTGTGGTCTTTCTTTTATAACCTTGGGCTACGCAAAATGCTAGGGGCTTTCCCGATTTTCTAATAAACAATTTGAAAAAGTCCAGCTAGAATTTAAGCGCGGAACGGTAATCATCTTAACATAATATAGCAGATATAGTTCTGCCGCTCCATAATAGAGGGCCTATCGATATTTTTTTTTAATTGTTATAAAACTTTTGAAATAAATCTACTTATAGTCCCATTATACACAGTAGGCCAAAAAAAGCGGTATAGATTTTATAGCCTTGTAAGTCATTAATATTTTCAAATGACTATTGTGTCATCGAAAAGCTCAATGTTTATAGATGGAAGTGAAGCACTTTTACTAGAAAGTGATAATGCTAATTCGTAGTTGTGCGTGGTTAAACAAAGTTATACAAACAATTCTATTGACTATTCACTTCACCTGTCATCTGTCAAAAAGTGACCAATAAAAATCCACAATTTGACATTTCTTGACCATATATATAATACACATATATTGCTAGTAGGGCCTCGGAACGCCGACATAGTCTAACTTAGAGTATAACGCGTCTCGTGCGCATGTGTGGAAATTCGAACTCCGCCTTTAGAAGCGAATTTTAAACTTGACTACTTCCCCATTGGGCGGACGACGCCGCTGCCCTTGCTCACCGTTATATCGAGAGATCCAAAAAAACCTGTTCCTCAGCGGGCTGTGGAAATTCAACGTACGAATAATATGTTGGTGACACTGTACGTCAATGTCAAATTCGAGGTTAGCAGGTTAGGATTTGCGTCATTTTGTGTCATAACTTGTTTGTGTATTGGCACTATGATATTCTGTTGCTAGCCTCCTGGTACAGTGCCACCAAGCACACAAAAACCCTGGGCAGGGGAGGTTGGCGCTAGCTCTGTTTGAAAATTACACTCCCTAGAAAAATTATAAACATTCGCAAACGTGGAAAATTTTTATTGTAAAAATAATCGGAATTTTTTTACATATAACAGTAGTTAAGTTATTAAACTACTACTTATTAAATTAATTCATTGTAACGAAAGTATTAGTAAATAAAACAACCAAGAAAAAAAAATTTGTGATTATAAATTACTGGGAGATTATATAAAATAAATATTACATTAGATTGCCTAACTA